>CM048650.1:55947500-56470000 GCA_026413185.1 Pueraria montana var. lobata | reverse complement strand
TAAGAAAACTAATATTATATTATTATTATTATTATTAAAATATTTATTATTGTTATTATTATTAATATAATATCTATAATATTATTTAAGATTTAAATAAAATTAAACTAAGAAACAATGAATACTAAATTGTAACATCTAAATTTTAAGTATACTAAATAAAATTAAATCACATTATTATAACATCTAAATTGTATAACTAAAATTGTAAAAATATAATTTTATTTAAAATATTATCATAGAATAGAAATATTTAAATACATGCATAAATTGTATAATAAAGAGCATTAATATATGTCGTTTAATTCTCCATTAATGTTAAATCAAATTAAATCAAATCAATGTTGCTTAGCAATTTCTTAACAATTAAAAATTGATTTTTCAATAAATAATTCAATTGGATCCATTTAAGCAACTCATTACATTGGAGAGAAAAAATAGCAAAAGTTCTTAAGTGTGATGTTGTGTGTAGGACTTACAAAAACTCACTTAAACAACTCAACACTGTAGATGTTTTAAGATCCTCAAATTTACCGTGGCAAGTTATTTTTATTACAAATGTTATTTTAATTTTTATTATCAATTCAATTTTTAAACTAATAATAAACATTTACACCCAATAAATTTGAATTTTCTTATTTTAATTTAAAAACTTACAATAAAGATTTTTCAAAAGAAATAATAGAAAAAGTTCTTTTAAGTAAATTATACTTTCTAAATGAGATTAAGCCCAACCAAGCCTAGCACCTCCCTCTAGTCCTATGTACACTACGCTTACATGGCCCATATCCAAATGACTTAGTAGTAACCCTAAATTTCAACATTTACTCTTCATTTCTTGAAAATCAAAACTCTAAACGAACCTTGTTGTGCCGCTCTCACCTCTTGGTTTGTTTAAGACTCTAAGTCTCCTTCTCATCGTAATCAAAACCCTAAACTAACCTTGTTGTGCCACTCTCACTTCGTTTGTAAGTCTGAGTCTCTTTGGCCAAGTTTTGGAATGGAAGAGCCCGCTGTATATCCAAGAACCTCGGTCTCCTCTTTGAGAAGCGTTTGATTGAGTGGCGACACATCTCGGTAACCTTTCTCTCTCTTTATGTGTGTGTGTGTGTGTGTGTGAGTGTGTGTGTTAACTATTTCTGTTGGTGTTATAATTGTTTGGTACAATTTTCCTTTGTGATTTGAGATCAAGACACTTTTGTTTGTTTTTGTTGTAGTTGAAGTTTATGCTACCTCAATGTTTAATTTATTCTACTCACTAACATTTTGTAACCTGTAGGATACTCAACTAGTGATACCTTTTGGCTCATGCACCCAGATGTTAGGACGACTCAATGAAGCTGAAATTATTTCCTTTTTTTCTCTATTAGAAATTTCCTTATTTCCTTATTTTCTATTATTTTAATATCTAAGTGTATATTAAAAATGCCACTCAAACATACGCTCATTTTGATTCTATAGAGAATATTGAAAGCTTTTTAGACATTTTTTTTATAAGCCTTTTCAAGGCAATAATATGAAGATTATTGTCTCTTTTAGTTGGGCTGTTGATTTAACTTGGGCCTGAAGTGAATCAATCGGTCACTAGAAGGGGGTTGAATAGTGACCCTTTACTAATTTGGCTATTTTTTTTCACACTAACATACTAGCTTCTGAACTCTTCTACAAGATTCCTTGCTTGAGAATAAGAAGTCTAGTAGGAGTAACCTATTCCCTTACTAGTACTTGATTGTAATGATAAGTTTTATAACAAATCACTAAGTAGACTTGTTGGTTACTACTCCAGAATCTACTCACAAATGATACAGATCCTGTTAACCACAGTTTGTGGTTCTCACTTGGTTGCACTAAGTAGAGTTGCTTCTTAACTAAAAAATAGTTTAAAAAACCCTTGATCAAGGATCAAGTTTAAGTTATAAAATAAGCTTTTATAAAATAGATTTAAAGAGTGTAGTAACAATGTATAAGAAGCAGTAGAGAGGGAGACAACACACCAAAGATTTATACTGGTTCACCCAACCTAGGCTAGATCCAGTCCCTAAAATTGTAGGCTTTTCACTAAGACAAAACACCCTGTGGTATTCTTTCTTTCCTGAAGCCTCCATAGGCTCCTACAACCAGTATTCTCTAAGCCTCTATAGGCTCACCCAAGTATTCTTTCAACACGTCTCTCCAGGCTTAACCTTCAGTAGTAATTGCTACAAGACACACACAGCCACTTGCTATGTTGCCTAGACCTTAAGAAGCAAGAGTCTTCTAACTGCCCTTCCTAGTTCTCTTCAGCAGTACCTCTGCTGGAAACACACAGCCACCTGCTGTGCTAACTAGGCCCTAAGAAACCATAGTCCCCTGACTGCCCTTCTTAGTCCTCTTCAGTAGCACCTCTGCTGGAAACACAAAACTTCATAAGCAATAGTCCCCTAACTACTATTCTAAGTTCTCTTCAGTAGCAACTACTACTGGCTACACACAGCTACCTATTATGGTCCCTTCACACCAAGGGAGTGGTGGACAAAACACTTTCAATTTAGGCACAAATGGCTTTCACCTAGAGTTTTTTGGGCTAAGGAAGTTCCTTCAGATAGGGGTTTGTCAACTGACCTTTACCATTACTTTGGCAACCTTCCTTGCACTTAGCTCCTTCACACTTGATCAATTTATAGACTTGATTAAGGAGATAGCCATTTGTGGCCGTTGGATGTTGAATTCAAATACTAAATAAGTTGTCCATGTTCATGCAGGTAGTCATTTAGCTCGATTCAACCTCAACCACACAACTCATTGAGTTGTCTTCTTCATCTCTACTTTTGCTCCACTGTCGCCAGTTTTCACCTTGAATATGTTAAAGGATCTGTTGAGAAAGATCTGTTGGTGCTAGCTGTGACCTTGGTGACTTCCATATGATTTTGAATTTTGAAATCATAGGAAGTTTTCTGGAGATTGTTTATGCAGCAAGTCTTCTGGAGAAGAGTGGTTTACTGCTTTTGACAATCTCTCTTCTATTGTTGGTAGTTGGTTCTTCTTTTTCGGCAAGGAAAGTTATTTCCTTGGAGTTCCTATGACTTGGACTATGTCAAGGATCACAAGGATTAACACCATCAAGATCAATGTTGTCCAAGAACTAATGCATGTGACTGGTGTGTGCTTTTGGAGTGCCAGACACGTCTGTCTTCACGTTCCAATTGCAACGCAACTTCTAATGATCCTCAAGCCATGTGTAGCTTCTTATATCTATCCCTTGACTCAAGTTATCCCCAATATCATACCTTTGATCATACACAGCTTTTGATATCTGCACTTTGACCTGAAAAATATAACTGTCTTTCCAGCTTCTGAATAGCTCTCCTTCTGGTAGTCTTGCCTCTAATTGCAAAATATATGTCATGGAGAAGCTTCCACTATAGGCTTATGCTTCACACATGTGCTATGCTTCTGAATATGGCCTATCTTAGTAAGAGCACTTGAAAAAACCATTAGTAGCTAAGTTCAGTAACTTTGGTTTTCCTTCATAGTGGTTTGTCATCATTAAAACACTCATTTCCAAGAGAGACTTTGTCTCAACAGGGCCTTGGTGTTCAACTTGTATAGGTGATTGTAATTTGGTTTTAAGTTTTTATTTATGGTATTTAGAATTTTTTTGTTTTGTTTTTAATGCTTCATTGAGCTGGTTATTAATTAATTGATTTTTGTTACGAATAATTATAATTATGGTGGATGTTCATTGGCTTTCCATGTTCTATGAATATTCATGGTGAATATCCATTAGCTTTCCATATTCATTTCTCCTTAATAGTCTTAAATAGTTTGTAACCTTTGAGTTGCAACCTTTGAGTTGCATTTTGTACTTATAAATAGATTACTTCCTCTTGGTGAGAATGAACAAGGAAATCATTTTATTCTCTCTATTCTCTCTTGTTCTCTCTTCTCTATATTCTCTACTCCCAAATTTATTTTTCATAACACGTTATCAACACGATTCTCCATATTTTCTAGTTCTGTTTTTGAGGTCAGTTCTTTTCATGATTCTCATTTATTTGATATTTTATACTTTCGTTTTCTATACGCTCATTACATGCTGCACCCAACACAATCTATTCAAAAGTTTCTTTTTTCAACGAGCCCAATTTGTATACTTAGTAGGGTATTTGTTTATGGGCACGTTGAAGGTTACAATGAGAACTTATAGCTAATGTGTTTTTGTTATGAATCCGTTTGCTAATAGTATGTTTATAACCACAACAAGACAAGTCTGTTTAGATTCACTGCAAAATATAACAAGACAATTCCGTTTGCGAGACAGAGAAAATAGCTACATTAGAATCCGTTCATCATTGCTACATTTTTTTTTTGGGTTGTTAAATATCCTTCATATTATTACGAAAAAGCTTTTTTTTTCATATGTTAAATATAATTTTCTTAATGAACGTCTCTATTATGTAGCTATTTTTTTTTTTTAGAGAATGTTAGTGTTATGAAAATATAAACTTGAGTAGAAAATATAGAGAAGAGAGGACAAGAGAGAATAGAGAGAATGAAATGATTTTTTTGTGTGTTCTCACTAAAAGGAAGTAACCTATATATAAGTACAAAATGCAACTTAAAAGTTAAAACTTAAAGGTTACATGCAACTCAAAGGTTACATATGATTTAAAGCTATTAAGGAGAAATATAAATAGTAATGAATATAGAATATGGAAAGCCAATGGACATCCACCATAATTATAATTATTTATAACACTCCCCCTTGAATGTCCATTGTTTTGAGAATGTGTCTCGTTAAAACCTTATTAGGAAAAATCATGTGGGATAAAAACAAACTGAAGGAAAAAGAGTACATTATCCTTCAATACGTTATCATCTACGCCTCATTAGTCAAATTAATTGAGCTAACAATCTCACAAACTTCTGGTTGCGAGTTGACAACAAGAAGCATGTGATCATCTAGTTGATGCATGAATTAAAATTAACCATGAAATATCTAAATGATCCACATGGTCGGTGTATTGGTCCATAAAAATCACCCTGTATCCATTCTAAAAATGAAATGGACCCATTCCCAATTTTTTCTGGTGATGGTCTAATTATCAACTTCCTTTGGGAACAAGCAATACATGAGACATAATTGGATTGAAGAATCTCCTGGCTCTTCAACATGTGTTCACATGAATTTTCAACTATTTTTCGCATCATGATAGACATGGGATGGTCCAACCGGTCATGCCAAACAACAAATTTATTTTAATTCGTAAACTTTTGGTTTATGACAACATGTATTTCAATTGTACTTAGCTTGAATAAAATGCATTTTTAACATACAACTTTGTTTCTCCAGGTAACAATACATTAGCTCTTCCTGAGCCTTTAATTATATTTGTAGTACCAAAAATAATACTAACATTGACTTTTTGCATTGCTAAACAAGAGAAAATTTCACTATACTACATAGATACAAGGAGTATTAATAATCAATGTGAGAAAATTGTTTAGAAAAATTATATTTGAAAGATAATAATCTTATAATTAAAATTTATTGCCTTAGAAAAACTCACATCAAGTCTAGTAACATCAATACATAAGGAACATAAAATGTTCTACTAAACATAAATTCAAAATCATAGTATGAGAAATTTTATTTCTCGACACTTCCATCCCCAATGAGGTGATCAATTTTTCCATCTAGATCAGTAAAGAAATCATCAACATCTGGGTGAGTAACATCCATATGGCCATAATCAGAATCACCATCTTCATAAGCAAAATGTATTTCTATATTTTTCTCCTTATTTTTAAGTGATTCTTGGTAAAGTTTAACTAGATGTATATTGGTGTATGACAAGTACAAGCCCAATGGCCTTTACCTCCACAACGATAACATAAATTTTCTTCTTGTTTGCTACTATTTCCACCCTTTTTCCTTTTCATTTTTCACGTTACTTTCCCACTTCTGGTGAGAAAAAGTATTCTTAAAAATTTATCTATGACCATGTTCACGACCATTATCATGAGTACGATCACAGCCATGACCACGACCCTAACCATGAGCTTGTCCACAATAATCAGATGTTGCTACATTCAGTTCTGGGAACGGAGCAGAACCAGTCGAGCAAGCCTCATGATTTTTCATTAAAAGCTCATTGTTTTGCTCAACTACAAGAAGACAAAAAATTAATTCGAAATATTTTTTAAACCATTTTTCTCAGTATTGCTGCTGCAAGAGCACATTAGTTGCATGAAAAGTGGAGAATGCTTTTTCTAACACATCCTCATCAATAATTTTTTCTCCACACAATTTTAATTAAGAAGTAATTATGAACATTGCAGAATTATATTCACGTATAGTTTTAAAATCCTGTAATCGTAAATGCATCCAATCATAACGAGCTTTGGGAGAATCATATTTTTCTGGTGGTCATATCTTTCTTTTAAATTGTTCTAGAGGACAAATGGGTCTTTTACAGTAAGATATTCAACTTTCCTTCATGGAGTTGGTGACGTAGAAAGATCATGGCTTTAGCCTTATGTTGGTTAGATGCTTTATTCCCTTCTTTAATAGAGTCTCCAAGACCCATGTCATCTAAATGCATTTTAGCATCCAATATCTAAGATAAAAAATTCTTTCTCGCAATGTCAAGAGCCACAAATTCAATTTTTGTAAGGTTCGTCATGTTCAAAACTATTATAAAAATTAGAAATAAAAAGTTAATAATGATTTATCTTGCAAAACTTGCAAACTTACAAAACTTTAATTTGTGGCTCTTGACATCACAGGAAAGAATTATTTATCTTGGATATTAGATGCTGAAATACATTTAGATACCATGGGTCTTAGAGGCTCTATTAAAAAGGGAAATAAAACATCTAACCAAAATAAGGCTAAAGCTATGATCTTTCATTGTCACCACCTCCATGAAGGGTTAAAAGTTGAATATCTTATTGTAAAAGACCCACTTGTCCTCTTGAACAGTTTAAAAGGGTTTCAAAAATATTCTTAATTAATTTCTTGTCTCCTTGTGGCTGAGCAAAACAATGAGCTTTTGAAGAAAAATCATGACGCACACCCGACTAGTTTTGCTCCATTCCCAAAAGTGAATGCAACAACATCTGATTATTATGGACAAGCTCGTGGTCGGGGTCGTGGTCATGGCCGTGATCGTGGTCACATACTCATGAACATGGTCGTGGACATGGTCAAAGAGGAATTTTGAAGAATACCTTTTCCCACCAGAAGTTGAAAGTAATGTGAAAAATGAAAAAAAAAAAAAAAAGGTGGAAATAGTAGCAAACAAGAAGAAAATATATGCTATCGTTGTGGTGGTAAAGGCCATTGGGCTCGTACTTGTCGTACACCAAAGCATCTTGTTGAACTTTACCAAGAATCAGTTAAAAATAAGGAGAAAGAGATAGAAACACATTTTGCTTATGAAGATGGTGATTCTGATTATGACTATATGGATGCTACTCACCTAGATGTTGATGATTTCTTTACTGATCTAGATGACAAAATTGATGACCTTATTGGTGATGGGAGTGTCAAGAAATAAAGATTTATCATACTATGTTCTTGAATTTATGTTTAGTGGAATGCTTTATGTTCCTTAAGTTTTGTTGTTACTGGACCTTATGTGAGTTTTCTAAGGCAATAAATTATTTTAATTATAAGATTGTTATCTTTCAAATATAATATTTCTAAACTATTTTCTCACATTGATTATTTATACTCTTTGTTTCTATAAATTTCTCTTGTTTAGTAATGTGAAAAGTCAATGTTAATATTATTTATTGTACTACAAATATAATTGAAGGCTCTGGAAGAGTTAATGTATTGTTACCTAGAGAAACAAAGTTGTACATTAGAAATGTATTTTATTCAAGCTAAGTACAATTGAAACACATGTTGTTGTAAACCAGAAGTTTACGAATCAAAATAAATTTATTGTTTTGGCATGACTAGTTGGTGTTAGATAAAAGAGCAACATGAAGACTTTTCTCTACCTTTGTAATATGCTTTAGTTTTGATTTTGATGTATTAAGTTTATGAAAACTTGTTGTATCAAGGATACCTTGTATTGTTTGTTTTAGAAATAGGCTTAAGTGTGCTTAACTAGTTATAGGATATAGCTTATAAGCATTAAAAGATCCTAACTGATTAATTCATTCTTAGTGAATCTGGAAAACTGATTCATAACTAAGTAATTCGATTACTTCTGGATAATCGATTTTATAGTACTGATTCTTGAAAGCAAATAGAGCAAGTTGTTGTTATAATCAATTACACCACATAATAATCAATTACACAGATTCACTGCAAGCTCTGTTTAAATTCAAGCTACTGGTTTAATCAATTACACTCGATTTAATCGATTAATCATGTTCAAACTCTAACCCAGAAACATGAAAAACAAAATAATCGATTACACTTCGATGTAATCGATTATTAAAGTTGCAGTTTGAATTTTTTATAAATAGACTGCTTCTAACTTTCTTCAAATAGACTCTTTTTGAAAATAAAAGTTCATAACTCATAAGAGAGAGTTCCTAGAAGGGTCCAACTCAGAGATTTGATTACTAATCAAGAGATTTTGATTCCTTATCATGATTAGGCCTAAGAAAAAGTTATGGATCCCTCTTAAGCTGATTTTGTTGGATATTCTACACAATAGGTGTATTCTTATCCTTATCTTTTTGATTTGATTTATTGTTTCATATTCTTAGATAGAGTTTCTAAGGGTTTATGTGGTAGGGTTTCACATAGGTGTTTTTCTTGTAGGGTTCAAGAAAAGAAAAAGATAGTTTAGGATTGTTGTGTGTGCATAGTGTTTGTAACTTAATAATTCTATAGTGGAAAGGTCTAGTTGGATTGTTAGACCTAACTGGATGTAGGTCCTTTGGACTGAACCAATATAAATTATTTTGTATCTTTTCTTAACTCTTGTTTCTCATCAATATTCAAGATATTCATATTGTCTTCTAAATTCCATATTCAACATATATTCTGGATAAACTTTGACAAATCTTTTTGAAGAAAATCTTGTTATAAAGAAGGAAGGGTGTTAGATGTTTTGAAAACAAAAATTATATCTTAAAAAGTAAAAGATTATATTCACTCCCTCTAGATTCTTTGCATATATCCTACAGTTGGGCCATCTCGAGTTTATCATGATGCGAAAAATAGTAGAAAATTCATATGGACTCACATTAAAGAGGCAGAAGATTTTTCAATCCACTGATTTCTCATTAACTGCCTGTTTCCAAGGGAAGTTAATAATTAGACTTTCAATAGGAAAAATTGGGAATGAGTCCATTTCATTTTTAGAACGGATACGGGATGATTTTTGTAGACCAATACACCTACCAACTGGATCATTTAGATATTTCATGGTTTTAATTGATACATCAGTTAGATGATCACATATTTGTTGTTGTCAACTCACAACCAAAAGTTTGCAAGATTGATAGCTCAATTAATTTGACTAAGAACATATTTTCCCAATTATGCTGGTTAATTTACATCTGATGCTTATAATAAGTATTGGTTTGCATCATGCCAACAAGTTATAATTAGTTCTCCCTTTTGAAATTGGTTTTTGGTAAGCAACCTAATATTTCCCATTTGAGAATTTGTGAATGTGTTGTATATTCCAATTGTTCCATAACAACACATTAAGATGAGTCCTGAAAGAAGGTTGGGAATATATGTTGGGAATGAATATACATCTATAAAGATCTATGTATGACTCAGTTTGTCAATTGTCATTTTGAATCAGTTGTCCCAACATTAGGGGGAGAGAATAAGCAGTTGGAAAAGAATATTAGTTGGAATGAATTATCATCTAGATCCTCGAATGAAACAATGTGAACTAGAAGTTCAAAAGATAAGTCATTTACAAAGTTTTTGCCAAGTAGAACTTTTGAGCAACTGGTATACATGATTGGACTTTGACGTCTTAAAGATGATTGTCTACATGAGGGGGAGAAGTAAATACGTTATGCAATTTTTTTTCTTTCTCCATGGTTTTGTCCAATTGGGTTTTCTTGGCAAGGTTTTTAACGAGCAGATGATAACGTATTGAAGAATGATGTACTCTTTTTCCTTCACTAGGTTTTTATCCCATAGGATTTTTCTTAGTAAGGTTTTAACGAGGCACATTCTCAAAACAATGGGTATCCAAGGGGAGTGTTATGAATAATTATAATTATGGTTGATGTCCATTGACTTTCCATATTCTATGAATATTCATGGTGAATATCCATTAGCTTTCCATATTCATTTCTCCTTAATAGTCTTAAATAGTTTGTAACATTTGAGTTGCATGTAACCTTTCAGTTGCAACCTTTGAGTTACATTTTGTACTTATAAACAGATTACTTCCTCTTAGTGAGAATAAACAAGAAAATCATTTCATTCTCTTTATTCTCTCTTGTTCTCTCTTCCCTATATTCTCTACTCCCAAGTTTATTTTTCATAACAATTTTGTGTTTTGTGTGTTGATTAGAAAATTAATGTATGAATTTGATGTTGAAATAGTTTTTCAAATTTCATCGCTTTAAGGATATTGTGATGCACAGTGTAACAATTTAGTATACTTTATTTTTAGTTTAATTTTATTTAAATCTTAAATAATAATAATAATAATAATAATAATAATAATAGTTTTTGTTACTGATAATTAGTTTTTAAACAAAAATGTATTTAATATTTATTATTTCGTTTAAATCTTAAATATTTTATACATATATAAATATATAAATATTATAATAATAACAATGATTATTAGTATATTATTTTTATTTTTATTGAATATTATATTATACTTATTCTCAAATTTATCTTTTTTTTAAATAGTTACTTTAAAATATATTTCATGAGAAATAATAATTAAAAGTAATGATTTTTTAAATATGTGGATAAATTTTAAAGAATTCATAATATTTTATTTTTATTAATAATCAATGATAAATTAAAAATAAATTATTATGTATATGAATAATAATTTATGAGGAAATATCTTTTATCATATGATTTTTATTTTAAATTAATAATTAAGAATAAAAATTAATAAATAAATTATTATTCATATATATATCAATATACTTTTTTTTATAAATTTAATTTTATTCAAATTATAAATACTATTATAGATGTTATAAATTTCTATATATATATATATATATATATATATATATATATATATATATATATATATATATATATTAAACGAGACTTTAAGTTCTTCTAACCATTAGACTTGAAATTTACATTCATCGATTATTGTAAGAGCAAATTACAACAACACCACCTCCTGGAAATTTCACTAATTAGTGAAAATCTCGGAAAGTGTTGCTCTTATCGTAAAGATACATCTAATGGTTAGAAGAATTTCAAGTCTCCTTTATATATATATATATATATATATATATATATATATATATATAATTTATTTATTAATTTTTATCCTTAATGAATAACGAAGAATGCTAGGACACTCTATCTGATCCTCTCTCACTAACACTCTCCCCATGATTAGTTGAAATTGGTTGAAAATCATCAATTTTGATGAATCTCACTTCTAGATTAGAAGAAACAATCATTAAATGATAAGTGTGACCCACCAAATTTGTGATTAGGAAAGAGTGTTAGTGAGAGAGTGTTGCTAGCATTCCTCATGATTAATTTAAAACAAAAATCATATGATAAAGATATTTTCTCATAAATTATTATTTATATACATAATAATTTATTTTTTAATTTACCCTTAATTATTAAATAAATAAAAGATTATGAATTCTTTAAAATTTATCCACATATTTATAAAATCATTACTTTTAATTATTATTTCTCATGAAATTTATCCACATATTGAAAAACCGTCATTTTTTTGCACGAATGGAGGTTTTCCAAAAACACCATAAATCCTTCCATCATAATGTATAAAATGGCTGTTAACAGTAAACCACCATTCACACCGCCATTTTATACATTATAAAAAATGGCAGTTCATTATATATATGGTTAAAAGTGGCGGTTTGAAACAGCCATAATTATCAAAGTGTCTCCAACAAAATGTAGATGGTAAATACTGCCATAGAAAAAAGAAACAGTTATGTTGTTTTCCAACTTATGTTTAGGGACGGCAAAGTGTACCCAGATCCTATGGGTACCCGCAAAAATATCCGCCAGCGAGTCGGGTAAATACCCGCTTATTGGGGCTGGGGCTGGGGCCGGGTATTTACCCGCAATTTTTTGCGGGTGCGGGTACGGGTACGGGTACTATAGTACCCGCCCCGCACCTATCATATATATATATATATATATATATATATATATATATATATATATATATATATATATATATATATATATATATATATATATAAAATTAAAATAACTTAAATAAATAATTATGTTATATATATACTTTTTTGTAAAAAAAATAATTTTATATTTTTCATAAACTAACACTAATAGTAAAAGATTTATGTTATAACTTACAATAATTTTATATTTTCTATTTTTAATATTATGTGTGAATGCTTTTAATGTTAAGTTTGAATTATTTAAGAGTGAAATTTCAATTTATTTGTAATAATTTTTTAATTAATATTTTTATAGCTTAAATGCAATTTTGGTTCATCTATTTTGCATAATCCGCAATTTTGGTCCCCTTATTTTAAAATAGAGACGTTTAGTCTCCCAATTTTCTAAAATATGTAATTTTGGTTCTTCCATCAAATTGAAAGCGTTGACTGTTAAGAGATTAACGTTAACCTTAACATGGTCCAAATATAATGACGTGACACGAGATTATTTATTTAGTTTTTAATTATTTTAAATACTGAGTAGAATAATTGATGAAAAATATATTTTATAAAAAGGAAATATTATTTATTTGACTACGATGTGTCATGTATTTTAACAATGTAAAACTAATTTAAAATAAATGATTAAGACTTGTGATTTCTATTTTAGGACTCACGATTACCCCAACCAATAAAATCGACGTGACATGTGTTTTAGTGACGTAGATAAACAAATAATTATTACTCATTATTTAAAATAATTAAAAAATAAATAAATAATCTCGTGTCACATCACTATATTTGGGTCACGTCAAGGTCAACATTAATCTCTTAACTGTCAATGCTTTCAATTTGATGAAAGGACCAAAATTACGGATTTTACAAAATTGGGAGACTAAATGTCTTTATAGAGGGACCAAGATTGCTGATTGTGCAAAATAGGAGGACTAAATGTTTCTATTTTAAAATAGGATGACTAAAATTGCGGATTGTGCAAAATAGGGGATCAAAATTATATTTAAGCCTATTTTTTATTGATTTATTAACTTCATATATAAGTAAAGTGCGGGTAACGGGTGCGGGTATGGGTATATAGGTACCCAGCGGGTACGGGGATGGGGATTAAAGTTGCTACCCGTGCGGGTATGGGGCCGGGTACGGGTATTTTTTTTAAACGCGGGTATTGGGACGGGTACTATAGGACCCTACCCAGACCCTACCTGTACTTGTCCAAGGGTACGATCGTAATCTTCTGTTGTGCCGAGTTCTATTTGTCTTTCTCCGTCGTCTTCCGTCGTGTATCGGATGGGGTAGGTACCTGCAAAGGCACTCCGACACTCAAGTCAGAGACTCCCCAAATATAGTAAATGAATGTGAAAAATGAGAATGAATGAATAATGTTACCTCGAGAATCTCACCCTATTTATACATATTTTAATGGGCCTTGGATCCATGGGCCTTACCTTGATGTTACCATTAGTGTTAATCCTGTATTATCTTTTGGTTTATGTTTAATGTTATATTTAATGATACTTACTATCTAATATTAAGTTTCTTCTCATTCAGTGGCATAGTTCCAGTGGGACGGGACGTGCTCGGCTCATAAAGCTTGTTTGGAGTATGCAGCGATAGGCCGAGGGGTACGTGACAGTAGGCAGAGGGGTACACTACCCATTGCCATCCCTACTTATGTTCTATACATGCCAAATCCTCATTTCAAGCATACCAGAACACCACGAGAACCGATGTAGGTTGGATGCATGACAACCAAAAAGAATGGATTACAAGGTTTGAAAGAACTTATTGGTAAATCTTCTCCATATTTCTCCACAAACTTATTGGGAATCATCTGTCAATGACAATAGACTAATGTGTATGATAAAGCTTTGAAAGGTGTTATATTTCTCCACAAACAATTATAGACTGTGACCTGACATCTAAGAATAACCACCATTCCTTGATAAGAAAATTAGTTATATTTTTAATAGAACTTAACTATATATATATATATATATATATATATATATATATATATGGGGCTTGCATTAGTTGGAGTGTATTAGCAACTTCCACCAAAATATTTAGGACAAAAAGACCATTGTTTGTTTATTTTAATTTATTTTTTAAGAATATTATAATAATTCAATATTTAATTTAAATTTAAAAATTAAAAATTCCGTTACTCTCTCCTCTTTAATGTCCCACGTTCCATCTTCTTTTACCCAATCTACTTGTACATGGGTGCAGCAAGTAGAAGACCAAGGGTGCAGCAATTTGTAAATAAAATGATTAAAAAAATTTAGTGAAAGGAACGATGATTGATGATGAACAATTTGCTTATAAAATGTCAATGATAACGAAACTTGCTTTAAGCATCTAGTAGATCACACTGACACGGTTCTTTGCTGCGTTCTTGTAACCACTCGTCCGGAAAAGTGGGTTGTCTTGGATGGCAGCCAGTGGCATTTCCACGGTGGTGAAGTAGGAACAGATGGAATTGTTAGGAAAAAAGAGATGCGTAAAACGTGGTGGAACATTGAAGAGGAGAGAGAAAACAGATTCTTTTATATTAAATTAAATTAATATTAAATTACTACTATAATAACTTTAAAAAATAAATTAAAATAAAAAAACAACGATTTTTTTGTCCTAAATATTTTGGTGGAAATTACTATTGCACTCCAACTAAAAAAAGATGGTGATGTGTGGCAATAGGCCTTGGGGTAGAGGATGAATTCAGTGGCAGCATTCAGATGGTCGGACTGGAAGAAGATGAAGTATAAAAGAAAAATAGACATGAGTAATTACGAGAAAGGAGAGAGAAAATATATGTTTTTATTTTTTAAAAATTAAGTATTAAATTACTATCTTATCTTTTTTGAAGGGAATTACTGTATTGTTCTTAAAATAAACTATTTAAAATGAAAAATATTGATATTTTTGTCCTAAATATTTTGGTGAAGGTTGCTAATGCACTCCAATTAAAAAAAAGGAGGATGGATATTAGCAAACCCCTATATATATATATATATATATATATATATATATATATATATATATAGGAGGGATCAAATTATTAAACAACTATTACACCATTAATTCAATAACTTTCAATTGGATAATGTTTTCTTAAAATCCACTGTTGAATTGAAAGTTCTTTTCACATAGATTATGTATACAAAATTTCAAATTAATCCAAAATTATTTGTTACCTCATTCATATAGATTAAAATCGACGTAATATAAACTTTTCAAAATATACTAAAATATGGATAATTTGATTACCTTCTTATTGTTGTTCAATTTTGACAAAATTTGACACAAACAATCTTGGTAATATGTAGATATAATTCAATGGTTGGATCGATAAAAATTTCATTCTATATCAAGTTATTAAAACGGTGTAAAAGAGTTACACTGGTGTAATTTGATCCTTCCTATATATATATATATATATATATATATATATATATATATATATTAGTTGTTAATTAACTTAATCGACAATAAATTAGGATTAGCATTGTTAGTTGTTACAATTATCTTCCTAATTACTTAAAAGTTCTAAATTTTGGTAAAACATCTCTTAACTAGTTCTCTATTTTTTGAATAAAAATTGAATGTTTTATCTCACATTAATTGTATAATCAATTTCAAATTTTCAATTTTTTTTTCTATTATTTAAATAATCCCATTTTACTGTTATAATTATTTAAGGACTTAATTTTTTTTGAAATAATTAAGAACAACTCCAACACGATTGCATATCTCAGTTTCTTTGAGTTAAATAACGATGCTTAACTGGTTTTAAAATTGGAGCAAATGAGCTAACATTGCTTATTTTAGCATAGTTTCTTAGTAATTTCTTAACAATTAAAAATTGATTTTTCAATAAATAATTCAATTGGACCCATTTAAGCAACTCGTTGCATAAGAGAAAAAAATAGTAAAAGTTCTTAAGTATGGTGTTGTGTGTAAGACTCAAAAACCCACTTAAGCAACTCAACACTTCTAAGATCCTCAAATTTATCGTGGCAAATTATTTTATTCCAGTTGTTACAAGTGTTATTTTTATTTTTATTATCAATTCAATTTTTAAACTAATAATAAAAATTTACGCCCAATAAATTTGAATTTGCTTATTTTAATTTAAAAACTTATAGTAAAGATTTTTCAAAAGAAATAATAGAAAAGTTCTTTACCCTAAATTTGAACATTTATTCTTCATTTCTTCAAAATCAAAACTCTAAACGAACCTTGTTGCGCCGCTCTCGCCTCTCAATTTGTTTGAGACTCTGAGTCTCCTTCCCTTTGTAATCAAAACCCTAAACAAATCTTTCTATGATGCTATCGCTTCATTTGTAAGTTTGACTCTCCTTTCCTTTGTAATCAAAATCCTAAATGAACCTTGATGTGTTGCTCTTGCTTTGTTTGAGTCTTTGAGTCTCATTCTCTTCGCAGCTTTGAACTGCATGCTATTTGCAGTCTTCGACGAAGTTTTGGAACGAAAGAGCTTGTCATATATCCAAGAAGCTCGGCCTCCTCTTTGAGAAGCGTTTTATTAAGCTTTGACAGATCTCGATAACCCTTCTCTCTCTCTCTCTCTCTCTCTCTCTCTCTCTCTCTCAATATATGAGTGTTTGTGTGTGTGTTTTGTGTGTGTGTTAACCATTTCTGTTGGTGTTATAATTGTTTGGTAGAATTTTCCTTTGAGATTTGAGATCAAGACACCTTTGTTCATTTTCGTTGTGGTTGAAGTTTATGCTACCTCTTTATTTGATTTATTCTACTCACTAACATTTTATAACCTATAGAACACTCAACTAATGATACCTTTTGGCTCATGCACTCAAATGTTAGGATGACTCGGTGAAAGTGCTTGATTCGGGTAAAGAAATTTTCTTCTTTGGTTAACCTGTAAATTTTCTTGCTTGCATGAATATATTTTTCCTATTTTCCATACCAAAAGTTGAAATTATTGACTCACATTAATGTCTCGTTACAATTTTATTTAAATCTTAAATACTACTACCTCCGGTCCTAATTATAACTAACATAGAACAAAACATCAAAACTAAAGAAAATAGATAAATTAGTTATTTATAATTAATACTACCATAAATTCAAATTTTATTCCAAAAATATCCTTTGATTTAAGTGATTGTTATAGGGAATAAGTGAATGCATATGAAATAGAGTTAATAATAAATTAATGGTATAAAAGAAATTTAACCCTAAGTAACTTTAAAAACTGGTGATTGTTGCTTATAATTAAGACTAAAGAAAAATCCAATTTGTTGCTTATAATTAGGACCAGAGGTAATACTGTAGAAATAATAATAATAATAATAATAATAATAATAATAATAATAATAATAATAATAGTTTTTCTTACTGATAATCAGTTTTTAAACAAAATGTATTTAATGTTTATTATTTCATTTTATTCAAATCTTAAATATTTTATACATATATAAATATTATAATAATAACAATGAATATTAGTATATTATTTTTTATTTTTACTGAATATTATATTATACTTATTCTTAACTTTATTTATTTTTTAAATTAGTTACTTTAAAATATATTTAATGAGAAATAATAATTAAAAGTAATGATTTTATAAATATGTAGATAAATTTTAAAGAATTCATAATATTTTATTTTAATTAATAATTAAGAGTAAATTAAAAAATAAATTATTATGTATATAAATAATAATTTATGAGAAAATATCTTTTATCATATAATCTTAGTTTTAAATTAATAATTAAGGATAGAAATTAATAAATAAATTATTATTTATATATATCAATATACTCTTTTTTAAAAAAATAAATTTTATTCAAATCATAAATACAATTATAGATGTTATAGTTTCTATTTATGTCTATCATATATATATATATATATATATATATATATATATACTTATATATATATATATATACTTATATATATATAAATTATAGTTTTTTTATTAATTAATATCCTTAATTATTAATTTTTAAAAATATATGATAAACGATATTTTCTCATAAATTATTATTTACATATATAATAATTTATTTTTAATTTATCCTTAATAATTAATTAAAATAAAATATTATGAATTCTTTAAAATTCATCCGCATATTTATAAAATAATTATTTTTAATTATTATATCTCATGAAATATATTTTAAAGTAACTAATTTAAAAAAAATTAAAGTTGAGAATAAATATAATATAATATTCAATAAAATATAAAAAATTAATATACTAACATTCATTGTTATAATTATAATATTTATATATGTATAAAATATTTAAGATTTGAATAAAATGAAATAATAAACATTAAATACATTTTTGTTTGAAAACTTATTATCAGTAAGAAAAGCAAATATTATTATTATTATTATTATTATTATTATTATTATTATTATTATTATTATTATTATTATTATTATTATTTCTATAATAGTATTTAAGATTTAAATAAAATTAAACTAAAAAACAAAGTACACTAAATTGTAGCATCTAAATTTTAAGTATACTAAATAAAATTAAATCAAGTTATTATTATAGCATCTAAATTTTGTAACTAAAATTGTAAAAACAGGATTTTATTTAAAATATTATCATAGAATAGAAATATTTTAAATATGTGCGTAAATTGTATAATAAGGAACATTAATGTGAGTCATGCATGTAACCTCCATTAATGTTAAATCAGATTAAATCAAATCAATGATTATTGAGAAGTTAAATTTTTTATCAACAACTAATAACATATGATCACCAGTGATCACTAATTTATAACGCGACACCTAAAACAAGGAGAAAAAATTTTGGACCATGTGAATGATGGGGTTTCTCATATATGTGGAGGGACGAAAATCCTACAATTCTAATTAACCACTTATATTATTATAATTATAAAATTTCCCTCTGTTTTGTGCAATGTAATTTCTCTCGGGAATTAGAAACTAACAAAAAAGATGGAAGGAGGCCAAAAATTACAAAAGGCAATGGAAACCAGGGGCAGCGAGTGAACAAGGAAGACGGGGAACGGACGATAGAAAGCACGTGACTCACTAATGTAAACTTAATAGGGACGTTAGATTAAAATGAAAACAAGGGTTAATGATTGGTGTAACTCTATTGGTGTAATTTGATCCTCCTTTTATATATATATATATATATATATATATATATATATATATATATATATATATATATATATATATATATATATGGCGAGTTCTACCGTGTACAAGTTTGATAGGTCTTGTACCATGCACAAGGTTTTTAAACCCTTGGATATAATAACAATAAAATAGTCAAGGGAGGAGATATTGAGGTAGTACCATGTACACAAAGCATGAGATAACAAATTTTTTTAATTGATATTTTTTTTATGGCAAAGCTATCTCCCTCTCTCTTTCAGTTTCTCTGTCTTCTTTTTCAGATATACTCCACCGTGGCCCCTTCCTCCGCACTATCCTCCTTTGCCTCGACACCGACACCGGAAACTTTCACCACCACCATGCCCATGAGCTCCCCTCCATCACCACCAACCACGCCTTATGTCCTCCATGGTGGTTCCCGTTTGGGGAGGAGTGAGAGTAGATGAGGAGGACACGGATCGGAAGATCTTTTCCTTCGGGGAAGTTATGATTCTGATTATCTTTTAATTTTGGTCACAAATACTTTTCCCCTTTTTTGTTTCTCTATTTCTTCTCTCTTTGTTTGCACATTGTTATGGTGGTTTTCTTTTTTAGCAAAAGAGTACTGTAGTGACAGTGAGAATGAGTTGATTTTTTTTGTTACATACACAAAGCTATAAAAAAAATTGATGCAAAAAAGAAACATTAGACACTAAACACCAAAACTAGGTTTGCCTCATCCACCAAAAAATGCCTCAAGCTAAGCAAAAATGGAACACAGCAACACACAACATTTCTCTCTCTTGCCTTTTTTCATAAGAGTAGAGAAGTCCAGTCATTTTTTGACCACACAATAAAAGATACATTTTTTTTAAGGCTTAATTACCAATTTGGCCCCTAAATTATTTACAATGCGTCAATTTGGTCCCCAAATTTTAAAACGCGTCAATTTGGTTATTCAATTGTTAAAAATGCATCAAGTTCTCTCCGTCAAATTGAAACAAATGCCGTTAAGATGAAAATTCTGGCGGTTTTCCTTTACGAATAGTGGCGGTTTTTAACCGTCACTATATTTATTATTATTTTTTCAATTAAAAAAATAAAAAAATAAACCATAGTCGGTCGCCGTCACAACTTCGGTGACCTTTCCAGCCTATGACCACCAGATTGAATGCGTCTTGGGCCGATCTACCAATATCCGGCCACCGCACCTCCATCGAAGGTCTGACGCGCCAACTTTGTGATGCGCCAACTCAGCCAAACAACGTTGGTTTCCGCGCGCACGTCGCCTCCTTTCCAGACTCGATCCAAACGCCGGTGTCGCCCCGACCTCCTATGCCACGCACTTCGTTGACCCTAGCCAGACCAAGACCAAGTACGCCATTGTCATCGCCGACACCAACTTTGGCTACGGCTCCTCTGCGAGCACGCCCCCATTGCCTTGGGTTCCTTCGCGAGCATGCCCCGTCGCATTGGGCGCCTCTGACGTTGCTGTAGTGGTCGCGGAGTCGTACTTAAGGATTTTTTATATTTTTTAATTTTAAATTAATAATAAATATATTGGCGGTAAAAATCACCACTATCTCCAAATGAAAACAATTAGAATTCTTATCTTAACGGTGTCAATCTCAATTTGACGGTAAGGACTTAATTGACGCAATTTTAAAAATTAGAGGACCAAATTGACGCGTTTTAAAATTTGGGGACCAAATTGATGCATTTTAAATAATTTAGGGACCAAATTGATAATTAAGCCATTTTTTAATTGTTAAATCCACGTGGGTGTTATTTAAATAAAAAAAAAAAGATCATTAGCAACGTTACTCCCATAGTAAGACCTTGCAACGAGTTCATCTATTTTTATAACCACAAATTGTAATGTTGTGTTTTATTAATTGATTGAATAAGTGGTTTAATTAAATTGCAAGAGAAATTAAATTTTATTTAAGTACTTGAATTAATTAATTAATTAATTAATGTACTTAGTGATTTGAATAGATGCTCATGTGTTTAGTGAGATTTAGTGAACTTTAGACCTAAGAGAATGGGCCTTTGGGTCATGAGAGAGGGGGTGGGTGTGTTTAGTGAAAACTTAGGTGTGGGAGGGAAGTTCAAGATTCATAAACCCTTCTCTAAACCCTCCATAATCAGAAAAACACTCATCAAAACCTCACCTTAATTCTCTTCTTCTTCCCCAAGGAACCCAACCTTAGGAATTTGAGTTTTGGTTCTTGTGCTCAAAGGGGACTTTTTCTCCTTCCTTTGGAGTCCCATAACTGACCATTGAAGTGGTAAGCTTACCTTCTTCTTCCCTTGTTCTCCATTTCCATTTTCTCCTCTTAGAGCAACCATGGAGGTCCCATGGAAACCCTTTGTTATGGAGTAAAAATATGATTTCTTGCTTTGGTTAGGTGTGGATGATGCTCTTATAGTGTGAGTTGCAAGTGGGGTAAAGGAAAGCTTTTCTCCTTGGCTTAAAGTTCATTTCTTTCCCTTCCTTCTTCAAAGAGTCATCATCTTGGGTTTATGTAGGTAAGGGAAGTTCACCCTCTCTTTTTGTTTTATAATGAATTTTGAGTTGTTTGGGTTGAATCTTGAGTTCTTTTGTTGGGGTTTATTGTTTAGAAGCTTAAAGAATGTTTATTAATGTATTTGTTGTGAGTTTGGATGCTTGGGTAGCCATTGATGGGCCTGGAATCGTGAAATTCCGAAGAAGCAATGTTGCATAAAATCGCAAATTGGCTTAAGCCACAAATTTTAGGCTTAAGCGAATTTGGGATTGTATGTGAGATTTAACATTCTGGACGAAATTGGCTTAAGGCAATATTTTTGGGCTTAAGCGGATTTTGGGACGAAATGTGATATTGAGGTCAGGACAAAATTGGCTCAAACTAAGATTTTTTGGCTTAAGCAAATTTTGTACATAATGTGAAGTGAAGTAGACGAAATTGGCTTAAGCCAATTTTGTGCTTAAGCGAATTTTGGAATAAAATATGATATTGAGGTCTGGACAAAATTGGCTTAAGCCAAGATTTTTGGGCTTAAGCGAATTTTGGACCGAATGTGAAGTGGGCGAAATTGGCTTAAGCCGAAAAATTTTGGGCTCAAGTGGATTTTTTGAAATCTAATGAATGGCTTAAGCGAAAATTTTCTAGCTCAAGCTAAATTTGAGCAGAATGAGTTTTACCATGAATGCTTTCCTAAAAGTTTCCAAAACAATTCCAAGTGCATGTGTTATTGTTTTATGAATCATACAGAAGGAGTAAAGTTGTCTTTATGCGGGTATCATGTATTAACTATGAGGATTTTGAAGTGGTGATTGTAAGAATTCATGGGGTTGGATGTCTTACTATGTTTAATGAACTACTATTGATAGGTTCATGAGTGTGATGCGTATAAGAATGGTGAACTTATGACATGGTGAACTCTCTTATGATGTTGAAATTGATTAAAAATGATATGTTTGATGCATGATGTTTGTTAGATGAGTTGATGCATTATACATACATGTATAATTGGTATTGCATATGAGAAGGCACGTAAGTTGAGGGTGCTTGGTGGGCCCTCAACCTACTGCTGGAGGTCTTTGTGGTGGCTAACACCGAATGGGCTTATAGAATAGTTGAGTGGGCGAATCCCTATAGA
The DNA here is from genome assembly GCA_026413185.1 of Pueraria montana var. lobata. Lineage (NCBI taxonomy): Eukaryota > Viridiplantae > Streptophyta > Magnoliopsida > Fabales > Fabaceae > Pueraria > Pueraria montana. Next base: position 56,446,904 of record CM048650.1, on the reverse strand, counting down.
AGTTAAGGTCTATGCAAGCCTTATTGAGGTAAGCCACTACCCACACTCATCTATTTCCGATAAAACTGCACTTCCTCCGCAAGATTAACTTGGGTCTCCCCCAATGGTCAGAGAGTGGACTATGTTAAGGGATGTACTTAGGTTAATCGCTCAGAAAGGTGAAAATCTCCTTGGAGTAAAGTGCCAGCATGGCATAACATAAATCATGAATATATGTATGTGGACTTTATGACTTGAAAGAGGATTGGTGATTGGTGATTAGTGAAAAGTTCTCTTATGTTAATGGTATTGGTGGTTTTCAAATATCTTTTAAAGTTAAATTCTTATATTTATGTTTCTTTTAAAATGAGCTTACCCTTGCATTTTCTTTTGAACTGTAATGATCATGTGACTTGACACGGGAGCAGGCAATGAAGTAGCTTCTGAGGAGCATGCCATGGTTGAGGTGGACTTGTTGGTGGACTTAGGGCTGAGATCCGACCCTTACCCTACGTTTGGAAGAGAGGAAAGAAAAGAAGGAAGGAAAAAAATTTTAAAATTCAAATTGGAGGGAAAATAGAGAGAAAGAAAAGTTTAAACTTTTGTTTCTTGAAGTCAACTATTTCTCTCATTTTCCTTTCAACCAAACAAAAGAAAAAAAATCATAATCCGTGTTTTCTTTTCTCTCTATTTTCTTTCCTTCCATTTTCATCTCTACCAAACATAGGGTTAGTCTTTTTGTTTTGATGTCTTAGTGGGGGACAACTTAGGGGATAAATGTTATCTTTTGGATATGATATGTTGTATTTATTCCTTTAAGGGATCCCTTTATTTTGGTTTTATTTGCCTAAGATATTTGAGTTGTAGTGCTCTAAGGCACAAAACCTTTTATGCTTTTGATGTCTTGATAATGACTAATGTCTCTGATGGATTTGATGCTTATGTGACATGTTTAGAAGTGCAATAGTTCATGAAGATTTTCATTAATTAAATTAATTAAAGAGTTTTAAAAGGACTTAAAATGAATCTTTCCACGTGCACACACACACACAACTCCAACAATATCATATTCTTTGAGTTAGGCAATGATGGTTAATTGGTTTTAAAATTGGAGCAAACGAGCGGGCATAGCTTATTTTAGTAGAGTTGTTTAGCAATTTCTTAACAATTAAAAATTAATTTTTCAATAAATAATTTCAATTGGACCCATTAAGCAGCTCGTTACATTGGAGAAAAAATAGTAAAAGTTCTTAAGAGTGGTGTTGTATGTAGGACTCAAAAAATTCACTTAAGCAACTCAACACTTAAAATGCTATAAGATCCTCAAATTTACCGTGACAAGTTATTTTATTCCAAGTTTTATTTTAACTTTTATTATCAATTCAATTTTTAAACTAATAATAAACATTTACGCCCAATAAATTTAAATTTGCTTATTTTAATTTAAAAACTTACAGTAAAAAAATTTTAAAAGAAAAAATTCTTTTAAGTAAATTATACTTTCTAAATCATGGTTTGACTCAATGGAAATAGAACTTATTTTCACCTTTGCTCAAAATATGATTTGGAACCTAAATTCTTGAACAGAAATTATTTTCACCTTTGATCAACCTATGATTTGGAAACTACGTACAAAAAAAAAAACCTATGATTTGGAACTTAAAATCATTTTCAAACACGACTAAATCATAGTTTAGCCAAAAATGAAAATCAATCTACAATTTCCAAATTAAGACTTCGAATGTGTAAACTATAATTAAATTTTTTTTCCCACTTAATTGTAATAGTAAGTTGGCATGGGAGCATAATCACTTGGCCATCCAGCAGGTCCATTTTTCTAACAACCTTTATGATATTTTTCTGTTAGTAATTTGTCCACAGCAATTTAATTCCCGTAGTACTATACCCTGCTGTCATATGTGCACTGCTAAACGTCGTTGAGTCTTTTTACTTTTCGTAACTTTGCCACATGTTTCATTCAATCAGCACTTTGGCCACCAGAATTTTTTTAAAAAAGGAATAGAAACCAAAAATTGGTAATTTTAACAAGCTTCCATAATTAATATAAGCCAATACCTACCTACAACATCTCTGTATTGGACAAGTTTTAAAGTAATATGTCAACAGAATAACTCTTAAATAGCTTCTAACTTTTCAGATGTTAAGGAAACAGAATAAACTCGTTCAAAATCCACAATGATCTCCACATTTGAGCATATGCCATCAGGTACTCCACAAATGCCAAATATTTGGTACTAGTGTTAAAAAAAAAGTACTGAATCCCACGTTAAGATTCATTCAAGAGAACTGAAACTCTTTGGTGATGATTATTTGGTAGCAGTAATGGTTTTCATTTGTGTTGTCTGTCCTTGACAAACTGCTCTCATTTGACCAGATTCTGTAGAAGATAAAGTAACATATTTATTAGACATATAAGGAATTGTTTTAAATAGAAAAGCAAACATCAATCCTACCTTGAGATGTTGAACAATTTGAATTGTCTGTCTCTCTGAAGATGTGAACCAGGAAGGTTAGTTTAGTTCCATGAATGAGTTCAAAGATGCAAACATCACCAACTTTCAAGTTATTGTGCTTGGCAAATGCCTTCCATCCTCTTGAGAAACTAAATTTTGAATACGTTTTGTTTTTATGGATCAGGAACTTTGCAGGCCAAACTCTCCCATTTAACACCTGGAGGTTGATAAGTCTTTGCTTCTTGCACAAATCAAAGTGCCTCCTACAAAATTTGGATGGTAAATTCTGCCATGGAAAAGACAAACAGTTATTTTGTTTTTGAACTTATGTTCTACAAACCAAATTCTTATTCAAGCTTACCAGACGAGTACTGATGTAAAATGAATGCATGACAACGAAGAAGAACGGATTACACGGTTTGAAAGAACTTGCCCTATCAAGGGCTGTAACTTGGTTAGCAGACGTTGCCTTCAATTTTTCTGCAAAATTACAAAATTGTGTAAGGCAGAGACATTTCGTGAATATGTTTCAGGCTGCTAAAAATTGAAAAATATCAAAGGACATGCAACTTGCGTGTCTGAACCTACTAAGTGTTTGCAATTTCCAAATGGTTTAATAGACATACTTGAGGTGCTGGTCATTGAAAAATATCAAGGGAAAGAAGTAAACTAAGGAAAACAGAAGCTAACAAGCTGTGTTAACTTGCAAAGCCTTCTATGAAATGCTTAAAGAAACATGATACCTTTGCAATTTGTGTCAGGATGATGCAGAACGTCCTTCGGCAATATCAAGGTGTTCTCAACTTTAACACCATTGCGACTTCTCAATTGATATGGTTGAAGAAATTCCAATGAGGACTTATCTTTTCTCTTTTGACCGGTTCTGTGATATTCCAAATTTTCATCATTTGGAGGTTTATTTCCATAATTATTGGAGGCCATTTTACCTTCTATTCTTTTGGAAGGGTAGTCTATCTCTAAAGCACTTGAATCATGGATGTGTACCTGAAAATGGGAATTTCTTTGGCATCTGAAAACCAAAAGATGGCCATGAGCTAGAGAGTGACATTCTGCAAATTCTCTCCAACCCTCTTGAAACCATTTTTTACCATTACGATTTTCCAAATTTAATTTCCACTCAGCACCATTTGGAGTCTTCAGAAATATAGTATTTGGTAAATCTTCTCCATATTTCTCCACAAACTTATTGGGGATCATCTGTCAATGACATCAGACTAATGTGTATGATAAAGCTTTGAAAGGTGTTATATTGCATTAATTTAAGCTAACATCTATCAATTTTATACAGTTAATTATCACTCTAGACTAAAAGAAAAAGAAATAAAAAACAAGAAACAACAAATCAATGCTGAAAACTTGTAGCTTACGAAACAAATTATCTGTAGTATTCCTAAATCATAATTAATATATTCCTCAAATATTCAGTTAGTCATTGATATATCTGTTCCTGAAGTTTTGCTAATTTTGTTGAGAGCACGAAGTAACAGAGTAGGCATGACACAAATAAAATTTGTTAGAGGGCTCTTGCATCGATCAGTTGCATGTCTGATATCTTACTGATAATAAAAAATTTACCCGCCATTTCTGTAATCCATTGTTCTCAGTGCATGCTACATAGCCACATTATTGATCTTAAAAACAAAAACAGAAAAGAAATGGTGATCACGGGAGCATGTTTATCAAGGTTCAAATTGCTTAGAAACAGATTAACTAGTATGCATATGCATGCATGTATAAGCAATGTTAACTATTCAAAGATCTGCATGCTTTCATTTTCAGATTGAAGAGCTAAATTTTTTGTGGATATAAAAAATAGAAATCTGTGTGCTTACTAGCTTTCCTTCATGGAGATTTTGAACGGTTATGATCTTGAAAAAGTGGATTGGCTTCACCTGAGGTTTGCGAGGAAATTTAGTAGCCATGCATGAACTGATCGAATAAGTGAATACTGCATTCAAGGGTTGGATGTTAGCCTGGAATAACAATAGCAACAACTTTTGTAGAAGTAATGATTTCCCATAAACAAACAATAAAGTGAAAACTCGAGAAAGATTAAGAGAGGTTGGACCCTTGTAGTCTGTGATAGGTGATATTGATTGACTTTCAAATCTTCATTTAAACCTCTTTATTACCCGTATCTGCAAATCTATCTCCCCACTTTATTACTTTTACTGTTTTACCCACCAATGCTCAAGGGAATTAGTTTTAAAATGGGAGCAAATGAGTTGACATTGCTTATTTTAATTAGCAGAGTTGCTTAGCAATTTCTTAATAATTAAAAATTGATTTTTCAATAAATAATTCAATTGGACCCATTTAAGTAACTCATTACATTGGAAAAAAAAAAATAGTAAAAGTTCTTAAGTGTAATGTTGTGTGTAGGACTCACAAAAAATCTACTTAAGCAACTCAACACTGTAGATGCTCTAAGATCCTCAAATTTACTGTGGCAAGTTAATTTATTCCAAGTGTTACGAGTGCTATTTTAGTTTTTATTATCAATTCAATTTTTAAACATATTTAAAAATTTATGCCCAATAAATTTGAATTTGCTTATTTTAACTTAAAAACTTATAGTAAAGATTTTTCAAAAAAAAATAATAGAAAAAAGTTTTTTTAAGTAAATTATACTTTCTAAACAAGATTAGGCCAAACCAAGCCCAGCACCTCCCTCCCAATCCCATGTACACTACACTCACATGGCCCATATCCAAATGACTTATGTAGTAACCCTAAATTTGAATATTTATTCTTCATTTCTTCAAAATCAAAACTCTAAACGAACCTTGTTGAGCCGCTCTCACCTCTCAATTTGTTTGAGACTTCGAGTCTCTTTCTCTTTTCTTTTGTAATCAAAATCCTAAATGAACCTTGATACGACTCTCACTTTGTCTGAGACTTTGAGTCTCCTTTTCTTCATCGCTTTCAACTGCATGCTATTTGCAATCTTTAGCGAAGTTTTGGAACAAAAGATCCCGTTGTATATCCAAGAACCTCGATCTCCTCTTTCAGAAGCGTTTGATTGAGCTGCGACACATCTCGGTAACCCTTCTCTCTCTCTCTCTCATATGTGTGTGTGTGCGCGCGCCACGCGCTGGTGTTATAATTGTTTGGTAGAATTTTCCTTTGAGATTTGAGATTAAGACACTTTTGTTTGTTTTTGTTGTAGTTGAAGTTTATGCTACCTCACTATTTGATTTATTCTACTCACTAACATTTTGTAGCCTGTAGGACACTCAACTAGTGATACCTTTGGCTCATGCACTTAGATGTTAGAACGATCCAGTGAAGCTGCTTGATTCAGGTAAAGAAATTTGCTTCTTTGCTTAACCAATAATTTTTTTTGCTTGAATATCAAAAGATGAAATTATTTCCTTAAAAATGCTACTCAAACATACACTCATTCTGACTTTGTAGAGAATATTGAAAGCTTTTAAGACATTTTTATATAAGCCTATTCAAGGCATATATGAAGATTACTGTCTCTTTTAGTTGGGTTGTTGATATAATTTGGGCCTTTGGTGTTCAACTTGTGTGGGTGATTGTAATTTGGTTATAAGTCTTTATTTATGGTATTTAGAATTTATTTATTTATTGTTCTTAATGCTTCGTTGAGCTGGTTATTAATTACTTGATTTTGTATTTTGTGTGTTGATTAGAAAATTAATGTATGAATTTGACGTTGAAATAGTTTTTCAAATTTCATTGCTTTAAAAATATTGTGATGCGTAGTATAACAATTTAGTATACTTTATTTTTTAGTTTAATTTTATTTAAATCTTAAATACTATTATAAAAATTATAATAATAACAATAATAAAAATAATAATAATATAATATTAGTTTTACTTACGGATAATTAGTTTTTAAATAAAAATGTATTTAATGTTTATTATTTCTTTTTATTCAAATCTTAAATATTTTATACATATATAAATATTATAATAATAACGATGATTATTAGTATATTATTTTTTTTATTGAATATTATATTATACTTATTCTCAACTTTATCTATTTTTTAAATTAGTTACTTTAAAATATATTTCATGAAAAATAGTAATTAAAAGTAATGATTTTATAAATATGTGGATAAATTTTAAAGAATTCATAATATTTTATTTTAATTAATAATCAGGATAAATTTAAAAATAAATTATTATGTATATAAATAATAATTTATGAGAAAATATCTTTTATCATATGATTTTTATTTTAAATTAATAATAGAGCTATCAAATAGGCTGGGTCGGCCTAGCCTGACCTGGCTCGTCGGGCCAATTGATCAAAACGGGCAGGCCCGACTTGGCCCAAATTTCTAATAGGCCATATTTTTTGTGGGCCGGTCTGGCTTGTTTGGCCCGTTAGGCCGAGCCAAATTGGCCCACTTTTTTTTTTTTTTTTGCTTAAATTTACACTAATTTTAAAAGAAAAATATATAAATTAAAAAATAATGTCAGGCCAAATAAGAAAGTGTTTAGGCCAAGAATTTATGAGCCTGGCTTGGCCCATTTGGCCTATTAGACTGGGCCAAATTGGTCTGATTCTTTTTAAGCCAACTTTTTTACAGCCCGGTTCGACTTAGCTTGACGGTTCATCGGGCCAGCTCGTCGGATCGAGCTAATTTTGACAGATCTAATTAATAATTAAGGATAGAAATTACTAGTAATAAATAAATTATTATTCATATATATCAATATACTTTTTTTTAATTTAATTTTATTCAAACCATAAATAGTATTATAGATGTTATAATTTCTATTTATATCTATATCTATATATATAGTAAACGAAACTTGAAGTTCTTTTAACCATTAGATATATCTTTCAACTTTACATCCAACAATTATTGTACTGATAGATCTAATGGTTAGAGGAATTTCAAGTCTCCTTTACTATATATATAGATAGATAGATAGATAAAAATTATAACATTTACAATGGAATTTAAGATTTGAATAAAATAAAATTTAAAAACAAAGTATACTGATATATGTAAATAATAATTTATTTATTTATTATTTTTTATCCTTAATTATTAATTTAAAACAAAAATCATATGATAAAAGATATTTTCTCATGAATTATTATTTATATACATAATAATTTATTTTTTAATTTATCCTTAATTATTAAATAAAATAAAATATTATGAATTCTATAAAATTTATCCTCATATTTGTAAAATCATTACTTTTAATTGTTATTTCTCATGAAATATATTTTAAAGTAACTAACTTAAAAAATAAATAAAGTTGAAAATAAGTATAATATAATATTCAATAAAAATAAAAAATAATTTACTATTTTTTAATGTTATTATTATAATATTTATATATGTATAAAATATTAAAGATTTGAATAAAATCAAATAATAAACATTAAGTACTTTTTTCTTTAAAAACTAATTATCAATAAGAAAAACTATTATTATTACTATTATTATAATATCTATAATATTATTTAAGATTTAAATAAAATTAAACTAAGAAACAAAGTATACTAAATTGTAACATCTACATTGTATAACTAAAAGTGTCAAAATAGAATTTTATTTAAAATATTATCATAGAATAGAAATATTTTAAATATATGCATAAGTTGTATAATAAAGAGCATTAATGTGAGTCATTTAATTCTCCATTAATGTTAAGTTAAATTAAATCAAATCAATGGTTATTGTAAAGTTAAATTTTTTATCAACAGCTATTATCTCTTCAAGTAAACTTTATATATATATATATATATATATATATATATATATATATATATATATATATATATATATATATATATGAGAGAGAGGGAGAGGGAGAGAGGGATCCACTTATTCCAAGAGTAACTCTAAGAGAGTTACTCCTTCATCATTGTTATTCAATTTCTTGGAATCTAACGATTGTAATGAGTAACTAATCTTAACCATTAGATTTCAAGAAAATAAATGGTAAGGATGGGAAGTAACTCTTTTAGAGTTACTATTGGAATAAGTGGATTTTTCTCTCTCTCTTTATATATATATATATATATATATATATATATTGTTATAATTGTTTGGTTCAATTTTCCTTTGTGATTTGAGATCAAGACACTTTTGTTTGTTTTTGTTGTAGTTGAAGTTTATGCTACCTCACTGATTAATTTATTCTACTCACTAACATTTTGTAACATGTAGCGCACTCAACTAGTGATACCTTCTGGCTCATGCACTCAGATGTTAGGATGACTCAATGAAGTTGCTTGATTTAGGTAAAGAAAATTCCTTCTTTGGTTAACCTGTAAATATTCTTGCTTGAATATCAAAAGTTGAAATTATTTCCTTTTTTCTCTATAAATAATTTCCTTATTTTCTTATTTTCTATTATTTTTATATCTAAGTATATATTAAAAATGCCACTCAAACATACGCTTATTCTGATTATGTAGAGGGGGTGAATAGATCTTTTAACCTTTTAAGCCAAAATCTCTTTTCTTTTTCAAAAAACTCTTATTCACCTTCCTTCTTTAAAGAATCCAAGCATTCTTAAGAAAGTTTTAAGAAAGAGATTTTATATTCAGAGTAATTCCAATTAAAAGATGTTGGTTAGGAAAATTTAATTGATCAACCTTGAAAACTTGAGAAAGACAAGAAAATAGAATTAAAGAAAGTTACTCAAGAATTTTATACTGGTTCAGTCCATATTGGACCTACATCCAGTTGATCCAACAACCCTTGTTAGACCTTCTACAATTTGAATTTCAAGATACAAGCACACTGCACACACAAGAAATTCAAAACATAAACTTTCTAGACTTGAACCCTACAAGAAAAAAAGATAAAATTCCCAATAGAACCCTACAACATCTCATGCACCGAGAATTCTCCCTTTGTTGTTATAACCATAGGTCACAAACCCTCCTAGTTTTACGGTCAACCGGATAAATCTTGATTTATCCCCACTCATGTGTCTTGAACAGCCGTTGTCTAAATACCATAGAGACTCTTTGGCTCTCAAACACACCTGCAAAATAGATTAAACAGAGGATTTAGGTACCCAAGTGATTTTGGGTCCTTCGGGGTTAGTGGTTTCCTTGGTTCCTTTGGGGATCCATTTATACCTCCCATTTGGAACACCAAATCTCTTGATCATGCAATTGTTAGAGGAGTGTCTTTTATGCAAACAATAATGGTATGTCACAAATGGAGAGCTAGATGCTTTGACAAAGTTTAAAAAGTTCTTATATGATTTCTTCTTTTTGCCAAAAGAATAACCAACTCCAGCACTATTTAGCATGCATTTTTGTTGTACAAGGAGTGCATTAATATTATCTCTTCCCATTGTAAACTTTGATAAGTTTTTTAGCAAATATTTATTTTTCAGTTCAATAGCCTTGGAATTTTCACATTGGGAATGAGAATCAGTGGAAATATTAGTAGTATTGCTAAGAGAGTCTTCCTTTTCTTTTTCAAGAGCTTCAATTTTAATTTTCAAATATGTCAACTCTTTTTGCATATTAGCTAATTTTTCCACATGCCATCTATTTTTTCCTTTAAGTGTATTATTAGCAAAAGCTAGCCTTTGTACCTCCTCATGCAACTCATTAAAAGCATCAAGTAATTGATCATAACTATCTTCTTGTTCAAAGTCAGAAATACTTACAATGCTTTCAACTTCTTCTTCTTCTTTTGCCATGAGGTAGAGATTTGCTTCCTCTTCATCACTTTTTTCACTTGAGGAATTAGATGCATTGTCCTCCCATGCTATGTAGGCTCTTTTCTTCTTTCCTTGGCTCTTAGGCTTTTTTTTCTCCATTTTGTTGCTTCTTTAAATAAATAGGACATTCCATCTTTATGTATCTTGTTTTTCCACATTTGAAGCAAGTGAAGTTTGGGGATAAGGTCTCACTTTTCTTCACAAAATTCTTCTGCTAAAATCATTTTCCTTTCCCATTCTTCTTCTTGAGAAATCTTCTAAATTTCCTTACAAGGAGAGTTAAGTTTTCAGCATCTGATCCTTCACCACCTTCACCTTCACTATCATCACTTGATGGAGTTGTTGTCTTAAGTGCCAAGCCTATTTTCTTTCTGTCTTTTTCTTCTTCTTCAACCATCCTTGACATATCCATTTCATATTCTCTTAGCTTTGCAAACAGCTATGCATTGGTCATTACTACAAGATCCTTTGATTCTGAGATTGCTGTCACCTTTAGCTGCCATGTTTTGTTCAAGGACTTGAGGATTTTTACATTCAGTCCTTCCTCATCAAAGATCTTTCCCAAGCCTTTGAGGTGATTTACAATGTGTGTAAACCTCTTCTAAACATCACTCAAAGTCTCCCCTTACAACATTCTGAAGGTCTCGTACTCTTGAATGAGGGTATTCTTCCACGCTCTTCTAACTTCTGTCGTACCTTTATGGGTGACTTGTATTAGATCCCACATTTCCTTGGCAGACGTACATTGAGACACATGAAAAAATTCATCATAAAATAGAATGTATAATGTTCATTGATCTTGAGTCATATTGAGCTTTCTTAATTTCTACATATGTCCAACTTTCAAATAGTTTTACAACTAAGTTTCCATCAACAATGTGTTTTGGAATAGATGGACCCTTCACTACTGTATTCCAAATGCCTCTATCAACAGACTCCATGAATATTTTCATTCTTACCTTCCAAAAAGGGTAGTTTACACCACAAAACATTGAAGATCTGTTAATTGAAGCACCTTTAGCGAAGGGTAGTTGATTTTCTGCCATATCCTTATTTTTTAAAAGGAATCTTGAATAAAATACAAGATACCAGCTCTAGATACCAATTATAGGATCGAGCAGCAGATCTAGAGAGGGGTGAATAGATCTTTTAACCTTTTTAAGCCAAATCTCTTTTCTTTTTCAAAAAAAGTCTTATTCACCTTCCTTCTTTAAAGAATCCAAGTATTCTTAATGAAGTTTTAAGAAAGAGATTTTATAGTAATTCCAATTAAAAGATGTTGATTAGGAAAATTTAATTGATCAACCTTGAAAACTTCAGAAAGACAAGAAAATAGAATTGAAAGAAAGTTACTCAAGAATTTTATACTGGTTCAGTCCATATTGGACCTACATCTAGTTAATCCAACAACCCTTGTTAGACCTTCCACAATTTGAATTTCAAGATACAATCACACTGCACACACAAGAAATTCAAAATAGAAACTTTCTAGACTTGAACCCTACAAGAAAAGAAAGATAAACTTCCTAATAGAACCCTACTACTAGGACCTGAAAAACCCTATTTCAGAACTCAATAAACTTAAAAAAAAATCAAAGTTGTGGAACGATTTCACCTATAGTGAATGATCAATACGTTTCAGCTCTTCAAGAACCAATCATGTCTTTAAGCAAATGATCTTCCTTTAGAATCTTCCATTTCAAAATGATGAAAATCAAATACTCTTAGAATCATTTTTTTTATGTTCTTCTCTCAATGTTTTTGTAAATCTTAATTTCAGAAAGGCATTCTAAATGAGAGAGATTGGTGCTTCTATTTATAAAATTTTTAAGATATAAGAAATTTAATCTGTTACATGGGTCACATAATATGTTAAAACGTTCTTTAAAGCACATGTGTTCTAATGAAGAATCAATTTAATCTGTTACACAACAATGTAACTTGTTAAATTGTTCTTCAAGATCTTCTTTAGTGATCTAGGTTCGAATTAATCTGTTACATGGCTATGTAATTGATTAAATCGAGCTAATCTTCCTTCTGAAACAACTTTAAGTAACCATAGTAATCGATTAAAACATAAACTTGCTAAAAATTTTCAGAAACAAGTCTCAAAGTCTAAAATGCCTTATGTAATCGATTAACCCGAGTGGTAATCAATTACACTATGCATTTTAGCTTCTCCCAAATAACTAAGATACATTGTAATCTGTTACATAATATATGTAATCGATTACTTCTTTAAGTTTCTAAAAGATCAATCAAAATTAGCTTGCTTAGACTTTTTGGTTATCACTAGGCATCAACTGATTCTAAAATCTAATCACATGTATGCCTAAGTCTAAAACAACCAATACAATGCCACATCCTTACATGTTTGGCATATTTAAAATTAAAACCAAAATATTAAAAGAGTAAACTATCTAGTCTTCATGTCAACACAACTTTGTTTCTCCAGGTAACAATACATTAGCTCTTTTGGAGCCTTCAATTATATTTGTAGCACCAGAAATAATACTAACATTGACTTTTCGCATTGCTAAACATGAGAAAATTTCATTATACTCCATAGATACAAGGAGTATAAATAATCAATGTGAGAAAATAGTTTAGAAAAATTATATTTGAAAGATAACAATCTTATAATTAAAATATTTATTGCCTTAGAAAACTCACATAAGGTCCAGTAACAACAAAACATAATGAACATAAAACATTCTACTAAACATAAATTCAAGAACATAGTATGAGAAATCTTTATTTCTTGACACTCCCATCACCAATGAGGTAATCAATTTTTTCATCTGGATCAGCAAAGAAATCATCAACATCTAGGTGAGTAGCATCCATATAGCCATAATCAGAATCACCATCTTCATAAGCAAAATGTGTTTCTATCTTTTACTCCTTATTTTTAAGTGATTCTTGGTAAAGTTCAATAAGATGCTTTGGTGTATGACAAGTACGAGCCCAATGGCCTTTATAACCGCAACGATAGCATATATTTTCTTCTTGTTTGCTACTATTTCACCCTTTTCCTTTTCATTTTTCACATTACTTTTTCACTTATGGTAGGAAAAAGTATTCTTAAAAATTCCTCTATCACCATGTCCACGACCATGATCATAAGTACGACCACGACCCCGACCCCGACCCCGACCTCGTCGACCACGAGCTTGTCGATAATAGTCATATGTTGCTACATTCACTTTTGGGAATGGAGCAGAACCAGTCGGGCGGGCCTCATGATTTTTCATCAAAAGCTCATTGTTTTGCTCAGTCACATGGAGACAAGAAATTAATTTACAATATTTCTAAAACCCTTTTCTCGTTATTGCTGCTGCATGAGCACATTAGTTGCATGAAAAGTGGAGAATGTTTTTTCTAACACATCCTCATTAGTAATTTTTTCTCCACACAATTTTAATTAAGAAGTAATTCTGAACATTTTAGAATTATATTCACTTACAGTTTTAAAATCATGTAATCGTAAATGCATCCAATCATAACGAGCTTTTGGGAGAATAATAGTTTTTTGGTGGTCATATCTTTCTTTTAAATTGTTCCAGGGGACAAGTCGGTCTTTACAATAAGATATTCAACTTTTAATCCTTCAAGGAGGTGGTGACGAAGAAAGATCATGGCTTTAGCCTTATTTTGGTTAGATGCTTTTCGTTCTTTAATAGAGTCTCCAAGACCCATGGCATCTAAATGCATTTCAGCATCCAATATCCAAGATATATAATTTTTTCCCGTAATGTCAAGAGCCACATATTTTTGACATCATGGGAAATAATTATTTTTCTTGGATATTAGATGCTGAAATACATTTAGATGCCATGGATCTTAGAGACTCTATTAAAGAAGGAAATAAAGTATCTAACCAAAATAAGGCTAAAGCTATGATCTTTCTTCGTCTCCACATCCATGAAGGGTTAAAAGTTGAATATATTACTATAAAAGATCCACTTGTCCTCTGGAACATTTTAAAAGAAAGATATGACCACAAGAAAACTGTGATTCTCCCAAAAGCTCGTTATGATTGGATGCATTTACAATTACAAGATTTTAAAATTATAAGTGAATATAATTCTGCAATGTTTAGAATTACTTCTCAATTGAAATTGTGTGGAGAAAATATTACTGATGAGGATATGTTAGAAAAAACATTCTCCGCTTTTCATGCAACTAATGTTCTCCTGTAGTAGCAATAACAAGAAAAAGGGTTTCAGAAATATTCTGAATTAATTACTTGTCTCCTTGTGGCTGAGCAAAACAATGAGCTTTTGATGAAAAATCATGAGGCCCGCCCGACTGGTTTTGCTCTATTCCCAAAAGTGAATGCAGCAACATGATTAGTATGGACAAGCTCGTGGTCGACGGGGCCATGGTCGTGGCCGCGATCGTGGTCGTACTCATGATCATGGTAGTGGATATGGTCATAGGGGAATTTTTAAGAATACATTTTCCCACTAGAAGTGGGAAAGTAATGTGAAAAATGAAAAAGAAAAAGGTGGAAATATTAGCAAACAAGAAGAAAATATATGCTATCGTTGTGGTGGTAAAGGCCATTGGGCTCGTACTTGTCATACACCAAAGCATCTTGTTGAACTTTACCAAGAATCACTTAAAAATAAGGAGTAAAAGTTAGAAACATAGTTTGCTTATGAAGATGATGATTCTGATTATGGCTATATGGATGCTACTCACCAAGATGTTGATGATTTCTTTGTTGATCCAGATGAAAAAATTAATCACCTCATTGGTGATGGGAGTGTCAAGAAATAAAGATTTCTCATACTATGTTCTTGAATTTATGTTTGGTAGAATGTTTTATGTTCCTTATGTTTTGTTGTTACTGGACCTTTTGTGAGTTTTCTAAGGCAATAAATATTTTAATTATAAGATTGTTATCTTTCAAATATAATTTTTCTAAACTATTTTCTAACATTGATTATTTATATATACTCCTTGTTTCTATAATTTTCTCTTGTTTCTATAATTTCTCTTGTTTAGTAATGCGAAAAGTCAATGTTAATATAATTTCTAGTACTGCAAATATAATTGAAGGCTCCGGAAGAGTTGTACATTAAAAATGCATTGTATTCAAGCTAAGTACAATTGAAACACATGTTGTCATAAACTAGAAGTTTACGAATCAAAATAAATTTGTTGTTTTGGCATGACCGGTTGGGCCATCCCGAGTCTATCATGATGCAAAAAATAGTTGAAAATTCATGTGGACACACATTGAAGAGCCAGAAGATTCTTCAGTGCAATGATTTCTTATGTACTGCCTGTTTCCAAAGGAAGTTAATAATTAGATTATCACCAACACAAATTGGGAATGAGTCCATTTCATGTTTAGAATATATTAATGGTGAATTTTGTAAACCAATACACCCACCATATGGATCATTTAGATATTTCATGGTTTTAATTGATGCAACAACTAGATGGTCACAAGTTTGCTTGTTGTCAACTCGCAACCAAAAGTTTGCAGGATTGATAGCTCAATTAATTTGACTAAGAACACATTTTCCCAATTACGTTGGTTAATTTACATCTTATGCTTATAATAAGTATTGATTCGCATCACACCAACAACTTATAATCAGTTCTCCCCTTTGAAATTGATTTTTGGTGAGCAACCTAATATTTCCCATTTGAGAATTTGTGAATGTATTGTATATTCTAATTGTTCCATAACAACACATTAAGATGAGTCCTGAAAGAAGGTTGGAAATATATGTTAGGAATGAATATACATCTAAAATGAATTATATATGACTCAGTTTGTCAATTGTCATTTTGAACCAGTTGTCCCAACATTAGGGGGAGAGAATAAGCAGTTGGAAAGGATATTAGTTGGAATGAATTATCATTTTGATCCGCGAACGAAACAATGTGAACTAGAGGTTCAAAAGATAATTTATTTACAAAGTTTTTGCCAAGTAGAACTTTTGAGCAACTGGTACACATGAATATTGGACTTCGACGTCTTAAAGATTATTGTCTACATGAGGGGGAGAAGTAAATATCTACATGAGGGGGAGAAGTAAATATGTTCTGCACTCTTTTTTCCTTCGCCATGGTTTTGTCCCATTGGGTTTTCCTAGCAAGGTTAGGCAGATGATAATGTATTGAAGAATGATGTACTCTTTTTCCTTCTTTAGGTTTTTATCCCATAGGTTTTTCCTAGTAAGGTTTTAACGAGACACATTCTGAAACAATGGACATCCAAGGGGGAGTGTTATGAATAATTATATATAATTATGGTGGATGTCCATTGGCTTTCCATATTCTATGAATATTCATGGTGAATATCCATTAGCTTTCCATATTCATTTCTCCTTAATATTCTTAAATAGGTTGTAACATTTAAGTTGCAACCTTTGAGTTTCATTTTGTAAATAGATTACTTCCTCTTGGTGAGACTGATAAACAAAATCATGTGTCATTATCTCTATTTTTTGTTGTTCTCTGTATTCTCTATTCCCAAGTTTATTTTTCATAACAATTTTGTGTTTTGTGTGTTGATTAGAAAATTTATGTATGAATTTGATGTTGAAATAGTTTTTCAAATTTCATTGCTTCAAGAATATGGTGATGCGCAGTGTAACAATTTAATATACTTTATTTTTGATAGTTTTTGTTACTGATAATTAGTTTTTAAACAAAAATGTACTTAATGTTTATTTTTTCATTTAAATCTTAAATATTTTATACATATATAAATATTATAATAATAACAATGAATATTAGTATATTTTTTTATTGAATATTATATTATACTTATTCTCAAATTTATCTTTATTTTTAAAAAAAATAGTTACTTTAAAATACATTTCATGAGAAATAATAATTAAAAGTAATGATTTTATAAATATGTGGATAAATTTTAAAGAATTCATAATATTTTATTTTAAGTAATAATCAAGGATAAATTAAAAATAAATTATTATGTATATAAATAATAATTTATGAGAAAATATCTTTTCTCATATGATTTTTATTTTAAATTAATAATTAAGAATAAAAATTAATAAATAAATTATTATTCATGCAGTCAAAAAAATTATTATTCATATATATCGGTATACTTTTTTTTTTATAAATTTAATTTAATTCAAATCATAAATATTATTATAGATATTATAATTTCTATATATATATATATATATATATATATATATAGTAAAGGAGACTTGAAGTTCTTCTAACCATTAGGCTTGAAATTTACATCCATCGATTATTGTAAGAGCAAATTACAACAATACCTGAGAAAGTGTAATTGTAATATGCTCTTATCTATTATATATATAAAGCCAATAAGGTCTGGGGTTAGTTCTATCATTTTATTTTACAGCCTAAATAATTATCATTTGGGTTTGTTTTTGTGTAATTAAAAGTCAATTAATTTTGGTATTTATTTAACGTTATTTTGTGCCTTTTTATTTGCCTATTTTAAGGGAGTAATTTCCGTTTTTGTTTTCTACCCAATTTATATTGTTGTCTTTTCATTCTCCGAGTAGTTAGACATTATGATTTAATGGTCAGTATACATTTAACGGTGTTACTTCTGCAGCATCCTGTTTTCCTGCCTAAAATTTCCTCTAATTATGTCATTAATTAATTCTCTCATGTAATTTGCCTCATTTAATGGCATTTTATTGACAATTGTTCACATTAATTTTGATGCATATATTCAATAAGGAGTTATTGTCTATACATTTTTTTATGCAATTTAATTTAATGGTGTGCCTATGTCTTTTCATTTTCCAAGTATTATGATGCATCCAATGAATCATCTTACAGTATCTTCTTATTCTGATATCTGCAAGTTCTTTCTCTATATATATATATATTCCCATAGTCAGATTGAAATTGTAAAAACATCTATTTCGTCTGTTCTTTCTTTTAAAGATGAATTCACATGCATTTGACGCTGAAGATGATTTATCTCACATTAATGATATAATAAAAGGACCTTTCAATGTGAATTTGTGGTTGATTTGGTAAGATTATGTGCTTTATTGTTTTGTTTGTATTCTTCTGTTTATTGTTTGTATATGGTTTAATGCTATGTTTGTTGTTTTGTGATTATGCAGGAGAAGATTAAGCTACCATATCTGTTTTCTATTGATTTTTTTATGACATTGACGCTTCTGTTAATCTGGAAGATCCATATGGAAACGAATTAAGGGTTTTGGTAGAGAAGGAAAAAAAAGGTTTATTTAACCGAAGGTTCTATACCCGTTGGAGAATTGTATGGTGTTAACAATGGTGGTTTGAACTTATCTATCTTATTTCAGATACTTTTATTTTTAATGTCAAAAATAGGTTGGGTGATAAGGTGAAATATCCTCAAAGTGAATCTAAGTTTGTTTTTGGAAAAAGGATGGCTTCAACATTTGTTTCTTTTGTGGGTAAAAGAAAAATGATTGCTGATGGGGTTTTTAAGCAACCCAAGTTTCTTCACTCCTTAATAAAACATTATCAGCATATGATGTTTCTAACAGAAGACTAGTATTTATATTTTTTTTCTTTATGTTTTTTTTCTTAAACATTTCCTCATTTGAATAGTAATGAATGTTCAATTTTTCTATCAGTACTTGCCATATGGATTTTGTGATCATATGGTATCCAGGACTGCTAAAGATCTTCAGTTTGTGGATGAGAAAGGCAACATATGATACTGCAGTTTGAATTGGGATTGTGACTTTGCTTTGTATTGTTGTTTCGATGGTGAATGGGGCATTTGTTTAAAAGCTAACCAGTATGGAGCATGAAGTACTTTGTTTTTGGAAGTTGATAAGAGTGAAAGTGGTGTTGTCTACATCAAGTCGGATTAGTATTTCAGGACTTTTTTTTTTATATTTAGTTGTTTCTTTGATTTTGTAATGGATTAAACATAGTAGTTGGCTATGTTTTTTGTTATGGATAATATGGTATGGATTTCTTTGTTATTGAAAAGTTGATTAAAATAATTGATCAAGTTTTTCTGTTTGGGCTATTAAATTTTTAATTTAAAAAAAAAAATCGGCAATTGTAAAATACCAATATTGATGGATTGTCAATAAAAAAAATTATAAAGTATAAAGTTTGGGTTCAATCTTTTATATCGTAAATTGGGGGTAAACACTTTGATTTTTACCTATTTAATTAATTTAATTGATTGTCATTGAAAATTTAATAAATAAACAAATTAATAAATACCATAAATTGGGGTTACAACTTTGATTTTAATCAGTTTAATTGATTGAAAAAAAATAATTGATTAAATATTTATATATACTTTGAAAATCATCTAATAATACATTACGGTTTTCATGATCTATTATATTGAACAATATTTTAGTATTCAAATGCATCAAAAGTCTTATCTAAAAACTTTAATTGATTTAATTGATTGTCATTGAAAATTTAATAAATAAATAATAAATGAATAAATACCATAATTTGGGGTTAAAACTTTTTATTTTAATCACTTTAATTAATTGACAATTTCAGTATTCAAATGCATGAAAAGACTTATTTACCAGTGATTGAACTATTTTAAAAACAAATATATTATATTAAAATTAAGTAACTTTATTTCACTTAAAATTAATTTATTTAAAAATTATTTATCTTGGATAAATTTATAGAAGTATCTATTTGGATTATTAACCTGTTGAAATTCCTAACCAAGTAATATCTATCCGGTTAAGGTTTCCTCTTTGCAATTTTAAAAAATCCCATTCAAGATTAATGAGCAAAATAATTTAAATAATTGTTTAGTATTATGTATCTGTCAATCTTTCAATGTCAATAATTAAATACATCATTTTTTATATTTAAAAAAATAATGGGGTCATATATAAAATAAGGAAAGCATGTATTGATATTATTAAATTTACTTTTTTTAAATAAAAAACTGAACACACGTTTGTACCAATGATATAAAATGTCATTTATGGCGCATAATAATGATATTTTCAAAATTGTTATGAAAAAAAAATCTAAAGTGTCATGTCATTAAATTTTCAAAGTCATTTAATTGATTCTTCAGTTTTTTGGATTCCAAAAAAAAAAAACCAATGGTCATATAAAAATAAGGAAAGCATCTATTCATATTATTAAATATATCTTTTTAAAAAAAGATCAACAAACATTTGATTAAATCAATAATGATATTTAATGTCACTTTTGCCACACTATGATGTTATTTTCAAAATATTTTTGAAAAAAAACTGAAGAGTCATGTCATTCAATTTTGAATGTCATTTAATTGATACTTCAATCTTCTTATGGATCTATTATGGAATGTTGAGAGCCAGATGTTTCAATGCTATATATATAAATTGGAAATACTTGATGAGCATGGAAGAATTTTTGTTTGTGAAATTAGAGAAGGGAGATATGATGGAGAAGCTCATTTGAAGGCTGATTGGAAAGAATTTGCTCTGCTAACAAACTCAAGAATAGAAGCAAGATTGAAATTGAAGTTATCACTGCTAAGCCTCTTACATTAACTACAAAGATTCTCACTGCTTCAAAATTTCATAGAATTTGTTTAAGTCTTTTCCATTGTTTTTATTCTGGATTTCTTTTTACGTGTCCAAACAATATGGGATGGTGTAACAATTTTCTTTAAATAGTTGAACTTTTCTTTTGGTATGATATTCATCATTGTCTTTCAATTAATGTTATATTTTATTTGTCATTATTTAATTACGTGCATTAACTCTCCAAAGCTATTCATTTGTTTATGTTCAAAAATTGGTTTACATAAATACAATATTTTCATCTATGGTTACTGGAATATTTTTTTATCTAATGATTGAAACAAAAAAATTATTGAATAATGTTATTCTTAAATCTATTATAATTAAATATTAATTACAAAAACAATTATCCCGTGCATCGCACGGGTAATCCAACTAGTTATAAAGATAGATCTAGTGGTTAGAAGAACTTCAAGTCTCTTTTACTCTCTCTCTCTCTCTCTTTATATATATATATATATATATATATATATATATATATATATATATATATATATATATTAGTTATAACATTTATAATAGTATTTAAGATTGGAATAGGAGACTTTAAGTTCTTCAAACCATTAGACTTGAAATTTACATCCATCGATTATTGTAAGAGAAAATTACAACAACAACAACACTTGAAATTTTCACTAATTTCATTAATTAGTGAAAATCTCAGGAAGTGTTGTTGTAATTTGCTCTTATTATGAAGATAGATCTAATTGTTAGAAGAACTTCAAGTCTCCTTTACTCTCTCTTTCTCTCTCTCTCTCTCTCTCTCTCTCTATATATATATATATATATATATATATTATAACATTTATAATAGTATTTAAGATTGA
Source organism: Pueraria montana var. lobata (assembly GCA_026413185.1). Lineage (NCBI taxonomy): Eukaryota > Viridiplantae > Streptophyta > Magnoliopsida > Fabales > Fabaceae > Pueraria > Pueraria montana. The sequence continues at coordinate 56,425,365 of CM048650.1, read as the reverse complement.
AATAAAATTAAATTTAAAAACAAAGTATACTGATATATAAACCATAGAGCCTTTGTGCATAGAGACTTCACAAAAGTTTTATCATTAATTGTTTGATTAGATGTAGTTAAGAGTGTGGAAGTTTAATAAATGTATGCAGCAGATTACTAATTACTAATATTCTTGTTAAGGGTGCAAATTTAGGCGGGAAAAAGAGTAAGAGACTATTCTAGATATAATATTATTAAGATATATCTGTTCATGAAGTTCTGCTAATTTTGTTGCATGTCTGATATCTTACGATAATAAAAAAATTATCCACCATTTCTGTAATCCATTGTTCTCAGTGCATGCTAAATAGCCACATTATTGATCTTAAATAAATAGAAAAGTAATGGTGACCACAGGAGCATGTTTATCAAGGTTCAAATTGCTTAGAAGTTAGAAACAGATTATCTAGTATGCCTGCATGTATAAGCAATGTTAACTAGTCAAAGATCTGCATGATTTCATTTTCTTTAAGCACGACACAGACTAAAGAAATAAAAACATATAATACATCAGGACTGAATACAGGTAAAGGCCGGATTGAAGTGCTAAATTTTTTGTGGATATAAAAAATTGAAATGTGTGTGCCTACTAGCTTTCCTTCATGGAGATTTTGAAAGGTTATGATCTTGAAAAAGTGGATTGGCTTCACCTGAGGTTTGTGAGGAAATTTAGTAGCCATGCATGAACTGAATAAGTGAGTACTGCATTCAAGGGTTGGATCATGGATGTTAGCCTGGAATCAAGAACAATATCAATAACTTTTTGTAGAAGTAATGGTTTCTCATAAACAAACAATGAAGTGAAAACTCGAGGCAGATTAAGAGAGGTTGGACCCTTGGAGTCTGTGATGGGTGAGATTGTTTGACTTTCAAATCTTCATTTAAACCTATTTATTACCCGTATCTGCAAATCTATCTCCTCGCTTTATTACTTTTACGGTTTTACCCACCAATGCTCAAGGGAATTAGTGAAGTGGGTTAATTAAGACAAACATATTTAACTAGCTTAACTATCTTTGGTGGATAGGCTTACATATTACTCCCTCATCTCAAAATGAGTGTCGCATTTGGAAAAAAAAATTGTCCCAAAATGAGTGTCACATTTGGCTTTTCAATGCAATATTAATTACTTTTTTCCACTAATACCCCTAATTATGTCACTTTAGTTTTTCAATGCAATGTTAATAATAAAGTTAGTTTTGTAAAATTACTTCTCTCTTTCTTCTATTTAATAGCTTTTCTTGGTCTGTGTAAAAAAACCTAGGACGACACTCATTTTGGGACGGAGGGAGTAACAATTAATCCGATTTTTAATTTGTTGTATATAATTTATAGATTGAACCAAATTAAGTGTTGGAAGTTAGAGTGACAAATATGAGTGAAGAAGTCTTATATTTGGTAAAAATGGAAAAGTTGAGCAACTTAAAGCATCTCCAATGGTATTCTTATAAGCAATCCAATTTATGCCACCTCAATCTTAAGCAACCCAATTAATTTTCTCTCTAATGGGAATTCCTATTAACAAGATGCTTATCTCACAAATATCCCCTCTCCCTCTCCTATTTTTAATACTAAGTTAAGCAACTCAATCTTATATAAGCAACTTGCTCAAATTTTAAGCAACTCAAAATCATACATGACACACCAAAATATTTTTTTTGATAAGCAACCATTAATCAACTCCCATTGTAGAAGCTCTTATATGTAACTAAGAATCGTATATTTAATGTATTGATATTTTGGGTTAGATCGATATATATAGTGTCAAGTTCACTTATGTAATTTGTTCCTATCTCTTGTTAGAAATCTCCTCAATGTTTTACTCCCATGATACTCTTAACAAGTGATATCAAAGACTTTTCGTTTGGAGGAGTATATCATTTCAAAGAGACTCACATTTGTTAAAGTAACAAATGTGATGTGAGTGAAAAAGTTCCACATTTGATAAGAATGGAAAAATTTATCAATATATAAGTTATAATGATTCATATGCTTAATGTCTTAGGATTTTGGATTAGATTTGTCAAATTCACTTATTTGATTATCTCATAACCTCCTTATAGAAATCTCCTTAGTGTTTTACTCCTCACATATTATTGATACAGAACAAGGTAGGTAGTCTTATTGATTTATTCTCTTTTTTCCAATTTTTTATTTCTTAATTTGAAGTTTTTAGAGATGCTAATTTAAACTCATAATTCATTATTTCTTGATTCTTTCTTTTATTTATACTTTTATTTCTATTTTTATTCACTTTAAAAGAATATTTTCTTTTTTACTATTTAATTTTTATTTTTTATTATTACTATTTTATGTTGTCAATGTATCATAAAAGATGGTAGGTTAGCCTTTCCAACTTACTTTTAAACATATATTGACCTGCTTTACCTCATTTTTGTACAAATTAACATCAAAATTAGAATGAGTTAACTCACCTTATTACCTCTACACTTATTGAAATAAGCAAAAAAGCATAATTAGATCATATTTGATCTTCCTTTTTTTAATTAAGAACTCATAACTAACCGAATTTTCCTATTATAGACCGTGACCTGACATCTAAGAGTAACCACCATTCCTTGATAAGAAAATTAATCCAAGTACTTTTGGAAAATTCATCAAATATCATCATGCTTTTTGATTTTATGAAATTAACATCCTTTTCTGTAAAAGCATAATTGAGACGTGAAAATTATATATATATATATATATATATATATATATATATATATATATATATATATATATATATATATATATATATTAGTTCTTAAATAACTTAATCGGCAATAAATTAGGTTAGCGTCGTTAGTTGTCACAATTATCTTCCTAATTACTTAAAAGTTCTAAATTTTGGTAAAACATCTTTTAACTAGTTCTCCATTTTTTAATAAAATTTGAATGTTTTATCTCATATTTAATTGTATACTAAATTTCATACTTTCAATTTGTTTTTTTTTTTCTATTATTTAAAGAATCCAACTTTACTATTATAATTATTTAAGGACTTAATTTTTTTAAATAATTAAGAACAACTCCAACACGATTGCTTATCTCAGTTTCTTTGAGTTAAGTAATGATGCTTAATTGGTTTTAAAATTGGATCAAATGAGCCGACATTGCTTATTTTAGCATAGTTGCTTAGTAATTTCTTAACAATTAAAAATTGATTTTTCAATAAATAATTCAATTGGACCCATTTAAGCAACTCATTACATTGGAGAAAAAATAGTAAAAGTTCTTAAATAAGATGTTGTGTGTAGGACTAAAAAAAATTCTCTTAAGCAACTCAACACTTCTAAGATCCTCAAATTTACCGTCGCAAGTTATTTTATTCCAAGTGTTACAAGTGTTATTTTAATTTTTATTATCAATTCAATTTTTAAACTAATAATAAACATTTACGCCCAATAAATTTAAATTTGCTTATTTTAATTTAAAAATTTATAGTAAAGGTTTTCAAAAGAAATAATAAAAAAGTTCTTTTAAGTAAATTATACTTTCTAAATGAGATTAGGCCCAACCAAGCCCAGCGGCTCCTTTCCAATCCCATGTACACTACACTTACATGGCCCATACCCAAATGAATTAGTAATAACCCTAAATTTGAACATTTATTCTTCATTGCTTCAAAATCAAAACTCTAAACTAACCTTGTTGCGCTGCTCTCGCCTCTCAATTTGTTTGAGACTCTGAGTCTCCTTCCCTTTGTAATCAAAACCCTAAACAAATCTTGTTGTGACGCTATCGCTTTGTTTGTAAGTCTGAGTTTCCCTTCCTTCATAATCAAAATCCTAGAACCTTGATGTGTTGCTCTCGCTTTGTTTGAGTCTTTGAGTCTCATTCTCTTTGCCGCTTTCAACTGCATGCTATTTGCAGTCTTCGACGAAGTTTTGGAACAGAAGAGCCTGTTGTATATCCAAGAAGCTCGGTCTCCTCTTTGAGAAGTGTTTGATTGAGCTACGATAGATCTCTATATCCCTTCTCTCTCTCTCTCTCTCTCTCTCTCTCAATATGTGTGTGTGTGTGTGCGTGTGTGTTTGCGTGTGCATGTTAGCCGTTTCTATTGGTGTTATAATTGTTTGGTAGAATTTTCCTTTGAGATTTGAGATCAAGACACTTTTGTTCATTTTTGTTGTGGTTGAAGTTTATGCTACCTCATTGTTTGATTTATTCTACTCACTAACATTTTGTAACCTATAGGACACTCAGCTAGTAATACCTTTTGGCTCATGCACTCAAATGTTAGGACAACTTAGTGAAGGTATGTGCTTGATTTAGGTAAAGAAATTTCCTTCTTTGGTTAACCTGTAAATTTTCTTGCTTGCATGAATCAAAAGTGGAAATTATTTCCTTTTTTTTTCTATAAGAAATTTTCTTATTTTTTATAATTTTTACATCTAAATGTATATTAAAAAATATGCCATTCAAACATAGGCTCATTATGATTCTGTAGAGAATATTGAAAGCTTTTAAGGTATTTTTTTTATAAGCCTTTTCAAGGCATTAATATAGAGATTATTGTCTCTTTTAGTTGGGTTGTTGATATAATTTGGACCTTGGTGTTCAACTTGTATGGATGATTGTAATTTGGTTTTAAGTTTTTATTTATGGTATTTAAGATTTATTGTTTTTGTTCTTAATGCTTCGTTGAGCTGGTTATTAATTGATTTTGTGTTTTGTGTGTTGATTAGATAATTAATGTATGAATTTGACGTTGAGATAGTTTTTCAAATTTCATTGATTTAAGAATAATGTGATGCATAGTGTTACAATTTAGTATAGTTTGTATTTGAGTTTAATTTTATTTAAATCTTAGTAGTAGTAGTAGTAGTAGTAGTAGTAGTAGTAGTCGTAGTGGTAGTGGTAGTGGTAGTAGTAGTAGTAATAATAATACTAATAATAATAATAATAAGAAGAACAATAACAATAGTTTTTCTTACTGATAATCAGTTTTTAAAGAAAAATGTATTTAATGTTTATTATTTTATTTTATTCAAATCATAAATATTTTATACATATATAAATATATAAATATTATAATAATAACCATGAATATAGTATATTAGTTTTTATTTTTATTGAATAGTATACTATACTTCTTCTCAACTTTATTTATTTCTTAAATTAGTTACTTTAAAATATATTTCACGAGAAATAATAATTAAAAGTAATGATTTTATAAATATGTTGGTAAATTATAAAGAATTCATAATATTTTATTTTAATTAATAATTAAGGATAGTCATAAAAAAAATCAATAATTAAGGATACATTAAAAAAATTTATTATGTATATAAATAATAATTTATGAAAGAATACCTTTTATCATATAATTTTTGTTTTAAATTAATAATTAAGAATAGAAATTAATAAAGAAATTATTATTTATAGATATAGTATACTTTTTTTTTAAAAAAAATTAATTTTATTCAAATCATAATATATATATATAGTAAAAGAGACTTGAAGTTCTTCTAACCATTAAATCTATCTTTCAACTTTACATCCTGTAATGACCCATCTTTGTTACATGTTTGTTATACTAATATATTTTGTTGAATATTATCATATGAAACTACATAGAGATTTCTTTTCATTTACATTTATATTTAACACGCATATATATGTACATCATCACATCCTAAAAGTATTTAGTCTAGTTTTACAAAACTTAAATATATATATATATATATATATATATATATATATATATATACATATAATACCAAAATAGTCCTCTTGTATAGGACATTCACCACAACCTAAGTATTTATACATAAGTCCTAGGCTGGTCCCCATACTATGTACATATATACAAGAACATAACCAAAAAGAGGGATCCCATCCCATCTTCAAGATCTACATCCGCTTCAGTCATAAACGGCCTGAGAACCTGCAACATCACTACTATCTGCTCCCGTGCCAACCACACGATCATTGCAGTAATACAACACAAACACAAAAGGCAAGGGTAAGCTTATTTATAAAAAAAATCATAGATATACAAGGGTATAAGATTTATTTAAAGGAAACCAAAATCAATCAATAATAGTAAATCAGATAACATCATACATCAATCTCATATGTAATGCCGTGCTGACTCGACTCCATGGAGATTTCTACAACTTTTGGGCGGTCCTCATAAGCCCCATCCCCTACCATAGTCTCACCTTTGACCATTCAGGAAGTCCTTTGAGATACCTTGTGGAGGAAGTGTGGATGTAATCGAATATAGACAAGTGTGGGTATTGACTTACCTGTATAAGGCTTGCAAAACCTTACATCTATAGGAATTCGCCCACTTGGCTATTCTATAGGCCCACCGTTGGCCACCACGAAAACCTCTGGCTCTAGGTTGAGAGCCTACCTAGCACTCTCAACTTACATGCCTACCCATATGCAATGTCATGTAACAAACCAAACAACTTTGATTTCCACAAGTTCCCTCTATGTTATAAAATCACCATTTTTCACAAATTATGCTTATGAACCCATCCAGCAGTTCAATAAGCTCAAGTAAGGCATTCTCACACCTTGAATCCTTACTCACAACAGAACACCAAATAAGCTCAAGGAAGGTATTCTCACACCTTGAATCCTTACTCATAACACAACACCAACTTTAACAAAAAGGTGAATTTCCTAACATAGTTCTAGAACTTTTGTGGACATCCTCATCACATCCATACCATAGACATAATTCAATTTAAAATAAATTTGAAAGCCATTTTATAGTGTAGAAAAGGAATTTTCGCTTAAGCGCCACCTTACTTTTGCTTAAGCTAGAATTTCAAAAATTAATTACTCACTTCCAGGATTCCTCGCTTAAGCTAGCATTTTCCTCGCTTAAGCTAGGAATTTTGGCGCTTAAGCTAGGACAGCTTTCTGACAAAAAATGTTCTCTGTCCCCTGCTTCGCTTAAGCGAGAACCACTCTGTTCTTAAGCGAGACAGGGTTGTAGGACCTCGAAAACATGCTTAAAACTTCTCATTGGCTACCAAATTCATTCCAATTCGAATTTCACATCAAACGTAACATATATACATCATTCCACATTCAAAAACAACACTCCAATCATAGAATATACAAATATGCATTCAATCATATTAAAGCTTCCCTTACCTAAAACTTTTGACTCAAAACCTTGAAGAAGAAGCTAGGGAGAAAACTTGGTGATTCAAGAATGATCTCTACTCAACTTTGGTTATGAAATCAACTAGAGGATGCCTAAATCAATCCCAAAATAAGCTTCAATCAAATTTTCACCCACCAACCAAGATTCCACATGAAACCCATCTCTCATGTTCTTGGTAGGAATTGAGAAAGAAACTAAGAGATCAAGAATGGAAAGGAATTGAACTTACCAACTTAAAATCAACTAAGGAGGCTATAGAGAAGAAGAAATCAAGCTTCAAAATGATGTAGGAATCAATCTTCCATTCAAGAGAAAGAGAGAAAGCTTAAAAGGGAAGAAAGATGAACGAATAAGATAAGGGAGAGGAAGCTTCTTCTACGTTTAAGCTTGGGAGAATTTCAAATTTTTGCTACCAACACCTAGGTTTCCTTTAAGAACACCCCCTTCTCTTATATTTTTCTTTTCTACAACTTACGGAACTCACGTAAAATCCCAACAACAACCTTATCCTCTAAGCCCAACCATACATGAAATATTATCAACAATACTATAGCACATAGCAAAACCATCTATTTATTAATCTTTTTATACCTATTGTAACTTTAAATTTAATTTCCTCTTGCATTATTAATCAAACACTTAATCACATAATTAGGAAAAACTACAACATTACACATCCAACAATTTTGTAAAGTTGAAAGAAAGATATAATGCTACGAAGAACTTCAAGTCTCCTTTAATATATATATATATATATATATATATATATATATATATATATATATATATATATCAAACATAGAAATTATAACATTTATAATAGTATTTAAGATTTGAATAAAATTAAATTAAAAAAAAAGTATACTAATATAAATAAATTATATATATATATATATATATATATATATATATATATATATATATATATATCAAACATAGAAATTATAACATTTATAATAGTATTTAAGATTTGAATAAAATTAAATTAAAAAAAAAGTATACTAATATAAATAAATTATAATTTATTTACTAATTTTTATTCTTAATTAGTAATTTAAAAAAATTAAATGATAAAATATTTTTTTCTTATAAATTATTATTTATATAAATAATAATTTATTTTTAATTTATCATTAATAAATAATTAAAATAAAATATTATGAATTCTTTAAAATGTATTTACATATTTATAAAATCATTAATTTTAATTATTATTTATCATGAAATATATTTTAAAGTAAAAACTTTAAAAAATAAATAAAATTGAGAATACGTATAATATAATATTCAAGAAAATAAAAAATAAAAATAATATACTAATATTCATTGTATAATTATAATATATATATATATATATATATATATATATATATGCATGTATGTATGTATGTATGTATGTATGTATGTATGTATAAAATGAAATAATAAACATTAAATCATTTTTTGTTTAAAAACTAATTATCAATAAGAAAAACTAATATTATATTATTATTATTATTATTATTATTATTATTATTATTATTATTATTATTATCATAATATTTATTATTGTTAATATTATTATTATTATTATTATTATTATTATTATTATTATTATTATTATTATTATTATTATTTTTATTTCTATAATAGTATTTAAAATTTAAATAAAATTAAACTAAAAAACAAAGTGCACGCACGCACACACCCACACAAAATTTACCATGACAAGTTATTTTATTCCAAGTGTTACAAGTGTTATTTTAATTTTTATTATCAATTTAATTTTTAAACTAATAATAAATATTTACATCCAAGAAATTTAAATTTGCTTATTTTAATTTAAAAACTTATAGTAAATATTTTTCAAAATAAATAATAGAAAAAATTCTTTTAAGTAAATTATACTTTCTGAATCATGGTTTGACTCAATGGAAATAGAACTAATTTTCACCTTTGCTCAAACTATGATTTGGAACCTAAATTCTTGAACAAAAATTATTTTCACCTTTTCTCAAACTATGAATTGGAAACTCGGTACCAAAAAAAACTATGATTTGGAAACTACGTACCAAAAAAAAAACACTATGATTTGGAACCTAAAATCATATTCAAACACGACGACTAAATCGCAGTTTAACCAAACATGTTATCTGAAAATGAAAATCAACTAGTATTTTTGCCCATGCAACACATGGGTCAAATTTAATATGTAAATATCATTTTTGAAGGTCATTAATATATAAAAAAATATTGAAATTTAAGTTAGAATTAAAGATATTAAAAATGATACATTGGAAAAAGAAAAAAAAATGCTAAGTTAAATAATTTAGTTGATATGTGCAAGAGAATATATCATATGTATATTAGAAACATATTTAAATTTTGAAGATAAAATATATATTTGAAATTAGTTTTGATATTCAATTATAACTTATAAAACAATTTAGTTGATATTAAAAGTATAAGAGGGTATATCAGATACATATTAAGAGTGTATTTAAATTTTGAAGATAAAATATATATATTTGAAATTAGTTTATGATATTCAGTTACATTTAAATTGTTCCATTGATATTAAAAGTAGAAGAAGATATACCAGATGCATGTTAGGAGAGTGACACACACCACTTCATAAGAGGAGAGTATTCAAATAAGAGTGAATGTGAGGGAGAGTGAGCAGAGTGAAGCAATGAGAGCACATATAAACTTATACGTTTATGTATATATATATAAGGAGATTTACAATTTCCAAATTGAGACTTCGAATGTGTAAACAATAATTCAATTTTTCCCACTTAATTGTAATAGTAAGTTGGCATAGGAGCATAATCACTTGGCCATCCAACAGGTCCATTTTTCTAACAACCTTTATGATATTTTTCTGTTAGTAATTTGCCCACTACAATTTTATTCCCGTAGTACTATGCCCTGTTGTCATATTTGTAATATTACGTACTTGGTTGAGTCTTTTGACTTTCATTACTTTGCCACATGTTTCATTCAATCAGCACTTTGGCTACCAGCATTTTTTAAAAAAAGGAATAGAAACCAAAAATTGGTAATTTTTATTCTGTAGTAGTATCTTGGACCCGGTGTTCTCGATCCGAGCAGTGTCCCGGACTCGGTTTTTGGTCTGGACACTCATGACCGATTTCTCACCAAGGACCCCTTAATCGAGTTGGCCCCAAGATGTCCGGGGACACTCTTCTCATTCAGACCGATAAGGGGGCATGTGATGGATGTGAGACCCCCCCATCGCATGACCCCAACTGCCTAACTAACTTTCCCTCCTAAATTCAAGTATATAAGCAAGTCTCAGGTATTGAGAAACTCTAACTCTCATTCTTTACTCTTCACCTCATACTTTCATTGACTTGAGCGTCGGAGTTCTTGAAGGTACACCATCGTGCCCGCATCACTCCGTCGTCATGCTCCATCGTCTATTTCGACCTCGAGACCTTAGATTTGAATCGTGTCTTTCCACTCAATCGGATCTACTCCAAACAGACCAAATAATTTAACCGCAAGGTCGGAGCTTCAAGCCTTCCTTCTAGTGCCAATTGTTCAGTCTGTTTGAAGTAGATCTGGTTCAGTGGAAGGACATGATTCAAAACAAAGGTCTCAAGGTCGAAACAAACAACGAAGCATGATGACGGCGTGATGCAGCGATGATGGAGTACCTGCAAGCAATCCGGCGCTCAAGTCAGTGAGAGTATGAGGTGAAGAGTATGGAAAGAGAGTTAGAGTTACTTCATACCTGAGACTTGCTTATATAGTTGAATTTAGGTGGGAAAGTTAGTTAAGCGGTTGGGGTCATGCATTCTGCGTGACCCGTGTAGGGGGGTCATGCATCCCACTTATGCCCTTTATCGGTCTGAGGGAGAAGAGTGTCTCCGGGACATCTTGGGGCCAACTCGATTAGGGGTTCTTGGTGAGAAACCGGTCATGAGTGTCCGAACTGGGAATTAAGTCTGGGACACCGCTCGGACAGGGAACCGAATCCGAGATACTACTCTAGAACAGTTGCCCCCAAGCCGAAAAGTTCTTTCAAGAACTTGTTGGCTTTAGTGAGGTTGGTTTCCTTGTGCATTGTTGGACTTCGGGAGTACCGACCGAGAGCCGGTTCCGAGATACTACTCCAGAACAGTTGCCCCAAGCCGATTAGTTCTCGTGAGGACTTGTCGACTTTTTAGAAGTTGGTTCCGCTGAGCTTCATCAAATCCCGAAAATCTCATAATCGAGAGTTGGTTCAGGGACTTGGAACAGAGGGATGGTTCCGAGATGCTACTCTTGAATGGTTGCCCCCAAGAGTTTGTTGATTTGTGAGGTGCCTTGTGATATATTAGTCTTTGCTACATGTGACGTGGTCTCGTTGGCACCCTTTCGTTTCCCCAACTGTCATGGTGGTTATTGGTGGGCTCGAGACAGGTTACTTTCGAATTTTGAAGTTGAGTAACCGTCCACGTGGCGTCATCTATGCCTATGTGGCAGGGATATATTTATACCCTTTTCCCCCTTTTTTACCCTTTACGAAGCTTTTTGTCTTCCTTATGATTGTTCTGCTCTCCAACCTTACTATTGAACCCTTTTCTTGTTCCTGCGACGTTGCTTGTGCTCACGCTTCAACAACATTGTACCTGTCTATTTCCTGGGTTTTATGGCACTGCTATCTGCAGCTCTTCTTGCCAAGGTATTTGTTCTTCTTCCCTCTTTATTCAACCAGTTTTGTTTTTGGTAAAGACTTTCAAATTTAAAGTAATTTTGTTTTTAGGCTTTAGGGATGGTTTGTTTTAAGACCACTGCCGATAGGAGGCCGGGGCACGGTGGTTCTAGACCCTCTATCGCGGCTAGCCTTAATGACCATAGGTCTTTCCCGTCACACAGTTTCGCTGGGGAACCCAATGCTTTTGTCCCCTTAGATACCTCCCTCAGAGGTGAGGATTCTCCCCATTATAGATGGATCCGACCCTCAAAGGCTAAGCGAAAATTTGGCTTTGAGTCCATACCTTAGCCTGCCCCTAGGGTTGTTCAAGGGAGAAGAAGGAGAAGAAGGGTTAACAATAGTCCTGTCGGGGGTCCGATTCTAGTTAACGTCCCCAAATCGTGGGAGAAAAAGGTTTTGGAAGACTTGTTTTCACTTTGTTCGGGACTGCTTAACAGATATCGGTATAGATCCTATTGAATCCAGAACCCTTAGTGTTTTAATTATGACAAACCATTAGTGTTTGCAAATTGAAGAATGAAGTTCTACAGCTCAGAATGAGGAGATGGGTGAGCAGAATGAAGACATTCTGTAGGAAAAAGGATGACCCCTCTCAGGAAAATGTTGTTGCAACTGAAGAGGATCTAAAGAATCCTATTGATGAGATCATAATTGATGTTCTCACATAGCTAAAGTCAGGTGACTCCAGCCATGAAAAATAAGAAAAAGAACATGAGGTTGAGTCTCCAAAAAGGGATGAAGTGGCTGTTGAAGAACCAGGGAAGGAAATCCCTGAGGATGAACTAGAAAAGGAGCCAAAAAGGTTGAAGACTCGCATTATGTCAGTGAAGGACTCAGTGTTCAACATTGAAAATCTGCAGAGGTTCTTCAACTCCCCTATCTTTGACACTTCTATCAAGAATGCTTGTGGCATTTCAGGTTTGCGAGGGGAACCTTCCACTTTTTCTATTCCATTTCCCCCTTTGCTTCCACCTAAACCAGCTGTTGTGCTAAGTCTGCTAAGGTTAGGGAGGATATTCCAAATGTGCCTTTCACTACGCCTCCTCCTCCTGCTGCCAGATCAACACAATATGTTGAGAGCATACTGACCTCTCTGGAGAAGTAGGTCAAACAAATTTGTTCTGACCAAAAGCTGTTATTTTCTAATGTTGACCAACTTCAGAAGACTCTCAACGAGTTCTTTGACCGGTTCCTCTCTTTTGAAGAGTGGATGTCTGACAAGGCAAGACCTGCCTTGATCCCTAAAGTTGCTCCCGTGCGGCATGAGCCTCCACCTCCACCAAGAACTACAGTCATGCCTTCTTCCTCATCTACTTCAGAAAACTCCTCTCCTACCAAGATGGAATGATTACTGCCTACAACTTCCTGTTATTTTTTGCTTGATGACAAAGGGGGAGAAGCTTAGGAGTTGTTAGGAGATATGTTAGGAGTTGCTAGGAAGAAAATTAGTGGGGGTAGATCAGTTTTCATAGGATCAGTTATTTTCATTTGCTCTTATTTTGTTCTGATTCACAATCTGATCTTGTAATATGTTGATATTAATGGAAAATTGATATGTTTTGGATAATTATACCTTTCTGTGATCTGATTTTGCTTCTGCATTATACTTATGCACTGATTCATTAATAATTAAAAATGTAATATACATGAATTGATGGGGAGTTTTCCCTATTGCTTGATTAAAAATCAGACTTTGCTGCATACTCCCAAGGGGAGTAAAACTGATAAGTTCAGAAAGGTTTCATCATTCTTAAATTTGCTCCTAAAGGTTTGTCGTCATCAAAAAGAGGGAGATTGTTGAATCCAGAACCCTTAATGTTTTAATTATGACAAACCATTAGTGTTTGCAAATTGAAGAATGAAGCTCTGCAAGCTAACAATCTGCCAAGTGTTTCTGATCATGTTAAGAGCAGATTAAAAAACAAGCATTCTGGTGAGTTCATAACAAGCTTAGATTAGATGTCTCAACTGTGCATCACATGAAGTCTCAGAAAGCCCCATCTACATGATGAAGTCAGTGCTTCTAAAGACCTTTAAGTTAGCAAGTTGAAGGAAACATTAAGACAAAGAAAGATCAAAGACTACACCATCATCATCAGATTGAAGCTGCAGAAGAAGAAGCATCAGAATGATGCTATAAAGAAAATCCAGAATCATGACAGAGTGATTTTGAGATGATCACATTTGCATGATGTGTTGAAGGCTAGACCTTGAAGACTTTTTGCATCAGAAAGAAATGAAGAACAACATCATGTCTTCCATATGCAGCCACAATCACATAGGGCTTACTAGAAGACTAAGGTTGACATCAAAATGGAATGAAGTGTAACTTCATGTCTTCCATATGCAGTCACATACACAGAGGACTCATCAGAAGACTGAAGTTAACAACATCACATCTTCCATATGAAACACAATCACTGAGGGTTCATCAGAAGGTTGATGTTGACAGAAGTTAAAGATGCAAGAGGTTGATGTTGACAGAAGTTAAAGATGCAAGAGGTTGATAGCTGAGATGTGTCCTTGAGAGTCTAATGTGGTACATCAGAATGAAGCTAAGAAGATCTTGCAAAAGTCTACACCAAGGACATAATGTTTTCAACACCAACAATAACCTACATATTCCATATGCTGAAGCAAGCTGCTTCAGAATAATCAATGTTGTGAAGAGTTGATTATTGGGATGAAGATGTGCTCCTTACAAAGCCTCATCATGAAGTCTTCATCAAAAGGAACCTGCATCAGAATAGGTAATTCCTCAATAAACATCAGAATGCATTTTTTATGTATCTTCATAAGCTAATTAGAATTTGCTCATCGGAATGGTTTTCTCAAAACAAATTCAAAATGATGACAGGTCATACAACTAGCAAATTTCAAATTTCTGTCAGAGAATAGTTGTGCCAAGAGTCCAACGGCTAAGAGTTTAAACACTATAAAAGGGACCTCTTTAAAGCCTTTCAAAGCACCTTGAAGCAAGCAAGAAAGAGAGCAACTCGAGCCTTTCTTCCTCAGTGAGGATTATTTCCTGCTTCAAGACTCTCAATGAGAGTGACCTACTTCTGCATTAGTCTCAGTGAGCTATACCCTGTAAACAAGAGAGAAGTGTGATTGTATGTCCTGAGTGGAAATCCCTAATCCCCTGTCAGGGAGAATCTGTAGTCTATGTAGTGATTCACGGATACCCTTTGTTGTATTGAGTGAAATCTCCAAGCCAAGACCAAGGTGTGGTGCTGTGGTGAGGGAGTGACTGTGTAACAGTGTGGTGACACTGTGTTACTGTGTAAAAAGCTGGTGTCAGCTCTATGGTGTGGCGAACCTGTTGTGGTTGTTGTGTAAGCCAGTGGTGACTGGTTGTGGTGTTGATTTAGTGAAAATCTTACCTGAGTGTGAAGACTGGATGTAGCCTTGGGTTTGGGGTGAACCAATATAAAATTTTCTATGTGATCTTCCTCTTACTCTTCCCTCTACTATTTTGATTAGTTAAAGTTTATAACTCCTGTTTTAACCTCTTATAAAGTAGTGTTTTAAATAGGAACAATATTTCTGGGAAAGATATTTTGAACACATAGAGAACTTAAAGTACCGTTATGAGGAAACAGTTTTCTGGAAACTACTAAAGAATCCTTTCTGAGCTCAGAACGAATATTCATTCTGAACACTTTATATTTTGAGTTACTACAGAATTTACAAAAAACAATTCAAGTTTTTGCAAAACACAATTCAACCCCCTTCTTGTGTTATTTTATTCACTTCAGATCCGTCCTGAGAGGAAGTTTTGGAGGCAGCCTAGGGGTCAATGGATTTTCCCCAATATATGGAAGTTTCGTCGAGTGGTGATCATTCTATGGAAAAAGGGGGAAAGTAGTAATACCAAACTATCTAAAGAAGAGTTCTGAAAACTTCAATCGAAGCTGGCTAAGATTGGGGCTGAGACTACCCGAGAAGCTGTGGAGGAGCATGCTGCCGTAACCCGCCAATTTCAGTCTTATTGTGAACCTAAGGTCTCTTCTAATAGCGATGTTTATTCTTCTTCTGATAGGGAAGACAAATCCCACATGAGTGAGGACGAGAAAGAATCCTCTATCAAACCAGCAATCCCGGTTATTCTTACCAGCATGGAGTGGGTTAGCGATAATGTTTGGGGTACTCGATCTGTTTGTGATGCGGGTGATATGAAGAAATTGAGGAAGATGTGTTTGAGTCGAGATAGTCGCGACGACAAATGGATATTGGCACTCCCTGGTATGTCTGACCGTATTTGTTCTCAGGGGCCGCAAGATGAGACCATGGGTTAGCCTTTAGGAGTGGATTTTAGTGACTATGGAAGTGAGTCTGAGGAGGAACCCGTCGAATCCACTTGCTCATATGGTAGTAAAAGCAATGACGAGACCAGTAACGCTTCGAAGGAGGGGAAGCGACAAGTGAAAGGCTGAAAGGTCCTTCCCTGAGAACCCAAACTTTGCTACGACGATTTCTTGCTTATGTACAGAACCTTTTTCCAGGATCTTGGTGTGAGGCTTTCGTTTATGAATTTTGAAGTTAAAATCCTTAATCACTATCGGGTATGTCCTTCCCAACTTCATCCTAACAGGTGGGCTTTCCTGTTGGCCTTTGAAAAATTGTGTGATTGGTGTCAAGTTGCTGTGACACTACCCTTGTTTAGCAACATATTCATTCCTTACCATAAGAAACAAGGTGATAGGTTTGTGGCCCTTTCTTTTAAAGTTGTTGACAAATGCAAACTACTTGAGGCCTATGAGAGTTCCTATAAAGATTTCAAGGATGAGTATTTTTGGATTTGTCCTTGAAAGAGATATTGGGAAATGTTGTTCGAAGTTGTTGGAAAGAGGAAAGACGGGAAAGATCTATTCGCCTTAAAATTTCCCTTATACTGGAGTCGTGAACACTATGAGGACCCCGTGAAGGGTTATAAGACTCCTGACGAGAAATTGTCAGGGGATGGAAAGAGAGGCCGGGAGCAGCTCTTTGAATTCGGCAAGCCTTAGCTTCCTTGTTATTTGCCTTGCAGTCTGATACTTGGTAATAGTTTGGAGGAATTCCCTTCCGTTATGGGTAAGTTACTTTATTTTTATGAAATTGTTGTACAGTTTGCTTATTATAAAATTGTTGTACTGACTTTGTATTTTCCCTTTGTAGATGATTATATGGACGCTCATGCGAAATATTCGCTCGCCAAGAAGGCTAAGTTGGCAGAGCAAAACAAGAAGAAGCGGAAGTGGGATAGGAGACTCAAATCTTTTGAGAATGTCCTTGACACCAAGAATAAGGCGACTCTCGGTGGTGGTTCTCCTTCCCGGGAGGTGAGTGTCTCTTCTAAGAAACCTCGAGTTGAGGTTGTTCAATTCGAGAAGGCAGAGGAGAAAGGGAAAGCTCCGAGTGGTCCTAAGAAGACAGTCAAGGGGAAGGAGTCTTTGCTTTCGATAAGGATTTCAACAATTCTCCTAGTTTGGGAGAACTCTGATAATGTGTTCGAAAATTTGGATACAATGTTGGCTGCTGGTGACTGGGAAGGGATTGAAAGAGACGAAGATTTATTTGCGCACTCTGGACTGCATGGTTGTTTTTAATTGTCTATGTGCCGTGTTGACTCATCTTTTCAGGGTTATTTTTCTCAAGTTTGTTTCTTACATGTCGGTTCGTAAGAAACTTGGTGAGGAGAAACCTTTCGAGGTTCTTTGCGATAAGACTGAGGTGTTAGAGGAGGCAGAAAAAGCACTTTCCAAACTGAAGGGGGAAAAATCTTCTTGGATTGAAAAGGAAAATGTTTTGATGCAATAGCTTACGGACGGGAAGGCTAAGTCCGCTTCTGCTGAGAAGGAGTTCGCAGATTTCAAGTTTGAGGCCAGGAAAGCTGCCGAGAAGTTGGTTGAGGTGACCAACAATTGGAGTGCTTCCGCTGCTGAGCATTTGAAGGTGAAGGCTTACGCCAAGAGGCTAAAAGATGAGAATGCCAAGTTGAGAGAGGATTTGAAGGAAATGGAAGCTAACTGGATGAATGCCATCGTGGATTCATTCAAAAATGCCAAGGATCAAATTCTTTTTCTAAACCCCGATAAGGCATTGCGTGTTGGTCCTGCCAAACCCAAGTATTCCATTGAAGGCGGTAAATTCTGCGAGTACTTTAATGGGAAATGGATTGAGGTGGAACCGAAAACTAATGACAAAGAAGGATCAAAAAAGAGGAGGAGAAGGAAGAAAAGAAGATTGATGAACCGGTAGAGCCTTTGAAGCAAGACATCGAGCAAATGGATGTTGGGACTGCTGTTGGTGCAACTGAGAACAAGGTCTTAGTGGATGCTTCTGGGGAGAACATTGCTGCTGACAACGACCCTTGATAGTTTTGACAAGTGTAGAGCGTGAAGGGCAGTGATGTCGGTTTGTCTTGTAGTGAACAATTTACTTTTAACTTTTGTTTTTAGTTTATTTTCTAGTACTATCTCTTACTATGATTTCACAAGAGGTTCTTTTTCGACTAGTGTGTTTCCGCGAAATGAGTACTTTATTTCTTTGTGTGTTCTTTTCGTTGGCAACTTTGCATTTATCTCGGCTCTGTATTCTTCCCTTTGTAGCAATTTTTGTTGTCTTTCCCTATTGGTTGTTAGGAAACTTTTTCCTTCTTTGGTTTTGCATTTATGTCTCTTTATGACTCTTTCAAACTTCGTATTTATGTTTCTCTAACTACCCTGACCAAGTCATAAATGCTCCACAAATTTCGCACATTTTTTATTGGTCAATTGATTGGCCGTTAGGTGAACTTTCGAGTATAAATACCCAAAGCGTGTGGTTCTTTTTCACAACATCCTTTTGTTTTGAAAATCTCTTAGATGCTTATTCCTTTGCCATTTATTCAAGATACCCTAACTTAGTGGATTATGGCTAGTTGGCCTCCACCTAGGGTGTTTGAGTAAATGACACTGGGCTTTCGCCATCTTTTCACTCGTGTTTTTCCTCCGTGCCTTTATTTTAATAGGTGGAACTATTGGCCTTCTTTGGGGTATCATGAACAAGAGTTTTTGATACTCCACAAACTTTTTCCTTCTCGAGACGTTTCGCCCTTTTAATGGTGACAAGCTGCCACGACCGAGGCGGTCGCCATGAGGCAAATCCTCCTTTACTACCCATGTTACCTTTAGAGTTCCCATAGATAGCAGTGCCACAGATACCATGGCAAGAAGAACAAATACCTTGATAAGAAGAGTTGCAGATAGTAGTGCCACAAAACCTAGGAAAAAAATAGGTATAGTGTCGCTGGAGTGTGAGTGGCAACAAGCAATGTCGCAGGAACAAGAAAGGGGTTTGACAATAAGGTTAGAGAGCAGAATAATCGTAAGGAAGACAAAAAGCTTCGTAAAGGGTAAAAATGGGGGAAAATAGGGTATAAATATATCCCTGCCACATAGGCATAGACGATGCCACGTGGACGGTTACTCAATTTCAAAATTCGAAAGTAAATTGTCTAAAGCCCACCAATAACCACCATGGCAGTTAGGGAAATGAAAGGGCGCCAACAAGATCATGACACATGTAGCAAAGAGTAATATCTCACGAGGCACCTCACAAATCAACAAACTCTTGGGGGCAACCATTCCAGAGTAGCATCTCAGAACCGACCCTCGATTTCGAGTCCCCGAATCGACTCTCGATTATGAGATTTCTGAGATCTGATGAAGCTCAGCGGAACTGACTTCTAAGAAGCCAACAAGTCCTCACAAGAACTAATCGGCTTGGGGCAACTGTTCAGGAATAGTATCTCGGAACCGGCTCTCGATTGGTACTCCCGGAGTCTAACAGAACACAAGGAAACCAACCTCATTGAAGCCGACAAGTTCTTGAAAGAATTTGTCGGCTTGAGGGCAACTGTTTTGGAGTAGTATCTTGGACTCGATTCCCGGTCTGGACACTCATGACCGGTTTCTCACCAAGGACCCCCTAAGCAAGTCGACCCCGAGATGTCTCGGAGACACGCTTTTCCCTCAGACCGATAAGGGGGGCATGCGTGGGACGCGTGATCCCCCCACATGGGTCACATGGAATGCATGGCCCTAACCGCCTAACTAACTTTCCCACCTAAATTCAACTATATAAGCAAGTTTCAGGTATTGAGGCAACTCTAACTCTCATTCCGTACTCTTCACCTCATACTCTCACTGACTTGAGCATCGGAGTGCTTGTAGGTACTCCACTGCCGTTGCATCACTCCGCTGTCATGCACCGTCGTCTGTTTCGACCTCGAGACCTTGGATCTGAACCGCGTGCTTCCACTGAACCGGATCTACTCCAAACAGACCGAACAATTTTAAGAAGCTTTCATAATTAATATAAGCCAATACCTACCAACAACATCTCGGTATTGGACAAGTTTTGAAGCAATATGTCAACAGAATAACTCATAGGTAGCTTCTAACTTTTCAGAATAAACTCATTCAAAAATACACAATTATCTCCACATTTGAGCATATGCCATCAGATAATCTCCACAAATGCCAAATATTTGGTACTAGTGTTAAAAAAAAGTACTGAATCCCACGTTAAGCTTCATACAAGAGAACTGAAACTCTATGGTGATGGTTATTTGGTAGCAATGATGGTTTTCATTTCTTTTTTGTCTGTCCTTGACAAGCTGCTCTCATTTGACCAGATTCTGCAAAAGATAAAGGAACATATTTATTAGACATATAAGGAATTGTTTTGAATAGAAAGTTAAACATCAATCCTACCTTGAGATGTTGAACAATTTGAATTGTCTGTCTCTCTGAAGATGTGAACCAGGAAGGTTAGTTTAGTTCCATGAATGAGTTCAAACATGCAAACGTCACCAACTTTCAAGTTATTGTGCATGGCAAATGTTGGCCATCCACCGCAGAGTCTAAATTTTGTTCTGGTCTGGTCTTTTGTTATCAGAAACTTGACAGACCAAACTCTCCCATTTAACACTTGAAGGTTGATAATTTGCTTCTGGGGTAAATCAAAGTGCCTCCTACAAAAGTTGGATGGTAAATTCTGCCATGGAAAAGAGAAACAGTTATTTTGTTTTTCAACTTATGTTCTACAAGCCAAATCCTCATTTCAAGCTTACCAGATCACCACGAGAACCAATGTAATATGGATGCATGACAACCAAGAAGAATGGATTACACGGTTTGAAAGAACTTGCCCTATCAAGAGCTGTAACTTGGTTAGCAGTTGCCTTCAATTTTTCTGCAAAATTACAAAATTGTAAGGCAGACATTTCGTTATTATGTTTCAGGCTGCTAAAAATTGAAAAATATCAAAGGACATGCAACTTGCATGTCTCAACCTACTAGTGTTTGCAACTTTAACACAGTTGCGACTTCTCAATTGATAGGGTTGACAAAATTCCAATGAGGACTTATCCTTTCTGTTTGGACCTGGTCTGTGATATTCCAAATTCTCATCATTTGGAGATTTATTTCCTTCATTATTGGAGGCTGTCTTACCTTCTGTTCTTTTAGAAGGGTAGTCTATCTCTAAGGCACTCAAATCAAATATGTGTACCTCAAAATGGGAAGTACTTTTGCGTCTGAAAAACAAAAGATGGCCATGAGCTAGAGAGTAGAACTCTGCAAATTCTTTCCAACCCTCTTGAAACCATATTTTACCATCACGCTTTTCCAATTTCAATTTCCACTCAGCGCCATTTGGAGTCTTGAGAAATAGATTATTTGGTAAGCCTTCTGCATATTTCTCCGCAAACTTATTTGGGATCATCTGTCAGTCACATCAGACAAATGTGTATGATAAAGCTGAGAAAGGTGTTATATTGCATTTAGTTTAAGCTAACATCTGTCAATTTATACAGTTAATTATCACTCTACATTTGAAATTACTCTGGTATTTTTAGTAGGAATGATCCAAAGACATAGCAAGAAGATGAGGTAAGGAAGGTGCAACTATAAATATGACATGAGCGATAAGGCTTGTTCATTTATAGATTGAATGCAATTTTAAAATACTCCTTAGGATGCATTTCTGTTCATGAATTTAAAATACTTCATAGCTGCTAATCTGATTTTCATACTCATGACTAAATATGTTATCCACAACAAATAAAAAAAAAGAAACAGAAAACATAAAACATAAAACATAAAACATAAAACACCAAATATATAGTAAAAACTTGAACCTAACAAAACAAATTATCTGTAGTATTCCTAAATCGTAATTAATATATTCCTCTATATTCAGTTAGTTATTGATATTTGTGTTCATAAAGTTTAGCTAATTTTGTTGAGTGAGCGAATTAACAGAGTAAGCATGTCACAAATAAAAATTGTTAGAGGACTCTTACATCATTTGCATGTCTAATATCTTACTGATAATACAAGCCCTTCATTTCTGTAGTCCATTGTTCTTAGAAAAAATAGAAAAGAAATGGTGATCATGGGAGCATGTTTACCAAGGTTGAAATTTCTTGGAAACAGATTAACAAGTTCGAATGTGTGTGTGAGCAATGTTGCAATGCATGCTCTCATTTTGTTTAAGCTCAAGAGAAAGAGATATTAGATTAAAGAAATAAAAACATACAACACTTGAGGACAGAATATGGCTAAAGGCAAAAATTGAAATGCGCGTGCTTACTAGCTTTCCTTCATGGAGATTTTGAGCAGTTATGATCTTGAAAAAGTGGATTTGCTTGGCCTGAGGTTGGTGAGGAAACTTAGTAGCCATGGTTGAGCTGAATAAGTGAGTAATAGCACACTGAAGGGTTGGATGATTATCACAAATGAAGAACAATAGCAACAGCTTTAGTATAAGTAATGGTTTTCCAAAAAATAAGTTAAAACTCAAAAGCCGGATTGAGAGACTTGGTGGTGGTGGTTGAGATTCACATTCAAGTCTTCCTTTATTACCGAGACCTGCAAATGTGATTCAATGCTTTGAGAAAGGAAAATGTGGGAGGCTGGTGCTATTATTTCTTTTGCAGAATGTTAGGCTACTTTTTACTAATAGAGTAGCGGATATAGCTTTTACTTTAGGTGATAGGTAACGGATGCAAGAGATTCCTTTCCAGATTGACTCTCTGGTGACTCGTGGTGCTCCTTGTTGTACAAAGTTTTTCTCATTAATTTTATTATCAATATTGTGACTTTAATGATGAGTTAAGGCTATGCACTGATAGTGTAAACAAGTTTTACACTGTTATCCAATCACAAAAGTTTGTTGATTTTTACAATAACTATCTTAAAAGTCATACCAATGATGATTTATGATTGAATGACATTGTAAAATTGTATTACATGTATGACCTTTAAACTCTTAATTTTATTATCAAGATTGTGACTTTAGTGACTATTGGAAAACAGAAAATTCAAAGGATTGAATCGCGCAAATTTTGTTCCATTGCTTGTAAGTTTCTTTGACTTGTTTGATAATAAAATAGTTCTATTATAACATAATTGTGTTTTGACTTTATTCAAAGCCTCTAACTGTTGCGTTGCAAGCTTGAAGACAAGCTTATGGTACCAGTGTTACATGAGATGATGAGTTAAGGTCAGAGATGAGAGTGCAACAAGAGTAAATCTTGCCTATACGATTAAAATGAATGAATATTAATATTAAACTTGAGTAAAACAATCTTAATTTGGCAAAAAGCTTTTTTAAAAAAAATAAAATTAACAAACAAACAGCTGAAATGTTAAAATTCCAGCTGTCGCAAACATGTAAGAGTGTAAATGTATCAGTAAATTCCACTTTCCTCGGCACTCATAGAAGGTTTTTGCTTTATTTGTATCAGTAAAATGTAGTATATTGTAATGGAGTGGAAATTCAAATTGCTTAAAAATATTCTAAATTTTTGTAAAAGATCTCTTAACTAGTCCTCTAGTTGTTGAATAATGTTCAAAAATAGTTTTGTCAAACATGTTATTTGTAGATGAGGATCAATTTAGCCTGTCTTTAATTTCTCATAACGTCAAATCAGATCCATGTCAAAGATTTTTTTTTTTTTTTTATCAACAAATATTAGTTGTTAATTTGTTAGTTTTTGTTAGTCGTCAAAGTGAAGCTAGCATTTGCTGCTTCTGCCTATTTCGATCATTTTGATGTGAATTTTATAGTAAACACATTTATAAAACATAGTAATAAACATGCGATTACACTTCCTAAATTAAGATTTGGAATGCCCAAACTATAATTAAATTTTTTTCCCACACTTATTTGTGCTGGTAAATTGGCACGGGGCAGAATCACTTGGCCATCCTGCAGGTCCATTTTTCTCACTACCTTTATCGTACTTTTTGTTAGTAGTTTGTCCTTTGTGATTTTAGTCCTGTAGTACTATGCCCTTCTGCCATGTTTGCAATACTACTTACGTTGTTTTAAGTCTTTTGACTTTTGTTACTTTGCCATATGTTCCCTCATTCAATCAGCACTTTGGCCTCCAGAATATTTTAGAAAACAAATAGAAACCAGAAATTGTTAATTTCAACCAGCTTTCATAATTAATATAAGCCAATACCTAATTCATTCGTCTTTGACGTGTTTTAAAGCAACATGTCAACAGAATAATTCATAAGTAGCTTCTAACTTTTCAGATGTTAAGGCAAGATACTAATAAACTAATTCAAAAATACACAATTATCTGCTTACTTGAGCATATGCCATCAGGTATCAGGTAATCTGTACAAATGCCAAATATTAGGTAGTAGTGTTAAAAAAAAAAAGTACTAATCCCACGTTAACGTTAAGCTTCATTCAAGAGAACTGAAACTCTTTGGTGATGATCATTTGGTAGCAGTGATGATTTTCATTTTTGTCTGTCCATGACAAGCTGTTCTCATTTGACCAGATTCTTTAGAAGATAAAGGAACATATTTATTAGACATATAAGGAATTGTTTTGAATAGAAAAGTAAACATCAATCCTACCTTGAGATGTTGAACAATTTGAAGTGTCTGTCTCTCTAAAGATGTGAACCAGGAAGGTTAGTTCAGTTCTATGAATAAGCTCAAAGGTGCAAACATCACCAACTTTCAAGTTATTGTGCTTCACAAATGCCTTCCATCCACTCGAGAGTCTAAATTGTGTTTCTGTATTGTCTTTCTGGATATACTTTGCAAGCCAAATTCTCCCATTTAACACCTGAAGGTTGATATGTCTCTGCTTCTTGTGCAAACCAAAGTGTTTCCTACAAAACTTAGATGGTAAACTCTGCCATGAAAAAGAGAAACAGTTATTTTGTTTTTCAAATTATGCTCTACAACAAGTTGAATCTTTCTTTGCATCTTACCAGAGGACCACCATTAGAATGGACTATGCTGGACGCATGACAACCAAGAAGAATGGATTACAAGGTTTGAAAGAACTTGCTCTATCAAGAGCAGTAACTTGGTTAGCAACAGCCTTTGATTTTTCTGCAAAATTACCACTCCATGTAAGGCAGTCATTTCATGATCAGCTTTCAGGCTGCTAAAAATTAAAACCTACTAAGCATTTGCAATTTCCAAATTGTTTACTAGACATACTTGAGGTGCCAACCATGGAAAAATATCAAATTATAGAAGTAAATTAAGGAGAACAGAAGCTAATAATCTGTGTTAACTTCCAAAGTTTTTATGAAATGCTTAAAGATACTTGACATCTTATACCTTTGCACTTTGTGTGAGTATGCTGCCGAGCCTCCTTTGGCAATATCATCGTGTTCTCACCTTTAACACTCTTACGACTTCTCATTTGATATGGTTGAAGAAATTCGAATGAGGAGTTATCTTTTCTCTTTTGACCCTGTTTGTCATATTCCAAATTTTCTTCATTTGGAGGTTTTCCTTGATTATTGGGGGCCCTTTTACGTTCACTTCCTCTGGAAGGGTAGTCTATCTCTAAGGAACTCAAATCAAAGATGTGTACCTGAAAATGGGAACTTCTTTCACAACTGAAAAACAAAAGATGGCCATGAGCTAGAGAGTAGAACTCTGCAAATTCATTCCAGCCATCTTGAAACCATATTTTACCATCACGCTTTTCCAATTTCAATTTCCACTCAGCGCCATTTGGAGTCTTAAGAAATAGATTATTTGGTAAGCCTTCTCCATATTTCTCCACAAACTCTTTTGGAATCATCTGTCAATCACATCAGACAAATGTGTATGATAAAGCATAGAAAAGGTGTTAATGTTATGTTGCAATAATTTAAGCTAGTTATCTATCAATCTATCAATTTTATACAGCTAATTATCACTCTAGATTTGAAATTACTCTGACATTATTATTAAGAGTGATCCAAAGACATAGCAAGAAGATGAGGTAAGGTAGGTGCAACTATAAATATGACATGAGCAATAAGGCTTCTTCATTTATAGATCGTATGTAATTTTAAAATACTCCTTAAGGAAGCTATGGGCCACTAGGATGCATTGCCGTTCATGAATTTGAAATACTTCATAGCTGCTAATCTGATTTTCATTGTCATTACTGTATATGTTATCGACTACCAAAAAGAAAAACAAATTAACAGATAACATAAAACACCAAATATATATACTAAAAACTTGAACCTAACAAAACAAATTATCTGTAGTATTCCTAAACCGTAATTAATATATTCCTCTATATTCAGTAAGTTATTGATATGTCTGTTCATTAAGTTTAGCTCATTTTGTTGAGTGAGTGAAGTTACAGAGTAAGCATGAAACAAATAAAATTTGTTAGAGGACTCCTACATCAGTTGCATGGTCTGATGTCTTACTGATAATACAAAATTTACCCTCCATTTCTGTAGTCCATTGTTCTCAGTACATGGGAGCATGTTTACCAATTGCTAAGAAACAGATTAACTAGTATGCATGCGTGTGTGAGCAATGTTAACTAGTCAAAGGTCTCATTTTGTTTAAGCGCAACACAAAGTGATATTAGATTAAAGAAAGAAAAACATAAAACACTTGAGCTAAAGGCAGGATTGAAGTGCAAATTTTTTTGTTGGAGTAAAAAATTGAAATGTGTGTGCTTACTAGCTTTCCTTCATGGAGATTTTGATTGGTTATGATATTGAAAAAGTGGATTTGCTTGGCCTGAGGTTGGTGAGCAAACTTAGTAGCCATGGCTGAGCTGAATAAGTGAGTAGTAGCACACTGAAGGGTTGGATGATTGTCACAAATGAAGAACAATAGCAACAGCTATTGTACAAGTAATGGTTTTCCACAAACATAAGTTAAAACAATAATTCTTTGATTCTGTGGTGGTGGTTGAGATTTACTTTCAACTCTTCCTTTATTACCGAGTCCTGCAAATGTGATTGGGTGAAATTGCTAGAGACAAAAACGGTGCAGTGTTAGCTGCTGCTTGTAATGTAAGAGAGTTATGGATAGGTTGCCAAATATAGCTTTTACTTTTGGTGATAGGTTGCCAAATATAGCTTTTACTTGTAACAGAGATGTACAAAGTTAGTCTACTAATCAATGATACTATCCAGCCTTGACAGTAATAAAAAATGTTGGGAAATAGTATTTTTTTTCTCATTAATTTTATTAACAATATTGTGGCTTTAGTGATTATTAGAAAAAAGAAATTTCAAAGGATTGAAACGCACAAATTTTTATTCTATTTTTACTTTTAACTATAATTGTGTTTTGAATTTATTCAAAGCCTCTAACTGTTGCGTTGCAAGCTTGGAGATAAGCTACATATGGTACCGGTGTCAGATGAGATGACGAGTTAAGTCAGAGAAAGAGTTAAGCTCCGTTTTTTCTCACCACATTTATCTTATTTTTTTTTTAGTAATTTGGCCTTTGCAATTTTATTCCCGTAGTACTATGCCCTGATGTCATATGTTCTCTCATTCAATAAGCACTTTGGCCTCCAGAATATTTTAAAAAACGAATAGAAACCAGATTGATATTTTTAAAATATAATAAGCCGCCAATAGTTAGCAACAACATTTGTCTTGTACAAGTTTTAAAGCAATATGTCAACAGAATAATTCATACGTAACTTCTAACTTTTCAGATGTCAAGGAAAGAGAATAAACTCGTTCAAAAATCCACAATAATCTCTCCAAGAACTGAAACTCTTTGGTGATGATTATTTGGTAGCACTCATGGTTTTCATTTATTTTCTCTGTTGTTGACAAGCAGTTTAAATTTGACCAGATTCTGTAGAAGATAGATGAAAATATTTATTAGACACATAAGGAATTGCTATGAATAGAAAAGTAAACATCAATCCTACCTTGAGATGTTGAACAATTTGAATTGTCTGTCTCTCTGAAGATGTGAACCAGGAAGGTTAGTTTAGTTCTATTAATGAGTTCAAAGGTGCAAACAACACCAACTTTCAAGTTATTGTCCTTGACAAATGCCTTCCATCCACTTGTTAGTCTAAAATTTGTTTTGTTCTTGATTTTCTGGATCATATACTTTGCACGCCAAATTCTCCCATTTAACACCCGAAGGTTGATATGCCTCTGCTTCTGGAGCAAACCTAAGTGTCTCCTACAAAACTTTGTCGGTAAACTCTGCCATGAAAAAGAGAAACAGTTATTTTTGTTTTTCAACTTATGTTCTACAACAAGCCGAATCTTTGCGGCTTACCAGAGGGCCACCTTTAGAATGGATGTATGCCGGACGCATGACAACCAAGAAGAATGGATTACAAGATTTGAAAGAACTTGCTCTATCAAGAGCTGTAACTTGGTTAGCAGCAGCCTTTGATTTTTCTGCAAAATTGCCACTCTGTGTAAGGCAGGCATTTCATGATTAGGCTGCTAAAAATTAAAACCTACTAAGCTTTTGCAATTTCCAAATTGTTTACTAGACATACTTGAGGTGCCAGCTATTAGAGTAAGATACTCTAATACCAGCCATGGAAACATATCAAATTATAGAAGTAAATTAAGGAGAACAGAAGCTAATAATCTGTGTTAACTTGCAAAGTGTTTAATGAAATGCTTAAAGACCCATGAAATCTTATACCTCTGCACTTTGTGTCAGTGTGATGCAGAGCCTCCTTTGGCAATACCATTGTGTTCTCAACTTTAACACTCGTACAATGTCTCATTTGATATGGTTGAAGAAATTCCAATGAAGAGTTATCTTTTCTCTTTTGACTTGGTTTGTGATATTCTAAATTTTCTTCATTTGGAGGTTTTTTTCCTTGATTATTGGGGGACGTTTTACCTTCTCTTCCTTTGGAAGGGTAGTCTATCTCTAAGGCACTCATATCAAAGATGTGTACCTGAAAATGGGAAGTTCTATCGCATCTGAAAACCAAAAGATGGCCATGAGCTAGAGAGTGATACTCAGCAAATTCTTTCCAACCCTTTCGAAACCATATTTTACCGTCGTGCTTTTCCAAATTCAAGTTCCACTCAGTACCATTTGGAGTCTTAAGAAATAGAGTATTTGGTAAGCCTTCCCCATATTTCTCCATAAACTTAATTGGGATCATCTGTCAATCACATCAGAATAATGTGCATGATAAAGCTCACAAAAGTGTTATATTGCAATAATTTAAACCAATATTTATCAATTTTATACAATTAAGTATTCCTCTAAATTTGAAATTGCTCTGTCTTTTTTTTTTATTATTATTAAAAGAGAGGTCCAAAGACCTAGCAAAAGAGAGGTACAATAAGAATGAGGTCCAAAGGCTGGCTCATTTTATAGATTGAATCTAATATCAAATGCTTCTTAAGGAAGCTATGGGCACTAGGCTGCAATGCCATTCATGAATTTTACTTTAGAGTAAACGGTCACTTTAGTCCTTGAAATTAGTAGGCGCTGTCACATTAGTTCCTAAAACTAAGAAAATGTTAAATAAATCCTTGGGATGTCAACTATGTTCCTAAATTTAACTACTTACTATCATTTTAGTCCCTAAATATATGTTAATATTATCACTTTAGTCACAAATTTTTATAATTTTGGACTAATTTGATTGTCGATTTACACTTCTAGGGATTTTTTTTTTAAATTTCCCTTAATTCAGGAACTAATGTGATAGTGTCCTACAAATTCAGGGACCAAAGTGAAGTTTACTCTTTACTGTATCGCTGCTAATCTGATGTTCATAGTCATTAGTGTATATTATATTGACTACCAATGAAAAACAAAAACAAGAAACACCAAATAAATACTATATACTTGAAGCTTACAAAACAAATTAGCTGCAGTATTCCTAAATCATAATTAATATATCCCTCTATATTCTGTTAGTTATTGATGTACCTGTCCATGAAGTTTAGCTAATTTTGTTGAGGGAGCGAAGTAACAGAGTAAGCACGACACAAATAAATTTTGTTAGAGGGCTCTTACAGCAGTTGCATGTCTGATATCTAACTGAAAATGCAAAATTTACCCTCAATTTCTGTAATCCATTGTTCTCAGTACATGCTAAATTGGCGCATTATTGTTCTTATAAAAAATAGAAAAAGTAAACAGAAAAGAAACTAGTGTGCATGCATGTATAAGCAATGTTACCAAGGTCCACAATCAAAGATCTGAATGCTCTCGTTTTCTTTAATGGCGACACAAAGTGACATTAGATAAAAGAAATAAAAGCATAAAACACTTGATGACAGACAGAATATAGCTAAAGAAGGTTAACTAGGTAGGATTGAAGTGTGCTAAATAATATGTGGTTTCAAAAATTGAAATGCGTGTGCTTACTAGCTTTCCATCCTGAAGATTTTGAGCCGTTATGATCTTGAAAAAGTGGATTGGCTTCACCGGAAATGTAGCAGCCATACATGAGCTGAAGAAAACCGCAAGTGTGGAGTGCACTCAAGGTTGGTTGATATCCAGAAATAGCAACAGCTTTGCAAAAGTAATGGATTGTTTTTTTTTTTCCACAAACATAAACAACATGCAATTCTTTACCACCCTGTGGTGGGTGAGATTGACTTTCAATACTTCATTTTATTTCCGGGACCTGCAAATGTATCTCCCTACTTTAATACTTTCACCAACCATTGGTTTAACTCGCTACTTTTGGTATACACTGACTAGTTTAACTCATTCTGTATAAATTGTGGACAGGGCAGGGCCGGCCTGGGTCATTTTGCGCCCAGGGCCATGATAAAAGGGCCCAAAAAAAATAAAATCTAATTCAATTCTTTTTAGCAACAACTTCATTTTATTGGTTTTTCTAAAAATCTTTTAATTCATAAATTTTAACTTTTTCAAACATTAGAGTTAACAATTTCAATTTCTAAAAAAAAAAAATTTAAATGTTTATTTACATGTAATACTATTTTATATTTGTATATATTTATGAGTAGAGAAAATATTTTGTATGTAATAAAATATATTATTTTTAATGAAATTGTGTGTCTATTTTTTTTTATTGAAATATATATTTATCATACTTATACATAAAGGGTCTCTGTCCAATTTTTCGTCATAAGCCCATGAAATGTCAGACCGACCTGGGAGAGGGTTGGTTCACTTGTCTATTCATTCTCTTTTTCTATTTCTTAATTTTAAATTTTCAGAGATAGTACTGATTAATATAAATTCCCTTTTCAATGTTTATTGATTCATATTCGTACCCTTTTAGCCTGTGCCTGGTTGGTGAGATTGACTTTCACTTCTTCATTTAAACAATTAAACCTCTTTATTACCTGTTTTTGCAAATATATCTCGCTTCTTTAATCCAACAATGCTTAGTGAAGTGGGTTAACTAAGACCAATATGTATAACTCGCTATTTTTGTGGATATATATATATATATATATATATATATATATATATATATATATATATATATATATATATTAAGAAATAGATAATTGTTCCACTAGATTACGTATATTTAGTGTCCACCCAATCGTATGGATAATAATTACATATAAAAATTGTTAATTTTATTTTATAAGTGATTAATAATAAGTGACTATGATTATATAAAATTATTAGTAATTAACCATATGTGATTATATATATATATATATATATATATATATATATATATATATATATATATATATTATACTATATGATTTTTTTTATAACTGATTAATAATGATATAAAATTATTAACCATCACACGTGGTTAACTATATGTGTAAATGTGATTAATTTTATTTGTAAGTGGTCAAAAGTGTTGTGAAATTATTGATTGTTACACATGATTAACTACTTCTGTATATGTAAATATGGTTAATTATTGATATATCTATTCATGAAGTTTGGCTAATTTTGTTGAGTCAGAAGTAACAGAGTAAGCTTGACACATACAAAATTTGTTAGAGGACTCTATATCAGTTGCATGTCTGATATTTTATTGAAAATACAAAATTTACCCTCCACAGTCCAATCTGTGGTCCGTTCTCCGTATATGCTAAAAATGGTGATCACGGGAGCATGTTTACCAAAGTTCAAATTCAAATTGCTTAGAAACAGATGAACTAGTATGCTTGCATGTATAAGGTCTGCATGCTCTCAATTTCTTTAACCGCGAGTCCGCGACACAAAGTGACGTTAAGGGATAAATAAGAAACCACTTCATGAAGATTGTGAAGAAGCTAGGGTCATGATCTTGAAAAAAAAAAAGAAAAAGATATGAAATAAATATTGCTAAAGAAGGTTAACTAGGCAGGATTGAAGTGGTAAATTTTGTGTGGATATCAAAAATTGAAATGCGTGTGCTTACTAGCTTTCCTCCATGAAGATTGTGAGAGGTTATGATCTTGAAAAAGTGGATTGACTTCACCTGAGGTTTGTCAGGAAATTTAGAGTATGTTTGGGGAAAGATTATAATCTCCCATTTCAGCTGTTTTTTTTTTTAGTATGTTTGTAAAATAATTAAGATGTTTGAGAACTTAGCTGAAATTTAGAAAAAAGTTTTTTTTTTTCTGAAAATAAGATGTTTTTTTTTAATCTGAAAATTTGTAGCTTGAGATTATTTTTCAATAACTTATTTTTCTTTTCAGCTGTTTTTATATTCTTTTACTATGTAAAAAGTAAATTTTTGTTGTACCTAAACAAAATTAATTAATTATCTTAAAATCAATTATATACATAATTGATTATTGAAATAATTTAATTTCCGCACTTATCCTAAGGACATCCAAAGAGTAGAAAGTAAATCTCAACCACCACCGCATAATCAATGAATTGAAGTGGGTACTTGTTTATTCAGCTCATGCATGGCTACTAAAGAGTTAGTGAAGTGAGACAATATGTTTTTGGTGGATAGGCTTACTTAGACAATTGGCCTGTGATAATTATTTAAAAACTTAACTTATTTCAATAATTAAGGGCCTCGAATTTACTTTGGTAAGTTATTTTATTCCATGTGTTACACAGGTGTTATTTTAATTTTATTATCAATTCAATTTTAATAAACTTTTACTTCTTATAAATTTGAATTAGCTTATTTTAATATAAAAAATATAGTAATGATTAAAAAAAAAAAAACAAAGCTTGTAACATAAAAGTTCTTTATATGTAAATTATAGTTTCTAAACCACGGTTTGACTCATTGGAGAAAAAAAATTCACATTTGCTCAGACTATAAAAAAGCTTGATGTATGTTCAAACACGTATCAACTCTCAACCATAGTTTTGCCATACATGTTAACAAATACTACATTAGATAGCTAGATTCCTTAAACTGACAAAAAATCGATTCTCTAGCAAGAAAAAAAAATTACATATTCCAAGTTAAGATTTGGAAAGTGCAAACTATTATAATTCAATTCCTCCCTCTCCCCACCTTATCTGTCTTATTAGATAATTGGCATGGAGAAGAATCACTTGATCATCCGGCTGATAAACTTTTCTAACCACATTTATGATAATGTTTTTTGTTAGTAATTTGCCCTTTGTGATTTTGTTCCAGTAGTATACTATGCCATGCTGTCATATTTGCAATATTATTTACTTATGTGGTTGATTATGTTAACTTTGCCCCCATCATGTGATTTCATTCCACAAGCACTTTGACCTCCATAATTTAAAAAAAAAACAAATAGAAATCAGAAAGTTGTTAAATTCAACAAGCTTTAGTAAATAATATAAGCCAATACATAGCAACAACATCTCGGTATTGGACAAGTATAAAAGCAATATCTAAACAGAATAACTTCTAACTTCAAAGTAGCCTCTAACTTATCAGGTGTTAAGGAAAAAGAATAAACTCATTCAACAATCCACAATTATCTCCACTCTTGAGCACATTTGGTAGTAGTGTTCAAAAAAAGTGCTGAATCCCATGTTAAGCTTCATACAATAGAACTGAAACTCTGGTGATAATTATTTGGTAGCAGTGATGGTTTTCATTTCTTTTCTCTGACTTTGACAAGCTGCTCTCATTTGACCAGATTCTGCTGAAGATTGATGAATATATTTATTAGACATGTAATGAATTGTTTGAAATAGAAAAGTAAATATCAATCCTACCTTGAGACGTTGAACAATTTGAACTATCTGTCTCTCTGAAGATGTGAACCAGGAAGGTTAGTTTAGTACTATCAATTAGCTCAAAGATGCAAACATCACCAACTTTCAAGTTATTGTCCTTGACAAATGCCTTCCATGAGAGCTTAAATTTTGTCTTTGACTTGTCTTTATGGATCAGGAACTTTGCAGGCCAAACACTCCTATTTAACACCTGAAGGTTGATAAGTCTCTGCTGATTGTGCAAATCAAAGTGTCTCCTACAAAACTTGGTTGGTAAATTCTGCAATGGAAAAGAGAAACAGTTTTTTTTTTTCAACTTATGTTCTACGAGCCAAATCTTTTTCTGCAGCTTACCAGAACAGAAAGTGAACAAACGTATGATGGATGCATGACAACCAAGAAGTATGGATTACAAGGTGTGAAAGAATTTGCTCTATCAAGAGCTGTAACTTGGTTAGCAGTAGCCTTCGATTTTTCTGCAAAATTAGCCAGACATTTCATTATCATCTCTCAGGCTGCTAAAAGGTGAAGCCTACCAAATGTTTGCAATTTCCAAATACATGAGGTGCAGGTCATTGAAGAATATCAAATGAAAGAAATTAAGGAGAACAAAAGCCAATAAATAAATAATCTGTGTTAATTTATGAAGCTTTTTATGAAATAATTAAAGACACATGAAATTGAAATCTTATACCTTTGCACTTTGTGTTAGTATGATGCAGAGTCTCCTTTGGCAATATCAAGGTGTTTTCAACTTTAACACACTTCCAACTTCTCATTTGATATGGTGCAAGAAATTCCGATGAGGAGTTATCTTTTCTCTTTTGACCTGGTCTTTCATATTCCAATTTTTCTTCATTTGGAGATTTATTTCCTTGCTTATTGGAGGAGCTTTTACCTTCTGTTCCTTTGCAAGGATAGTCTATCTCTAAGGCACTCAAATCAAATATGTGTACCTTAAAATGGGAAGTTGTTTCGCATCTGAAAACCAAGAGATGACCATGAGCTAGAGAGTGATACTCTGCAAATTCTTTCCAACCCTCTTGAAACCGTATTTTACCATCACGCTTTTCCAAATTCAATTTCCACTCAGCACCATTTGGAGTCTTGAGAAATAGAGTATTTGGTAAGCCTTCTCCATATTTCTTCACAAACGTATTTGGGATCATCTGTCAATAACATCAGACTAATGTGTTTGATAAACCTAAGAAAGGTGTTAATTATATTGCATTAATTTAAACTAACATCCATCAATTTTATACTAGAAGACGAGGGAAGGTAGGCAACTACAAATGACATGGGGAATAAGGCTGGCCCATTATAAAGATCGAATCTAATACAAATGTTTCTTAAAGATCGAATCTAATACAAATGCTTCTTAAGGAAGCTATGGGTCACTAGACTCCTATGACATTCATGAATTTGAAACAGAAAATAAACTAGTATTCATGCATCTACATATAAGGAATGTTTACCAAGGTCCATAATCAAAGGTCTGCATGCTACCATTTTCTTTTTTGGCTTAGTTCTTGAATTTGAGGATTGTGCTCTGTTTAGTCCCTGAAATTTAAAAATATTTTTTTAGTCCCTGAAATTTTAAAAATTGCTCTTTTTAGTCATTTTCATGATAAATTGGCAATTTGTGGCGGTTTTTAGCTGCCAGAATTTCTAAAAATCACTACAAATTGCCAATTTATCATGGAAAAAGACTAAAAAGAGCAATTTTCAAAATTTCAGGACTAAAAAAAGCATTTTTAAATTTCAGGGACTAAAAATAGCACAATTCCCAAATTCAATGACTAAAACAGTAATTAAGCCTTCTTTTTTTGTATCGACAAATGTTGGTTGTTAATTGTTAGTTTTTGTTAGCAGGGGATTCGAACCTAGGACCTCTCTCCTTCCCTTCTCCCTAAACCATTTTCTTTAAGCGCGACCCAAAGTCACATTAGATACTATGTAAGAGATAGAAACATAAAAATCTAATTCAAGAAAGAATGTAACTGAAGAAGGTTAACTAGGCAGGATTGAAGTGCCAAATTTTGTGTGGGTATGAAAAATTGAAATGCGTGTGCTTACTAGCTTTCCGTCATGAAGATTGTTAACGGTTATGATCTTGAAAAAGTGGATTGGCTTCACCTGATCAGGATGGTGAGGAAATTTAGTAGCCATGCACGAACTGAAAAAGTGAGTACTGCATTCAAGGGTTGGATGTTAGCCAAGAATCAAGAACAATAGTAACAACTTTTGCAGAAGTGAAAACTCTTGTTGAGAGAGGTTGGACCCTTGTAGCCTCTGATGGGTCAAATTGATTGACTTTCAAATCTTCATTTAAACCTCTTTATTACCCGTATATCTGCAAATCTATCTCCCCGCTTTATTACTTTTACGGTTTTACCCACCAAATGGTCAAGGGAATTAGTGAAGTGGGTTAGTTATTTTAGCCTAATTATTAACACCAACATGTTTAACCCGCTATTTTTTTTTTGGATACGCTTACATTTTTTTTATATAGAGGACAGGCTTACATATGTTAACATTTAATCCGGTGTTTAATTTGTTCTATATAATTTTTGGGTGGAACCTAATTAAGTGCTTGACATTAGAGTGACACATATGAATAAAAAGTCTCATATTTAGTGAGAATGAGAATCTATTAACATTACAAGTTTCAGGGAGTTGTTATTCTCATTTCAAATTTTGCTATTCTCACCATTCACGTGGGTGATTTCTTTATTCCAAAATTGCCTTTCCCACTGAATCATGATTCCGCTGTGCAACATGTACAGCGGAATCACGATTCCTTTTTTAAGATTTTTTTCACCTCCACGTAACACAACGGAATCGTGATTCCGTTGTACATAACACAATGGTATCACGATTCCGTTGTGTTACGTGGAGGTGAAAAAAAAAATTTATTCAACGGAAGCATGATTCCGTTGTACATTTGTACAACATAATCGTGTTTCTGTTATAGTTAATGGGGCAAAAAAAAAATTAAACAATGGCATTATGTTTCTGTTACAATAAAGGGGTGTAAAAAAATTGTAACGGAAACACAATTCCATTTTGTTGAATTTCCTAATATTCAACAGAATCGCGTTTTCGTTTCATTTTTTTCAGCAGTTCCACAGAAAAGGAATTACATTTCCATTATATTGAGTATATTTAATGAAACGGAAATGTAATTCCGTTGAAGTGAAGATACATATTTTATAACTTTTGCTATTTGAAGATCTTTTTTTTTCTTTGTCATCTTTATTTTTAGGTTTATGAAATTTATTTTTAATAAATATGAATATTAAAAAATTTAAATTTAAATTTCAATGTTAAAACTAAAAAATTCATATATATAAATTATTAAAAATTTAAATTAACAAAAACTATAAATGGCTTAAATGCAATTTTGGTCATTTTATTTTTTAAAATACGCAATTTTGGTCATTCTATTGAAAAATAAAGACATTTAGTCCTCATATTTTTCAAAATCCTCAATTTTAGTCCCCCTATTTTAAAATAGAGACATTTAGTCCTTCAATTTTGTAAAATTTGTGATTTTGGATCCTTCCATCAAATTCAAAACATTGACCGGTAAGAGATTAACTTGATGTGACCCAAATCTATTGACATGGCACAAGATTATTTGTTTAATATTCACGTCATAGTCAACATTAATTTCTTAAAGTTAACACTTTCAGTTTGACAGAATGATCAAAATCGCAGATTTTATAAAATTAGGGACTAAATGTCTCTATTTTAAAATAGGAACAAAAATTATAGATTTTGAAAAATATGGAGAGTAAATGTCTTTATTTTAAAATAGAAGGACAAAAATTATGGATTTTAAAAAATAAGGAGACCAAAATTGCATTTATTAATTTTATAACATAAAATATATATAACATAAAAATCTAAATAACTTACATAATAAATACATATAATATATACATATATCACAAAATTTTAAAACAATTTAAGTTGAAATATATCCATACAAAATTTTAATAAAATTTAAAGTTAAAAAAAAAAAAAAAACATAAAATATTATGTGGGGGTGTGAAGAAAAAAAGAAAAGGAGACAGAGAAAGAAAGCGGCGGAAGGAGAGGAGGAAGGGAGGGAAAGGGGGTGTGAGGAAATGGTAATAAGGGCAAGAATGTCTTTTCATGGAATTTTGAAAAAGTAAGGGTGAGAATAGCAATTCCAGAGGTGAAAATAGCAACACCCCAAGTTTATTATCAAACTACTGCACACGATAATGTTTATTCTAATGGGCTGGCCCATTTTTTAATTTTATTTGTGGTCTATTTTTTATTTACTCTAACCTTTTATTATATTTCTTACCAGTGTACCTACTCAGTCACAAAGCCAAAGTTCTGAATACCTACTTTCTCACTGTTTTCCATCAATTCCTGAACTGTGCAATCGTAACAGGTGTATTTGCTGCTGCTCCATGTCCTTTTTCAGGTTTGCATGTCATCATCTTTGCGTGTTTGAGTTTGATTTGAGGGTTGTTGGTTTCTATCTTTATTGATTATTGATGGGTTGACGGAGAAAAGGAGAGGAGAAAACAGCATTGGATTTGGTTGTTTAATGGGAGGTGTTCCGTGTTGATCCAAAGTCCTGCCCAATTTCTCTCCCTCAACACGCTAAGTTTTCAAAAAGCTTCTCTCCCTCAACACATTATCTTTCCAAACTTCTCAAATCAATCCTGCCTCCCTCTCCTCACTGTCTCCAAAACCTTCCTCTTCCTCGCAACCCCCCTCAAAATGATGACGTTTCCTGGGCTCTGTGTGCTGTTGTTGTTGCTGTTTGAGATTGCAGCGACGACCAACTATGCAAAATGCGACGATGATCATAATGATTCCACGACAATAGACTTGCATGGCATGGACTTGGGATCTAACTTCCTTTGCTTGATTTTACTGACTTCATAACTGCTGAAAAGTTGAACTAGGTTCCTCTGCCTTTTTTTTGTTTTTTTTGTAATAATTGAAGGTCCTCAAGTCTTTATTTTGGTAATCTTCAACTCCTTCTACTTTATTCACAGGCAGACCTACAATTACACTGGAAATGTTCCCTTCATAGCCAATGAGTTTCTGACAAACCCCAAGAGTAGTAGTCTCTCACAATGTTCCCTTAAAAAAAAACCCAATCTCTTATTTTCCTTTAATTTTGAAAATGATACTGTCCAAATTGTTAGTTCTACAACTTGATAATATGTTAGGTGATTTTTAGTTGAATTATCTAAATAAATAAAAAATCTTTGTGGCTTTCCAAATACAGGGTGTTCAAAGTCAGGAGGGGAAAGCTCTGATTTAGCTATTTCAAGCAAAACAGAGCCCCCTTTGAGGCAAAATCTCCCATAAGTAAAAAGGCATATTCGAATCATCAAGCTTTTGATCAGAACCCTCTGCAGCAATATTATCAGTCAGCTGATTCCCTAAGAACAACCTCTTCACATATTCAGTCAGCTGCCAAATCACCTCAAGAAAAGGTCTCTCTCAGGGTCTAGAGCTCAAGATTAAACCACTGTTTTTCACTGTTAATCTCTCAGTTCCCTTCCTTCATATCCCAAAACTCGGCAAAAGATGTCTTTTTTAAATGCTATATTATATTTTATATTTGATGGGTTGATTATGGATTGTGTAGCTTAAGATCAGCTTCAGAAATAAGTTATAAAAGTTCTCAGTTGCCAATACCTTCGGAAGACTTTTTAGAATTTTATGCATGCTTTGAGTGGTGTCATGTTGATCATGTTTGCTGGGTGGAAAAACATGTTAATAATGAAGGTTAAACTGAGGATGGCAGTTGCACATTGCATTGTGAAAGGGTAGGGTTGAATATTGTTTCTTTTTACAACACAGATTATGTACTTCAGTTAAATCTCAAGCATCAGGTATAGCACCATCTATGTGAATTTGTATAAACTTTCCATTTTATTAGTGTTTTAAATAAGTAATGATTTGTATCAACTTACCATTTATTGCAAATTTATAGTTTTCTATTTGAATTTGAAGCAATGGGAAAAGTAGTAACACTAAGTTAGAAAGAATAGGGAAACTTAAGGTTGCTGGTGTTCTGTTTCCTATAATCCTATTCTTTTGAAGTTAGTGTTGTTAGTTTTAGTCATTACTAGTTTGTTGCCCCGTGTAATTACACGGGCCGCGTTGATATCTACGTTTATATTAAAATAGTTGCCAAATTTATATAAAAGAAGTCACCAAATTATGTTTTTAGACAAGAAGAATGCTAGTGACATTTTCTTTAGCATTTTTTTTTTATTTTAATACTTTGTACAATAGACCAAAATTTATTTGAAATCACAAATTTTTATGGATCTTACTTTTCGTTTAATGAGTCTCTCTAGAAATGAGACTCACCAAAATTTGTGATTTCCAATAAAATTAAGTAAAAAATAAATAAAAAGAGTGTTAAAGAGAATATTTTTAGTATTCATCTTTTTTGCTGACCATGGTATTGGTACGGATTACTCATCACCGAAAGTAATAACTAAACTCTGTTGGAGACCGTGAGCGCACTAAGGTGGGTATTTCCCTCTCAACATGATTTATTTCATATCCAAAGTGGCATCACCAGGATTCAAACCCTGGACCACTTGGTTAAGGGACACAAATCGCTACCACTTATGCCAACCAATGTTGGTCTAGTATTCCTCTTTAGACAATACTACTCTAGATTCAAATATAAGTAAAAAAAAATGCCCAAATATGGTGGACTGAAATATAAGCAAATTTAAAATAATTAAACTCTATCTAATCTCATTATTTCGAAAAGGATTAATTATACTTTGGTCCCTCAAATTAGGGGGTCTATTTTCTTTAGCCCTCCGAATAAAAATTTGCATTTTTTGTCCCTCAAATTCGAAAAATGTTCTTTTAGTTCCTTTGTCAAAAATTGAGGATTAAAAAAAATGCAAAAATTTATTAGAGAGAGAGATTAAAAGGAGTATTTTTCGAATTTGAGAAACTAAAAAAATACAAATTTTTATTTGGGAGAAATTTTTTTGGATAAAATTAGAGGATGTAGTTACGAGTGAATAACCGGTTTCATGCTTTTAGAATATAAATA
The DNA here is from genome assembly GCA_026413185.1 of Pueraria montana var. lobata. Taxonomy (NCBI): domain Eukaryota; kingdom Viridiplantae; phylum Streptophyta; class Magnoliopsida; order Fabales; family Fabaceae; genus Pueraria; species Pueraria montana. The sequence continues at coordinate 56,384,027 of CM048650.1, read as the reverse complement.
CTATTACGTAAAGTAACACAAATAAATTTAATCTAAAAAAACTAAAAAAAGTTCAATTATATTCAAAATATTATGTCATATTATTTATTAATTTGAACAAATAGTCTCACATTTGTTATTCTAGCTACAACTAATATTTCTATTTGTTTATTATTATCAACGTAGAAGATTTAAAGATATTATAATTAATATTGTTTATTAATCCGACACAAAATTTCTTTAATTTATGTGATAATATAATATATATTTTTCTAAAATATATTCATTCTAATTTAATATATATAATTATATGAATTAGAAAATTAGTGTATTAGTAAGAAAAGAAAAAAAATATCAAATTTAAGGATAAACTCTGTTGCTAAGATTAAGAGACTTCACATTCATTCATGTGGAGGGTGTTTTTATATTTCTGCCATTGAGTAGTTAAAAAATAACTACACACCAAAGGCACAGGGGAGTAAAGGGAGACAGTAGAATACGTGGGGAAAAAACAAAAGCAAGTACAAAGCAGTAAACTTCAGGCACATGAAAGGCAAATGGCACAAATGGCATGAAAAAAAAAAAAAAAAAAAAGGTGCGCAAGAGGCAGAAGTTGCGCGGGAAAATTAGAAAATCAACATATGAAAACGTGACATTTGTCCAGCTGAGATTTTTTTATTATATAGTAAATAAAATAGATTTGATGCTTGCATAGGGGTAGGAATAGGTCTGACCGTTCGACAGGGACCTATGGCCTAGCCTACATCGGGCCTAGGCCTAAAAGCCTATTTGATTAAAAAGGTTAAGCTTTAGGCCATTTAAAAAGCCTTTTAGGCCTAACAGGCAGACCTATTTAAGAAAATATAAATTATAATATTTTGTTAGTATTTTTATTATATTGAAATTGTTATAATGTATCAAAATCATACATTTGTTTAACTTTTAAAAATATTACGAATGTTGACCTACATGAAGAGTCAAACATATAAGCTTATTGAGTGATAAATTTATGTTTTATTTAGACTTTAGAGGGCTTATTACAGACTAGGCTTTTTAACTAAGTTATCTTGAAGGTAATAAACTTATCATATTAACGTGTTAGACTTGACTCTTATAAAATTTATTTCGCCTATTTCCACCTTTGTCTCATGCTTTGAATAATAACGTTTTTTATTTTTATAGATTATAGTTTGGTTCACATAGAGTTTTTCTCAATAGTCTATGAGTCTATTGTTCCATGTAAAGAGAAGTTAAACTTATATAAAAGTTTTAATATGAAATAGGCCTTTAAGTAGATTAAGATGCCAAGTTAGGCTTTCAAATAGGTCAGACCCAGGCCTAAAAATAAAGCCTATGACAGGTAACAGGCTAGGCCCAAGCCTTGAATTTTTTTAAACAAGCTAGGCCTATTTAAGCAAAGCCTTGTTCGGCTTAGCCTATTCCCAACCCTATGCTTGCATAAGAAATGATAGAAAGTAAGTTATTTTAAGAGAAAATTGAGAGAGTAATCTATTAGAAGTGTTATTATGATTGATGTCGAACCAGTAGACAGGTTTTGAAACACATAGGAATTGTGAGCACCAATTAAAGACTTATAGATGCAGGTATAGTTTTAATAACCGAACCGGTGATCGACCCGGTCAAGGCACTGGGTCACTGGGTTAATGGTCGAACTAGTGGGTCACTAATTGACTCCCATGACCCGATCTGTATTAAAAAAAATTAAAAAATTTATACTCTACTTAAAAAAACCAAAAAAAAAAATTACATCACAACTTAATATAATTTCATAAGCTCATTCTCTAAGTTCAAATCCATTGACATTTATCCATGAAGTTCTAAACAAAAAATTAGATAGAACTTACTCATTAGCATGTAGTGATAACAAGTATGAAACAACAAGTACGAAACAATAAAATTATAATAAAAATATAATAAATTTATGTATTTATATTTATTTATATAAATTATAATATATACATATAATTTATATATATATATATATATATATATAATTTTATATGTATATAGATAATTTGTCTACAATTAACAATTGAGCCTTATAGCCTAGTGGTTAGTTCTCAAACATTTGACATTGAAGACACAAGATTGAATCCTGTGTGCGTCAATGTTGGGTTGTTTTTTTAAACAAAGGCAACATGCAGCACACGTCCCAAGCCACAACAACATGTCTCCCAAGCCTGCAACAGCAACACCCAGCAGCGCGTCTCCCAAGCCTGCACACACCTCTCCCAAGCCATCAGCATAGCACGTCTCCCAACCTGGAGAAGGGTGGATGCCGGTCCTCAAAACCCACAGGTCACCGGTTTAACCACAGTTTGCACCGGTTCTCACTGGGTCCCACCGGGTTGAAATCATGACCTATCTGATAGCTTGCTCGACTCGATCACACCTCCGATTCGCAGTCGAACCGGTCCAACCGGCCAGATCGATCTGGTTTTTAAAACTATGGATGCAGGAAATGAGACCATGTTTTGTTATTTTTCTTGACGTAGTTTCATTAGGACCTTTATTGCTGTAGTTTCGTTAAGACTAAAGTTAACCTTATTTCATGTAATTGAAAACTTTTTTTTTTTACCACATCACTGCAGAAGAGGATATGCACCCCCAACAATATCTTTTATCTCATGGATCACCAAGATTTTCTTTTCTTCTTCCTTATTTTATTCCTGAGTAGAAGTATATAAAGTTAAAAATTACTACTATGCTTCATTTATTTACTCTTTAAGAGAGCACTCCAAGCAAGGGATTGTGTTTTGATAGCTATTGTGAAATTCTTTTATCATTGGGGGAAAATATTGCCGATGTAGTTCTTAAGGTCACTGATTGATTGGGAATTAGAGCAGTGCTACTTGCTGCCTTTGTATTCATCCTACAATGTGGGTGGATACAGTACAATTGCCATAAATATGCATTTTATGTCTGTATGTATAATCCTGTAAATTAGAAAGAAAATTTTCTTACTTTCTAATCTCTGTATAAAGAAAATTATATCCAGTATAGGAAGTATGAGAAGTCCAATAAAGATACCCCTTCACTTTGTGCAGTTGAATTCTTCCCATACATATGCAAAGGTCCAATCATGCACCCATTGTATGAAAACAAAATGTAGATGAAAGAAATTGGCAAAAAAAATGTCGAACATAGTCAGGTTGATTATTACTCCATACACTACGGGCTTTTAATAATTAAGCATTGATCCTTTCATACTGATTTCTTTTTCTGTAAAGGAGAAAGTTGTCAAACTACTATACTGTTGTTTTGCCTAAAAATAATTTCATTTTTCTATTAAAGTTAATCAATATATATAAAATTTACGAATCCAAAAACAGCTTCGAAAAACACATGACAAAACAAGATTGTTTTTCAAGCATTGGATGACATGTGTCATCATTTCATGCTTCAGAATTGATTGGTTCGGTTACGAACCAAATTCAAATTCAAATACATTTAAGTCTCATTCAAATTTAAATACCGATTATATTTATTCTTTTATTTATGGTAACCAAATCTGTCCAATTAATCTATTTTAAATAGGTAAATTTTGTTGTGAACATTTGAATTTTGAATTTTTGAGTGAATTTTTAATAAAATAATAAAATCCGTATATATATTGTTTTCATTTAGAATAGTTATTTTTGTAAATTAGTGTAATTAAATTACGGTCCTAATTTCGAAATCAATCAATATAACAATTATATATAGAAACAATAAAATATGAGTGATCGTGTAAATACTATATATAATATGTCATATAGCAGATGTGAAGATGTTTTTTTGTCAAGGGAGAGAAGTACAAGGGAGACGCAGGAGGAGTTTAGCAATGATTCTAGCCTGGGTTGAAAGTTCGCTACGATATAAGGATTGTTGAATGTACATGTCCGGTACATATAGCTAGCAATGTCATTGGACAAGAGGGACGAGTAAGCGGCATGGCAAGGAAAGCTGCTTCACCAACAGAGCAAGTTATTTATGGGATAGAAAAGGTGCAACCATTATGAGCAAGTGTGGTAGAAGGTGGGCAGATGATTGTGGTAGAAGGAAAACAAGCATAGTCATATTTTTTTTTTTTTTTGTAACCAATAGATATGAGGCATAGTCATATATGTTTAGCTATTATGGTGAGAAGCTAATTGTAATTAGGGGGAGCTTTTAACTCATTTTTAATTATCTCTTTTAATTTTGTTGTGTTTATAGATTATTTTATCTAGACTTTTGCACTTTCTTTTCCTCACTATGTATTTGCAGTTTGATATATATAGAGAGTCTTGCTTAATATGTCCATTTCCATTTCTCATTTTTGGATGCATCCTTAGTGCATTTTTTTCCATTTCTCATTTTATTGTTTCTAATATTTAATATTTAAAATCTTAATATTTTTTAAATAAATAATTATTTTTTATATTTTTTTTATCTAACTAATTTATTAAAAGACTTTCTTTTATTGTGGCGGTGAAATTCCCGAGCATTACATTACATGGTAATATCATTATTATTGTTCTTCTTATTATTAATTTTTTTTTATTAATAATGAAGTAGATGACTAATTTATGAATAATGAAGTACATGAATAATTGTACAAAAAATAAATAACTAATATTAAATTTATTTTTAGAACTAATTTAATTTAAAATAATACCAATAATCATAATAGAATTCAAAATAGATTTTATTTAAGGTAATAATTTACATGTGTTATTAATTTTATTTAGGACAATAACTTTTGAATCCAATGTAACGAATTTATTCAGGGCAATGATTTGCTAATCCTATTCAATTCCACATTAAATCCTTTTTAAAATAATGATTATGATTTTTTTTTAAAAAAAAAATCCTCTTTTGCTTTCTCTATAAATAATTGATTATCAATTAAAATAAAAATATTATATCTTTCCCTTTATAATTAATTAAAAATTCTTAATATATATTAAAAAATCTTTTAATTAGAAAAGTTGTACGGAGCGAATTAAAATCTATTAATTGGATGATCAATTAAAAACCTTAAAAATAAAAGAAAAGTAATATGTAGCAAATTTTCTTATTAAAAAAATAACATGGAGATTTAACAGTTATCCAATTAAAGCAATAAAGTGCAATTAATTAATTTAATTAAATAAAATTAGCACCTAATTAATATTTGAATGACAATTAATTATTCTGACTACAAAATGAATAAACGTTAAATAATATATATTAGCAAAAAAATTATATATTTAAAAGGTATTTGCAGATATTAAACTTTTAGTTTATTGATAATAAAAATATAACTTAATATATATTATGTAGTCATTAAAAACTTTTAATTTATAAAATTTTAAAAAACTAATTTCAATTGATGAAATAATTAATTATGATTTGAATATATGTTTTAAATTTTATGTTAATTAAAAAATCACTATTACTTAAAACAATTAAAAAAAAGATATTTGACTCGATAATCAATCATAAATATTATTTTACAACAGAGTAGTCTACGCTAAATATTTTATTTAGATAATGCATTAAAAATCTTAAAAATAAGATAAAGAAAAATAAATTAAAGTCAATTAACGTTTACACAATTAAGATAACTAAGTGCATTTAATTTTATATGGCAATTATTTGTAAATCTAATAAATAATTTATTATTTAATTATTCTGAGTACCAAATAAATAAATGTTACTTAATACTATATATTAGCCAAAATTTGATATATTTACAAAACAAAAGTACAGAAAAATATATGTTTAACAGGTATTTAACATTTTAGTTTATTAATTGATAATAAAAATATAAATTAAAAATAAAGTCAATTAATATAAATTAATTGAAATTAAAAATAAAAATAAATATATAAATAAAAACAAATAAAATTATAAAAACAATGGTTAATTCAAACTGAATTTGCAAAGTTCATTTAAATTATTTTGTTAACTTTCCCTTAATTATCTTTATAAATGCAATTATTGAATTTTAAATGGAAATCAATTGATTTTTCCTTCAAATCCACCCAAAACATAATGTTCCCAGCCATTCCAAATTATATATTAATTAAGGTAATTAAATCAAGTATATACTCTAATTTGAACTAATTAAGATAATTATGACATGTATTTTTTTTAAAAGAAAAGAAAAAAAGAAAAGTGAGATTATTTTAAATTAAGGTCATCATATTATTTTAAAATTTATATTTAAAATAAATAATATAATTAATAAATAATTAAGGTAAATATTTGGAATTATGAATGTGTAGATTTATAAATATTTTGTAATTTTTAGTATTTATTGAAGAATTTTTAAACATTTGTATACAAAGCAGAAATCAACTTTATTTGAATAATATATTTAAATAAATAATTCTGATTTTATTTGATTTAATGTGAAAATTCGTGACACGTTTAAAAAGATGAAAGATACATGATATGAATTATATATAATTTAGTTTTTTATGTATCATTAAATTTACGGGAAATTTTTATGGATAAAATTAAAGTAATTAATGTAATTATTAAATATACATAATTAAGATAATTACATGTTATTGTTGTATATAAAATTTTCATTCAATATAATTATTAAATATTGCTAAAATATAATATTTTTATATGTTGAAAAACATAATTCTATTACATAGAAGTAATAGGATTATTTTAAATTAGAAATAATTTAACATGGACTTTATTTTTTAAATAGTTTATTTTAAAATGGAAATAATCACAATGAATTTAAATAATGAATAAAATATGAAATTAAGTATGGAATTTTATTTTTTTAAAATAATCTAAATGTCATTTGAAATGCTAACTAATTTAATATGAAATTGTCATTTGATATTGAATGTACATTTAAATTATTTCCATATCAAAATAAATTTAATATAAAAATTTCATTTGATATTGAATGTTCATTTATTACTAGAAATAATTTAACATGAAATTTATTTTTGGTACTATTCTCCAATGAGAGTTGGAGTTTCACATCGATAATCAACATATTAAATGTCTGCATGCATATTATCAAGGTAAAAGTGTTACTATTAAGTGGATGGATATTAAAGTTACTATTCAGCATATATGGGTCCAAATATAAAGAGTTTTTAAAAGTGTCGATATGTGGACGAGTACTATAGTACCTTACTCAGACCCTACCTATTATCATTCTTATCAACATATATGTTGTACTTGGCACGCATTGCTTGAATTTAGGTTTTAATTTAAAAACATATAGTTAAAAATGTCATTTCATAAAAAAAAAATTATTTCTTTTCTTTATTGTAACTAAGAACTCTTACTTTAGATAGATTGAAATATTATTTCCCAATAATTATTTAAATTACTATGTTACCTAACAAATAACTACTTTTTATTTCTCTCATTTATTGTATTTTAAAATTATAGTCTACCAGATATATAATCAAACTATATATCTATAATGTACACCAATAATTAATAATTAAAAATGTTATATTTTAATTGTAAATAATTTCTAATATGAATTTTAAAAAATATTTATATTTTAAAAATATTTTATAAAAATGTTCATAAATAATATTTATCTCGTGCATGGTGGGTCACCCACTCTAGTAATTTTAAAGTAATAAATAGTTAATTCCGAGTGTCATTTGGAATATATACCATATTCTCCTGTAACGAAACTGTGCTTAATAGTAGTTTTTTTTGCCAAAAACCATTGGAAACATGTTATATATATAAACACACACACACACAGATATGCTATATTTAAAACTTAATTTCATTTTTTATCATATTTTTTCTCTAAATTTTAAAAATAATCACAAAAGAACCCCTGGTCATATGTATATTGTATTTATCTTACATATAATTCTTTAACAAATATTTCAATTTATTTTTTTTTCTTTCAAGAAATAGCACAATAGTAGTGCATAAGATACATAAATACAATTTCTATATTAATTTCTCTACTTTTGTTCTACCTTTTCTTATTGTGGTAATTGGTTTGAATATATGTAATAATGCTATCAATTATATTTTTTATGGTTAATTATATGTTGCATTTTTACAAATAAAGAGTAAGTCAAATTTGAAGATTTTGATTTGTGATGAAAAATATCAAAAGATTCAACTACAAAATGATGTGTTTTTTTAAAGATATATTATGTCTCTCAAAAAAAAGATATAAAATGTATTGAATTACTAATTTTTAAAATATACTTAAAATTTGTATTTTAACCTTATTGTGGTAATTGGTTTGAATATATGTAATAATGCTTTCAATTATATTTTTTATGGTTAATTATATGTTGCATTTTTACAAATAAAGAGTAAGTCAAATTTGAAGATTTTGATTTGTGATGAAAAATATCAAAAGATTCAACTACAAAATGATGTGTTTTTTTAAAGATATATTATGTCTATTAAAAAAAAGATATAAAATGTATTGAATTACTAATTTTTAAATATGACTTAAAATTTGTATTTTAACCTTTGTTTAACCATAGTATTAAGCTATTTTTTTTTCTTTTCATATTTAACAATAAACAAAATTTATATTTAAACATGCATGTGTTAAATTGAATATTATTAATGAAATTCTCAAATTGACTATTAAATTTTAATTATTTCTGTGCAGTGCATAATGTAAGAATAAATATGTTGACTTTTGTCGTGATCCATTTATAAAAGCATAATGCATGATATAAGAATAAATTTAAAACTATAGTAATCTATATATAAAATAAAATAAATATTTTACTGCAAGGAAATTAACTTCAACTTTAAATGGCAATGATAATAGTAATAAGAGTAAATTACACGGACCCCCCCTGAGATTTGCTTTTATTACACCTGATACCCCTCAATATTTTTACATTACTTTGAGCATCCTAAGGGAGGGTAAGTGTAATATTTTTCAAACCTAAGAGGGGGGTTAGTGTAATGATTTATGCCTAAGAAGAGGAGCCGATGTAACGAAAGTCCAAAAATTATGGGATTTTTGTAGGGTTCAAAAATGGAGGGGTGTTGGGTGTAATAAAGACAAACCTCAAGGAGATCCGTGTAATTTACTCTAGTAATAATTAAATTATGATTAAGAAAAAGATTTAGTTAATCATCACTTATAATATGTGGATAATTCTTTTATGTGTAAAATTAGATAATAAATCATTCTAAGATGCTAATGATCCCGTGCATTGCACAGGTAGGAGACCAGTATTGAACAATATATAAATCACTGTGATTCATATATTTAATGTCTTGAGATTTTGGGTAAGATATGGTGTCAAATTTACTTATGTGGTTCATTCGTGTATCTTGATAAATATGTCTTAAGTGATTTATCCTCTCATATTCTAAACAAGAGATATCAAAGGCATTTTGCTTATGGAGTATATCATGTGGCTCACTTTGGAAAGGAGACAACTAGAGTAACAAATATGATGTGAGTGAAAAAGTTTCACACTTTGTAGGAATGAGAAAATTTAACAACATATCAGTGACAATGACTCGTATACCTTATGTCTCAAGATGTTGAGTTGGATTTAGTGTCAAGTTCACTTATTTGATTCTCTCGTGATTTCTTGATAGAAATCTCTTCAATGTTTTACTCCCCTCTTATTATTAAAATTGGATAAGGTAGATAAATTTATTGATTTATTCTTTTTCTCCCTACTTTTTATCTCTTAATTTTAAGTTTTTAGAGATACTTTTCAAATTAAGTTATTTACATCATTAGCTTATTTTAATTTAAAAAGTTATAACAATGGTTTTTCAAAAAGAAACTTTAATAAAACAAATCATTTTAGGTAAATTATATATAGTTTCTGAATCATATTTCGTCTCAATGGAAAAACATTTTTTTTCACCTTGGCTCAAACTATGATTGGAGACCTACAATCACGTTCGAACACGACTTAATTATAGTTTCGACAACATGTTATTTGTAGATTAAAATCAATTTATACTTTCCAAATTAATATAATTGGAAAGTGCAAGCTACAATTCGAAATTTAATCCCACTTATTTTGTGCTAGTAAATTGGCATGAGGGCAGAATTACTTGGCCATCCTGCAAGTCCATTTTTCTCACCACCGTTGTGATATTTTTTTTGTTAGTACTTAGTAATTTTGTACCATGTGATTTTATTCTCGTAGCACTATATGCCTTGTTGACATATTTGCAATATTATGTGATTTTGACTCTCTTGACTTTCTTTACTTTGCCAGTTTGCCCCTATGTAGTAACTAAAAATTAGTAATTTCAACAAGCTTTCCAAATTAATATAAGCCAATACCTAGCAATAACATCTTGAAGAAGTTTTACAGCAATATGACAACAGAACAACTAATAAGAAGTAGGTTCTAACCATTCAAATGTTATGGAAAGAGAATAAACTCATTAAAAATTCCACAACTATCACCACACTTTAGCATATGCTATCAGGTATCCGGTAATCTCTACAAATACAAAATATTTGGTCCTTGCCAAGCTGCTCTCATTTGAAAGATTCTGTAGAAGATAGAGGAATATATGTATTAGACATATAAGGAACTGTTTTGAATAGAAAAGTAAACATCAATCCTACCTTGAGATGTTGAACAATTGGAACTGTCTGTCTCTCTATCAAGAGCTGTAACTTGGTTAGCAGTAGCCTTTGATTTTTCTGCAAAATTACAACTCCATGTAAGGCAGACATTTTGTTAATCATCTTTCAAACTCCTAAAAATTGAAACCTACTAAATGTTTGCAATTTCTATATGGCTTGCTAGACATACCTGAGGTGCAGGTCATTGAAAATTATCAAAAGAAAGAAATAACATAGGCTAATAATTTGTGTCATATAACGAAGCTTTTTATCAAATGCTTAAAGACACATGAAAACTTATACCTTTGCATTTTGTGTCAGTATAATGCAGAGCCTCCTTTGGCAATATCGTCGTATTCTCAACTTTAACAGACTTACTACTTCTCGTTTGATATGTTTGAAGAATGTCCATTGAGGAATTATATATTCCCTTTTGACCTGGTCTGTGATTTTCCAATTTTTTTTTCATTTGGAGGTTTATTTCCTTGATTATTGGAGGCTGTCTTACGTTCAGTTCTTTTAGAAGGGTAGTCTATCTCTAAGGCACTCAAATCAAGTATGTGTACCTGAAAATAGGAAGTTCTTTCACATTTGAAAAGCAGAAAATGGCCATGAGCTAGAGCATAGAACTCTGCAAATTCATTCCAACCCTCTTGAAACCATATTTTACCATCATGCTTTTCCAATTTCAATTTCCACTCAGCGCCATTTGGAGTCTTAAGAAATAGATTGTTTGGTAAGCCTTCTCCATATTTCTCCACAAACTCTTTTGGGATCATCTGTCCATCACATCAGAGAAATGTGTATGATAAAGCTGAGAAATGTGTTATATTGCAATAATTTAAGCTAATTATCTATCAATCTATCAATTTTATACAGTTAATTATCACTCTAGATTTGAAATTACTCTGCTATTTTTATTAAGATTGATCCAAAGACATAGCAAGAAGATGAGGTAAGGTAGGTGCAACTATAAATATGACATGAGCGATAAGGCTTTGTTCATTTATAGATCGAATGTAATTTTAAAATGCTCCTTAAGGAAGCTATGGGCCACTAGGATGCATTGCTGTTCATGAATTTGAAATACTTCATAGCTGCTAATCTGATTTTCATAGTCATTACTAAATATGTTATCCACAACCAAAAAAAAAAAAAAAAGAAACAGAAAACATAAAACACCAAATATATACTAAAAACTTGAACCTAACAAAACAAACTATCTGTAGTATTCCTAAATCGCAATTAATATATTCCTCTATATTCAGTTAGTTATTGATATTTGTGTTCATAAAGTTTTGCTAATTTTGTTGAGTGAGCGAATTAACAGAGTAAGCATGACACAAATGAAAATTGTTAGAGGACTCTTACATCAGTTGCATGTCTAATATCTTACTAATAATACAAACCCTTCATTTCTGTAGTCCATTGTTCTCAGTACAAGCTAAATAGCCACGTTATTGTTCTTATAAAAGAATAGAAAAGAAATGGTGATCACGGGAGCATGTTTACCAAGGTTCAAATTGCTTAGACACAGATTAATAAGTATGCATGCGTGTGTGAGCAATGTTAATTAGTCAAAGGTTTCATTTGTTTAAGCTCGACACAAAGTGATATTAGATTAAAGACAGAAAAACATAAAATACTTGAGGACAGAATTAATATAGCTAAAGGCAGGATTGAAGTGCAAATTTGTTTGTGGGAGTAAAAAATTGAAATGTGTGTGCTTACTAGCTTTCCTTCATGGAGATTTTTAGCAGTTATGATCTTGAAAAAGTGGATTTGCTTCGCCTGAGGTTGGTGAGGAAACTTAGCAGCCATGGTTGAGCTGAATAAGTGAGTAATAGCACACTGAAGGGTTGGATGATTGTCATAAATGAAGAACAATAGCAACAGCTTTAGCAGAAGTAATGGTTTTCCACAAACATAAACAATAATTCTTTGATTCTGTGGTGGTGGTTGAGATTTACTTTCAACTCTTCCTTTATTACCGAGTCCTGCAAATGTGATTAGGTGAAATTGCTAGAGACAAAAACGGTGCAGTGTTAGCTGCTGCTTGTAAGAGAGTAGTGGATAGGTTGCCAAATATAGCTTTTACTTTTGGTGATAGGTTGCCAAATATAGCTTTTACTTGTAACAGAGATGTACAAAGTTAGTCTACTAATCAATGATACTATCCAGCCTTGACAGTGAAAAAAAATGTTGGGAAAGGAAAGATGAGCTGAATAGCAGCTGCCAACCTGCCAACGTTCATTGTGGTAAAAAAAAAATAGTATTTAAAATAGTATTCGTTTTTTCTCATTAATTTTATTATTAATATTGTGACTTTAGTGATTATTAGAAAAAAGGAATTTCAAAAGATTGAATTGAAACGCAAAAATTTTATTACTATGCCCTGCTGTCATATGTTCTCTCATTCAATCAGCACTTTGGCCTCCAGAATATTTTAAAAAACGAATAGAAACCAGAAAGTGATATTTTTAAAATATAAGCCAATAGTTAGCAACAACATTTCTGTCTTATACAAGTTTTAAAGCAATATGTCAACAGAATAATTCATAAGTAGCTTCTAACTTTTCAGATGTCAAGGAAAGGGAATAAACTCGTTCAAAAATCCACAATAATCTCTCCAAGAACTGAAACTCTTTGGTGATGATTATTTGGTAGAACTAATGGTTTTCATTTATTTTCTCTGTTCTTGACAAGCAGTTCAAATTTGACCAGATTCTGTAGAAGATAGATGAATATATTTATTTAGAAATATAAGGAATTGTTATGAAAAGAAAAGTAAACCTCAATCCTACCTTGAGATGTTGAACAATTTGAATTGTCTGTCTCTCTGAAGATGTGAACCAGGAAGGTTAGTTTAGTTCTATTAATGAGTTCAAAGGTGCAAACATCACCAACTTTCAAGTTATTATCCTTGACAAATGCCTTCCATCCACTTGTTAGTCAAAAAATTGTTTTGTTCTTGTTTTTCTGGATCATATACTTTGCAGGTCAAATTCTCCCATTTAACACCTGAAGGTTGACATACTTGAGGTGAAGGTAAGCTAAAAAGCTGTGTTAACTTGCGAAGCTTTTTATGAAATGCTTAAAGAAACATGAAATCTTATACCTTTGCACTTTGTATCAGTATGATGCAGAGCCTCCCTTGGCAATATCAACCTGTTCTCAACGTTAACATTCTTACGTCTTCTCATTCAAAATGGTTGAAGACATTCCAATGTCGAGTTATCTTTTCTCTTTTCACCCGGTCTGTGATATTCCAAATTTTCATCATTTGGAGGTTTATTTCCTTGATTATTGGAGGCTATTTTACCTTCTATTCTTTTGGAAGAGTACTCTATCTCTAAGGCACTCATATCAAAGATTTGTACTTGAAAATGGGAAGTTCCGTTGCATTTGAAAACCAAAACATGGCCATGAGCTAGAGAGTGATACTCTGCAAATTCTTTTCAACCCTCTTGAAACCAAATTTTACCATCACGTTTTTCCAAATTCAATTTCCACTCAGCACCATTTGGAGCCTTAAGAAATAGAGTATTTGGTAAGCCTTCTGTATATTTCTCCACAAACTTATTTGGGATCATCTCATTCATCTGTCAATCACATCAGACAAATGTGTATGATAAAGCTGGGAAAGGTGTTATATTGCATTTAATTTAAGCTAACATCTATTAATTTTATACAGCTAATTATCACTCTATATTTGAAATTACTCAGCCATTTTTATTAAATGAGAGATCCAAAGGCATAAAACACCACATATATACTAAAACCTTGAATCTAACAAAACAAATAACTGCAGTATTCCTAAATCGTAATTAATATATTCCTCTATATTCAGTAAGTTATTGATATGTGTCTTCATGAAGTTTAGCTGATTTTGTTCAGTGAAGTTACAGAGTAAGCATGACACATAAAATTTGTTAGAGGACTCTTACATCAGTTGCATGGTCTGATATCTTACTAATAATACAAATTTACCCTCCATTTACTCTCAAACAAGAATAGAAAAGAAATGGTGATCACGGGAGCAATGTTTACCAAGGTTCAAATTGCTTAGAAACAGATTAACTAGTATGCCTGCGCGTGTGAGCAATGTTAATTAGTGAAAGGTCTCATTTTGTTTAAGCTCAACACAAAGTGATGTTAGATTAAAGAAAGAAAAACATAAAACACTTGAGGACAGATGTAGCTAAAGGCTGTATTGAAGGGCAAATTTTTTTTGTGGGAATAAAAAATTGAAATGCGTGTGCTTACAAGCTTTCCTTCATGGAGATTTTGAGAGGTTATGATCTTGAAAAAGTGGATTTGCTTGGCATGAGGTTGGTTAGGAAACATAGTAGCCATGGTTGAGGTGAATAAGTGAGTAGTAGCACACTGAAGGGTTGGATGATTGTCACAAATGAAGAACAATAGCAACAACTTTTGTAGAAGTAATGGTTTTCCACAAAGATAAGTTAAATTTCAAAAGCCAGATTGAGAGACTGGACCCTTTAATTCTTTCCGAGCAAACTATGTTTTTGGTCTCTGAACTTTTCGATATTTATGGTTTTAGTCCTTAAATTTTTTTACGACCAGTTAACGTCCTCGAACTATTTTTTCCTCTAATGTTTTGGTCATTTTCATAAATTTTTGACGTTAAGTTATGACGTGACTTTAATTTTATTATTATTTTATTTTATTACGTTTTCTGAAAGCTAAAAATCGAAAGAATTTGCTTAAGTAAAGTGTTTTTTTTTTTTTTAAAAAAAAACATATTAATCAAACCAGCACACCCGAATCCCTATCCATCTTCAACCTCGTTTTCAGTCTTCACCATGTGCCTAGCCGCAAAACTCCTGAAACCCAAAACCTCCAACCTCGCCGCCATCGTTTCCTCCCTCCTCTCCCCTCTCCGAACTTAGACTCACGCCCTCGCGCATGGCCTCTTCGGAGGGGAACGCAGAAGGGTCTCCATAGGGCTCAATGTCCTTCACGATCCCGCATTGATAGGCATGCCGGTGCAGTGGAAGGCGAAGGGGAGGAAGACGTTGGCGCCGCGAAGGCGATAATAGGCGGCAGCGAACTCGAGTTTGGAGAGGGAGAAGGCGTCGCGCGACCTTGGATTGGATCTCGGGCAAACGGTCCTCCGCCGTCGTTCTTGCCGCGCTCGCCATGTCTGTGAGGGACATTAAAAAAAAAAAAAAAATCAATTTTTAGTGCTTGAATATGAAGACCATATTGTTAGTGGACAGACACGGACCTGGTTGGTGGAAAGAGACGGTCATGTAACAATACAGGGGACAAGGATAGGTGATGGTATGGTAGAGTGTTTTGGGTTGTGGCTTTGTGTAGTTATTATTATTTATTTTTTTGGTGAATAGCTTTGTGTAGTTATTGTTTCTACTATTGAGGTTTCAGTGGCATCAGAGATTTGGGGGGTGGTGCAGTAGCATTGGTTATCTAATATTTACATGTTATTCGTGTTAAATACTTCCTCCGATTCTTATTATAAGAAACAAATAATTAAATCATCAAAATCAATAAAAATAGTTAAATTAGTTAATTATAATTAATAATGTCATAAATTTTAATTGTATTCCAAAAGTATCCTTAAATTAATTGGTTTAAGTAGTAGTTACATTAATGACATTACACTTCCACCATGAGAAATGAGTAAGTGTCTCATTAATGGAATTCACAAGATGAAGGGTAAAAAAGAAAATTAGCAATTAATATATCTTAAAGTGAGTCTATGTTTCTTATAATTAGGACAAAAAAAAAACATCTTTTTGTTTCTTATAAAAAGAACCGGAGGGAGTATTTTGTAACCATTGCTGGGGGTTGTTTTTTGTTGGGTTCAATACAGTTGTATCTAGGTATCCATTATACCCGATTAACGATTATATATAAAATCCTTTTGATTGCTGATAAAAAAAAATTGTGCTTGAATATGAATTTGGAATATAACAATTTTTGGCGGCTTTTAGTCACAAAAATATATTAAGGATCTTTTAAACAAGTTATCCAAGCAATTTTTGACAGTTTTTAGTCGTCAGAAAACATAATAAAATAAAATGATAATAAAACCAACGCTACGTCATTACTTAACGTTCAAAATTGACGAAAATTAAGGACCAAAACATTGGACGGAAAAAAAGTTCAAGGATGTTGACCGATCATAAAAAAATTTAGGGACCAAAATCATAAATATCGAAAAGTTCAGGAACCAAAAACATAGTTTGCTCATTCTTTCCTTTATTAGCGAGACCTGCAAATGTGATTTGGTGTAATTGCTAGAGACAAAATGTGGGAGAGGCCTTAGGCTGGTGCTATTTCTTTTGCAGAATGATCTATTCAATGCTTTGAGAAAGGAAAATGTGGGAGGCTGGTGCTATTTCTTTTGCAGAATGTTAGGCTACTTTTTACTAAAATGCGGATAGGTTGCCAAATATAGCTTTCCAGATTACTTTTTGGTGATAGAGGAGATTCCTTTCCAGATTGAGTCACTGGTGGTGCTCCTTGATGTACAAAATTTGCCACTTATCAATAATTACTGTCCAACTTGACAGTACAAAGTCTAATTTTATTATCAATATTGTGACTTTAGTTACTATTAGAGAAAAGAAAATTCAAAAGATTGAAACGGGCTTTGTTGGCTAAAATATCATTTTGGTCCATTATGTTTTTGCATTTTTCAGTTTTGGTCTTCTATGTTTAAAAATCTTATTTTGATCATTTATATTTGTGAGTAAACACAAAATGATCTTTTCTTCCATTAAATGATCATGTGACATTAATTCTATTATTATTTTATTACGTTTTCTTACAATTCAAAACTGTCAGAAATTGATTGTCTAAAACATTTAATAGATATTAAACAATTTCTGGCAGAAATTGCAAGTTCCACCAACAACAGAGGTAATATATGAGTTTAATTGTATGTATTTGTTTGGGAATAATAATGTTGTAATATGATTTTTTTCTATTATTGTAGGCACACTAAATGCTAATGCTGGAAATGAAAATGCTAATGTTGGAATAGCTACTATAGTAAACTTTTAACTTGAAAAATTAGCGGAGTTAAATATATGACTTAGAAGGAAAATTTTGAAAATTTCAGGGAACAAATACAATAAAATTTTTTGGAGGACTAAAACCAACATAAGTCAATATTTGAAGGATCAAAATCATATTTGTAAAGGCAAAAATCACAAAAAGGGGGTTGAATTGTGATTTACAAAATTTTCACAAGCTTTTTCATAAAGACTATTGTCTGTCAAGGGTTTATAAAAATAGTTTTAAGTTAGAAAAACACAGACGAAGTTTTAATTCCTAAACAGACTAAGTTTTCACAAACAATAAATCATAAAACAAGGTTAGTAAAAAGCAAGCTAAAAACACAGAGAAAAGCACAAAGATTTTATATTAGTTCATCTTTAACACTGAGACTACATCCAGTTCTTGGCAACCTACCAAGTTTCCACTATCTTTTCACAAAGATACATGTATTGTTCACTACCACTTATGGCTCAGACCCAAATAGTTTTACACTAGTCTCTTCAAGCTAAAAACCCAAGTATTGTTTTCTACCAAGCCACTTCTGGCTTTAAAACAAATTAAAAGATTTGTTTAAGGTTGGGTGCACACAGACTAGCTTATCGTCTTACAGACGGATATACAAGGTTAAGCTTACAGTCTTTCTCTCTCAGGATATACAAAGTGTTTGAGAGCTTTTTACAACTTACAAAGAATGAACACATAAAGAATTTGAATGCTTGTAAGATGGCTTCATTGCAGTTCGTAAATTAGATGTGTAAGCACTTCAAAACTTCTGGTATTTATAGCCTTGTTGAGGAAGTAACTGCTGTCTCTAAACGACCTTCTTTTTGCGTCTAACCTTGCATCTGAAGCTGGGTATTCGTTGGAGCATTAAATGCAACATTTAATGCTTGTCATCAACTAGTCACTTAAGATTGATAAAGCACTCTACTTATCTTCCTTGAGGGACACTCCATATCTCTGCTTCAGTGGTCAAATCTACTTTTGTTCAGACAAGTACTCATTACAGTTGTGGCGCGTCTTTTTAGGAGAAGGGAAACTTTAAACTTGACTTTTCTTCACTTCTTTTGCACTTTGACAGATTCTGTGAAGAATATTCAGACATTCCTACACAAAGAATTAAAATGATAATGCATTTACTATGCTTTAAATGGTCTCAGACTTAGCATTTGTCTACTATCTTCTGTATTTACAGATGTAGATACAATACTTCAATCTGATAACATTTTCAAATGCAACTTTTTAACTTAGTATTTATTTGCATCAATTCAAAACTATTGAGGGACCTGATTCATCTTATGACTCAACAATATTTAACCCTAAAATATTTATTGATTTTTACTTTTATATATATAACCACTCCTAACTCCTACCATTTTATTTTAGTGTGGTGGGTAAGATTGACTTTCAATTCGAACCTCTTTATTACCCATGTCTGCAAATTTGTCTCCCCCTTTAGTGCAGCAATGGTTAGTTAAGTACATTAATTATTAAGACCAACATACTGATGTTATTTTTTTTTATTATTTCAAAACTATTAATATTTTATAAATTTTAAATCTGTCAATAAAAATTGATCTAGTTGATAAGGTGGAACACAATCATCTTGGCTCAAACTATTTTCGGGACCTACAATCAGGTTCAAACACAACTCAAAATGTTATTGTAGATGAAAATCAATTTACATGTTCCAAATTAATATTTGGAAAGTGCAAGCTAAAATTCAAATTTTAATCCCACTTATTTGTGCTAGTAAATTTGCATGGGGGCAGAATCACTTGGCTATCCTGCAAGTCCAATTTTCTCACCAACTTTATGATTTTTTTTTTGTTAGTAATTTGTCCCTTGTGATTTTATTCCCGTAGCACTATACCTTGTTGACATATTTCCATTCCAATATTATGTGATTTTGACTCTATTGACTTTCGTTACTTTGCCCCAATTGGTTTCATTCCATCATCAGCACTTTGGCCTCTAGAATTTTTTAAAAAATCAATAGAAATTACAAAGGCTTAAATATGTTTTAGATTCTAAATAAATTAATGAATTTTGTTTTGAGTTTTTAATAAAAAAAAAATTATGTTGAATTCTTAATAAAACAAAATTTTTGTTTTTGATCCTTATTACTTTATTTTAATCCTTTTAATATATCTATTTTTTTCATTTGAATTCTTATAATATTTTGTTCATTTTGTATTATTCTTTTTGAAAAATATTTGATAGAAACTCATAACAAATTATCTACATATTTTAGAGATAAAAACAAAAAAAAAAAGATATATTAGAAGGATTAAAACAAAATAACAAGCACCAAAAACAATTTTTTTTTTGTTTTATTAGAGATTTAACGCAAAGAAAAAAATATTAGGGACAAAAACAAAATTCGTTAATTTATCAAGCACCTAAAACATATTTAAACCAACTAAAAATTAATAATTTCAACAAGCTTTCCTACTTAATATAAGTCAAAATCTAGCAAGAACATCTTGGTCTTAAATAAGTTTTACAGCACTATAACAACAGAATAACTCATAATAAGCTAGTAGCTTCTAACTCTTCAAATGTGAAGGAAAGAGAATAAACTCATTCAAGAATCCCAGAACTATCTCCACACTTGAGCATACATATATGCCATCAGGTATCATAAAATCTCTACAAATGCCAAATATTTGGAAGTAGTGTTCAAAAAAGTACTGGATCCAACATTAAGCCTCACACAAGAGAACTGGAACTCTTTGGTGGTGAATGGTGATGATTTGGTTGCATTGATGGCTTTCACTTCTTTTCACTGTCCTTGACAAGCTGTTCTCATTTCACCAGATTCTGCCGAAGATAAAGGAAGATATTTATTTCACATGTGAGGAATTGTTTGAGCAGAAAATTAAACATCAACCCTACCTAGAGATGTTGAACAATTTGAACTGTCTGTCTCTCTAAAGATGTGAACCAGGAAGGTTAGTTTAGTTCTATTAATGAGTTCAAAGATGCAAACGTCACCAACTTTCAAGTTATTGTGCATGGCAAATGTTGTCCACCCACCACAGAGTCTAATTTTTTTTCTGGTCTTGTCTTTATTTATCAGAAACGTTACAGACCAAACTCTCCCCATTTAACACTTGAAGGTTAATAAGTCTCTGCTTCTTGTGCAAACCAAAGTGTCTTCCTATGATGCATAGATACGATACGAGTATCGGATACGAAACGTATCCGATATGGCGATACGTCAATTCTTGAAAATATAAGATACGATACGTTTAAGATATATATTAAAAAATTAAAATTAAGAGTATATTTATTAAACATTAATAAAAAAAAATATATTAGAAATTGCAAATAATTGTCATCCAAAAATTAAAATTAAGAACATACTTCCTACTTTTAAAATATAAAAATAAAATAAAAACTAAATGACTTTTTATTGCCTAGCTAGAGATAGGAAAAGTATCAATTTCATCTCCTCCTTGACCATCATCAGTAAATAAGACAGCTTCTATCTTTGGTTCATCAAGAGACAATGATGCCACTTCAAGATTTCCAACACCATCAAAGCTACCCATGCATCTCCACCAATGTCCCACATCTTGGTACTCCCTTGCATGTATTCATTACTTTTCCTAGACAAGAGTCGCAAATTAGTATGTACATAAACTAAGTCTTCCTCTCTTTTAGGATTCAACTTGTTTCTTTTCAATGAGTGAATGAAGGAATAAGTACTCCAATTTCTTTCACAACAAGATGAAGAAGTAGGTTGTACAAGAAGCCTCAAAGAAAGCTTTTGAAGGAGAGGGGCAGAAGAACCATGCATCACCCACCAAGATTTAGGATCTAATGTCCCTCTATCTTCAATTGAGTCAAAAGAAGCAAAACTATTTGCTTTTGATGAGAAATCAGCATATTCAAGTGCAACCTTTCTTCTTTCCTCAGCAGTTGTGAAAAACGTTTTCAAACACTTGTTCCTCTCCCCAGAAATCTCTTCATCCTCATGTGGGGGAATTCTATTTGGAGCCCCTTGGAGCCATTCCTCACTGTAGTACCTATGAATCAAACAAAAATTAATAGATAAAAATTATAATATCTATCTAATTATTTATAAAAAAGAGTAAATTATACAGACACCCCCTTAGGTTTACCTTTATTACATCCGGCACCCTTCCATTTTTGAATCCTACAGAAAATCCCCTAATTTTTGGACTTTTGTTACACCCACCCCCCCTCATAGGCATAAATCATTACATTAACTCTCTATCTCAGGTTTTAAAAATATTACACTTACCTCCTTTTAGGGGTGCTAGGTGTAATAAGAGCAAATCTCAGGAGGAGATCTGTGTAATTTACTCTATAAAAAAATAGTTAAAAAAAGTAAATATTTGATAGGCTAATTTTACCTAGGATTCAAAGAGTGAGCCATGCAGTGGAGAGGTGTGCAACTCTTAGTCCGCCTATCAATTAGTATAGAATAAACAACTTCATAAAAGGTTGATGTATCATCTAACTCTTTTCCTTCATGTCTATATATAGATGCCTTCACTTTTTCTATCATAGTATCCCACATCTCATAGACCATATGAAGTGTGGGACTATCGGTATCACAAGCTCTAAGCATACTATAAATAGGATCAGTGAAACTAAGAATATATGAAATTTTGTCCCACCATACATCATTGAAAATAAATTCTTTCATAACTTGGGCCTTGCTTACATCATCCTCTCTGTAAGAGTTCCATTCTTCACTAATAACCATTGACTGCAAACAACCTTCAAAAGTTTAAATCTTTTCAACATCACTATAACAGATGCAAAGCGTGTTTCGGCAATGGCAAGCAATTTCAAAGTTGAGAGGTGATTAAAAATTGTCAATCTCATGGAGTGATTCATGATAAAGTTCCTAACAAAAGAAACATCATCAACAACTTGAGTAATCCAACAACATTCACCATAAGCTACCTCATTTTTTTCAGTATTCTTGGCAGCACAAATGTTCTTCAATGCAAGGTTTAGTGTGTGAACAACACAAGGAGTCCAAAACACTTTTGGAAAAGAAACTTCAATGATCATTCCAGCACCTTTGCATACAGGAGCATTATCTGTTATAATTTGAACCACATTTTCTTCCCCCACTTCTTTTATAACTTCTGCCATCCTATCAGCCATGTAATATTTGTTTTTAATTTCATTTGATGCATCAATAGCTTTTAAAAAAACTGGACCCCCTTCAGTTGTTGCCATAAAATTAATTAAAGGTCTTCTTTGGATATCTGTCCATCCATCAGAAACTATGCTAACGCCTTTTGCCTTCCAAGTTGATTTGATTGGTTTAAGCAACCTTTCAACATGTGCCTTCTCTTGTTGTAAGAGAGTTGTCCTCAAAGCATTGTATCCAGGAGGAAGAAAACCACTAATATTATGATTTGCAGCAAACAAATAAGAATTTACATAATAAGGATTTCTTGCAAGGTTGAAAGGCAACCCAGAAGAATAAAACATCCTAGCAATGATAGCTTTAAGATTGTCTCTATCTGATATATTAAATGATTTTTCCAAAGGATCATCACTTTTCCTCCTTTTTGATGAAGAACTCCCATGTATTTTTTCAGTGGGCAATGGGACATGCTTAGACTTGATTCTCTTTTCAGCCAATTCAACAATTGATTTCAATTCAGCCAAATACTCATCATTCACCTTTGGGCAGACAACAATTCCTTGTCCATAAATTCTCAACAAATGAGTTTTCACTCTGGAATAAGAACCATTATGATTTTGTTGACAAAAGTTACAAGACCAACTCTTGTTTCCTCCACCTAGTGCTCCTTTATTTGATATGTTAACGTAAGCCCAAAGAGGTGCACGATCATCTTGCACAGCATTAGCAGTAAGGAACTTACTTGGAATTTTTTAATTGGTATTAGAACTACTTGGGTTTGACGTTGACATTGTGAATATAAAATTTAATGCTTCTACAAATAAATAAATAAAATAAAAATAATAATAATAATAATAATAATAATAATAATAATAATAATAATAATAAATTAATGATAATAATAATTATTATTATAATAATATATAACAGAAAAGTACAAAACGCATATTAAAATGAAAAAAAAATACAAATTAAAATTAGAGTACAATCAAATTAGAATGAATATTAATAGAATAAATTATAAATTTAGAATACATATTTTTATATTCAAAAAAGTTTACTACAATTTATGAGGTTGTAAATCGTAGAAAGTCACAAAGTGACAAAAGATACTAAATATTAAAACATTAAAAATTTAAGATAAAAGTTTGATGAAAATTGGAATACATCTATAAAAGTAACATTGATGACTTGATGTAAAGGGGAAGAACCGAAAAAGAAAGGCACAAGAAGACAAAATTTCAAGTTAACTTAGACTGAGAAAGAAAAGCTACTTTACACACTTTCACTTTGTCACATAGCAAGAAGAGAGTAAATAAAAGAGAACGGAACAGATGCACCGTACCTAATTAGAGACTAAAGAGATGCAGCGCAGGAGAAGGAGAGAACTTCGATGATGCAGCCCAACAAATGCACCAGCAGGTCCAGCATCGTCCACGAGTCACGACTATCTTCCCCTTTTGTGTGTTTTTGAAGTGTGTATGGTGTCGATTTATATAGATAATTTAAGATGGCTTAAGTTGGATCCAAAATTCGTAATTCAAGATCGAATCCACTATCTTATCTCCAGAAGCGTATCTTATCTTCAAAAACGTATCTTATCTCCAAAAATTACGTATCGCAACGTATCCAATAGTATCAGGTGATTTATTTTTTATTTTTTAAATATCTTGGTTATGGATACTCGTTGGATACGTATCCACAGCATATCCATACGTATCCGTATCAAATACGTATCCGATACAGGAGCAGTTTTTGCGTATCCATGCATCAGAGTTAAAAGAATCCATGTAACCACTTAACCAGGACCATGCAGAGAACACAATCTTGTGAATGATTGAACTCATATTCAATGTACCAGAATTAAACACACATTCATTGTGACAGTTTACAAATCACAAGACTCTTCAATTGAAGAGATCTTGGCTTCAAATTTGTCAAGCACTGAAACCATGATTTTTTCTACAACCTTCTCATCTGTAAATGATGTCTCACCAAGAAGCCACATTTGGTTGACAACATCCATTAACGTGCTAGAATAATCTTTAACAGATTTATTGCCTTTCATCTTCATCAATTCAAATTATCTCTTCAATGTGAGAAACCATAAAAATTTGACCTTGTTACTATCCTCAAATTCATCTTGGATCTTGTCCCACACCTATTTAAGTGTTTCCAAGTCCATGATTTTGGTAAAAATGTGATCTACAAGTGTTGAATGCAAGCAAGTGATGGCTTTATCTTTCTTCAACTTCTCCTCTTATAAGCTTTTATCTGAGCAACTATTGGATTTTCTCTCAATGGCGGTGGATCAGCTTCAAAGATTATAACGTTACATAAACCTTGAGACCATTATTGTCAGGATCGCGAGGAAGATCGCATAAACGCACGATTTTACGATTTTTAAAACAAAGTATGTGCTGGATCGTATGAAAAATTGCAAGTTGGTGTGGATCGTACGGGATCGCGATCTTTAGCGACCAAACTCGTTCACGTTGCGTTGTGCCGATCTCCAACTTGTGTTTTGGGCCATTTTTTTCGGGTCGGGTTTCATTGTAAAGCCCATGTTCTCTCACCCCGACCCACTTTGCAAGTGAGGGCAAAAAAAAAGAACCGTGCATACCTATTTCCCTTTTCAATTTTGCGCCAAAAACAACTGTGTCTTCCCCTCTTAATTTCGATCATTTGTGGGCCTAGAAAAAAAGGGTTTGTGCTTCCCTTTTATTCCCATGTTCCTTCGTCTTTATTGTTGTCTCAAGTTCTGCACCTAAAATCAAAACTTGAAGTGAAGGGGCTGTTCTTCATCTCGCAGGTTTGTCTTCGTCTTCATCTTCCCCTATCTTCTGTCTTTCTTTTTCTTCTTCGTTCTTATTTTGCTGTTCTGTTCTTCTCTCTCTAATCTCCAGTGTTACTATACTTTCTTTTTTTATAAAATTAAAATTGTCCAAATGAGGACAGATGTCAAGTTGTAAAGAAAAATTTCTCCACCCGTGTCATTCTCTCGTTTTATCCTCAATTTCTCACCATGTAATGGAGACTGCAGAGCATGGGTCCACCACCCACCATCTATATTTTAAAAAGTGACATTCTACTTTTTAGAGCATGGGTCCACCACCCACTTTGTATATTTTATTAAGTCATGTTCTACTGTTCTTTTCTCTTATTCATGCTATGTTCTTTGTTATGTTTTTTTTTAAGGAATTTGTGCTCTTTTCACTTCTGCATCTCCCATTTTAAATTTTAATATAATATTATAATTTAATTGGAAAACTGTTTTACTTTTTATCCCAATATTCAGAACTAATCAACCAATATGTCAACAAGTAAAAAGAATGTTGGACCAAGGAATTATGCGGCCCAGAAGCATGGTGTCTCAATTGATGGATTTATACTAGTTCTAGAGAATGATTTAGGCTAGCTGATTATGAGTTTCTTAAGTTTTATATTATGTGACTAATTATGAGTTGTTTAGGTCCTTTAGAAGCTATTAATTCTGACTTATAAATCTATGCTTATGAATCTTCATTTCAAGTTTAGTTCAATGTTCATGAATTATGTTTGGGTTTCCTTATTTATGTCATTTTTATCACATGTACATCTTTAAATTTAATTTTGCATCTTTTTGGAGGATCTTACATTCCGTGTTACGATCCTCCGTTTTACGATTTTTCATACTCCTTCCGATCCCGTGCAAGATCTCGATTTTCACAACTTTGCTTGAGACCTTAAAACAAATATCATCTTCACAACCCATATGTGATAGTTTTCACCATGAAACATTGGAATGATAGGTGTAAAATGGCTGGAAGTACACATATTGGTACCACAATTGCTTTAAAAAAAGAAATCACTCATTAAGTCAATAGTGTTTGCACTCAACCTCACTGTGTTTAGTGCTCAATAAAAAATTTTCCTCACAGCCCGTAAGAAGCAAGCTCTAGATACCACTATTGGAAATGTTTTGCAAAATAAAATATAGAAATAGGGGAACTTGCAGAGAAAATAGAGATTAAAAATGGAGAAAAATAGCCTTAAAACCAATTTGAAATTCTTAAACAATCTAATCTTCTATCAGATTTATTTGAAATTTAAATTAACTAACTGAAACAAAACATAAAAGATAAAATCTTCAACAATAACAAAACTCTATCTAAAACTTATTCTAAATTCAAAATTCAAGGCAAAATCTCAAGCTGGATATTATTACTGATAAGTATACAAATTTTGTACATCAAGGAGCACTGCCAGTAACTCAATCTGGAAAGGAATCTCCTGTATACTATCGGGTACCTATCACCAAAAGTAAAAGCTATATTTGGCAACCTATCCGCTACTCTATTAGTACCATCTCTGCTTTTTAGTAAAAAGTTGTCTAACATTCTGCAAAAGAAATAGCACCAGCCTCCCACATTTTCCTTTCTACATTGAATAAAAGCCTAAGGCCTCTCCCACATTTTGTCTCTAGCAATTACACCGAATCACATTTGTAGGTCTCGCTAATAAAGGAAAGAATTAAAGGGTCCAGTCTCTCAATCTGGCTTTTGAAATTTAACTTATGTTTGTGGAAAACCATTACTTCTACAAAAGTTGTTGCTATTGTTCTTCATTTCTAACAATCATCCAACCCTTCAGTGTGATACTACTCACTTATTCAGCTCAACAACCATGGCTACTATGTTTCCTCACCAACCTCATGCCAACCAAATCCACTTTTTCAAGATCATAACCTCTCAAAATCTCCATCAAGGAAAGCTAGTAAGCACACGCATTTCAATTTCAATTTTTTATTCCCACAACAAATTTTGCACTTGTAGCTATATTCTGTCCTCAAGTGTTTTATGTTTTTCTTTCTTTAATCTAACATCACTTTGTGTGGAGCTTAAACAAAATGAGACCTTTGACTAATTAACATTGCTCACACACGCACGCATACTAGTTAATCTGTTTCTAAGCAATTTGAACCTTGGTAAACATTGCTCCCGTGATCACCATTTCTTATTTATTTTTTCTATTTTTCTATGAACAATAATGTGGCTATTTAGCATATACGGAGAAGAACGGACTACAAAAGTGGAGGGTAAATTTTGTATTTTCAACAAGATATCAGACATGCAACTGATATAGAGTCCTCTAACAAATTTTGTATATGTCAAGCTTACTTCGTTACTTCCCTCACTCAACAAAATTAGAGAAACTTCATGAACAGATATATCAATAACTTACTGAATATAGAGGAATATATTAACAATGATTTAGGAATACTACAGATAAGTTGTTTCGTAAGCTTCTGTAAGGAGCATTTCAAATTACATTTGATCTATAAAATGAACAAGCCTTATTGCTCATAATAGAGGTTATAGAAAATTAGTAATTCAGTTAGGAAGTTAGTTAGGGATAATATGCTCTATAATAACGAGCCTTCACTGTGTAACTCACATTCTTTTTCAATCAATTCAGTATGTTACCACATGAGTATATCAATACGCTCTCTATCTCTCTTATCAGTTTGATCTTCATGCCTTTGATCCATGAATTCTTAACATTGTCATATTTAGTTGCACCTACCTTACCTCATCTTCTTGCTATTCCTTTGGATCTCTCTTTTAATAAAAATAGCAGAGCAATTTCAAATCTAGATTCTAGAGTGATAGTTAGCTGTATAAAATTGATAGATGTTAGCTTAAATTAAATGCAATGTAACACCTTTCCCAGCTTTATCATACACATTTTTGTCTGATGTGAGTAACAGATGATCCCAAATAAGTTTGTGGAGAAATATGGAGAAGGCTTACCAAATACTCTATTTCTCAAGACTCCAAATGGTGCTGAGTGGAAATTGAAATTGGAAAAACTTGATGGTAAAATTTGGTTTCAAAAGGGTTGGAAGGAATTTGCAGAGTATCACTCTATAGCTCATGGCCATCTTTTGGTTTTCAAATGGAAAGGAACTTCCCAATTTCAGGTACAAATCTTTGATATGAGTGCCTTAGAGATAGAGTACCCTTCCAAAAGAATAGAAGGTAAAACAGCCTCCAATAATCAAGGAAATAAACCTCCAAATGATGAGAGTTTGGAATATCACAGACCAGGTCAAAAGAGAAAAGATAACTCGACATTGGAATGTCTTCAACCATATCAAAGGAGAAGACGTATGAATGTTAAAGTTGAGAACAGCTTGATATTGCCAAAGGAGGCTCTGCATCCAACTGACACAGAGTGCAAAGGTACAAGTTTTCGTGTTTCATTAAGCATTTCATAAAATGCTTTGCAAGTTAACACAGATTTTCAGCTTCTGTTATCCTTAATTTCCTTAATTTACTTCTTTCCTTTGATATTTTTCAATGACCTGCACCTCAAGTATGTCTTGTAAACCTTGTGGAAATTGCAAACACTTAGCAACCTGAAAGATGATCGCGAATTGTCTGCCTTACACAGTTGTAATTTTGCAGAAGAATCAAAGGCTACTGCTAACCAAGTTTCAGCTCTTGATAGAGCAAGTTCTTTCAAACCTTGTAATCCGTTCTTCTTGGTTGTCATGCGTCCATCATACGTCCATTCAAATGGTGGTCCTCTGGTAAGCTGCAAAGAAAGATTTGGCTTGTAGAACATAAGTTGAATAATAAAATAACTGTTTCTCTTTTTCATGGCAGACTTTACCACCTATGTTTTGTAGTAGACACTTGAATTCGCACAATAAGCGTCTATTTATCAACCTTCAAGCGTTAAACGGGAGAGTTTGGCCTGCAAAGTACCTGATGACAAATGTCAAAACAAGAACAAATTTTAGACTCTCAAGTGGATGGGGCGCATTCGTCAAGCACAATAACTTGAAAGCTGGTGATGTTTGCATCTTTGAGCTTATTCATAGAACTGAACTAACCTTCCTGGTTCACATCTTTAGAGAGACAGACAGTTCAAATTGTTCAACATTGACTCAAGGTAGGAATGATGTTTACTTTTCTATTCAAAACAATTCCTTCTATGTCTAATAAATATATATATATATATATTCCTCTGTCTGCTACAGAATCTAGTCAAATAAAAGCAGCTTGTCAAGGACAGAGAAAAGAAATGAAAACCATCACTGCTTCCAAATCAGCATCACCAATGAGTTTCAGTTCTCCTGTCTGAAGCTTAACATTGGATCCAGCAGGTGTTGTTTGAACACCACTACCAAGTATTTGGCATTTGTAGAGATTACCTGATATATACTCAAGTGTGGAGAATGGAGATGATTTTGGGTTTTTGAATGAGTTTATTCTCTTTCCTTAACATTTGAAGAGTTAGAATCTACTTATTATGAGTTATTCTGTTGTTGTGGGTTGCGTAACTTACTCCAAGTAAAAATCACAAGGGACAAATTACTAACAAAAAAACATCATAAAGGTGGAGAGAAAAATGGACTTGCAGGATGGCCAATTTACTAGCACCAATAAGTGGGATTAAAATTTGAATTATAGCTTGCACTTTCCAAATATTAATTTGGAAAGTGTAAATTGATTTCCATCTATAAATAACATGTTTGGGAAAACTATGATTTAGCCGTGTTTGAACATATGATTGTAGGTCCCCAATCATAGTTTGA
The DNA here is from genome assembly GCA_026413185.1 of Pueraria montana var. lobata. Lineage (NCBI taxonomy): Eukaryota > Viridiplantae > Streptophyta > Magnoliopsida > Fabales > Fabaceae > Pueraria > Pueraria montana. The sequence continues at coordinate 56,353,712 of CM048650.1, read as the reverse complement.
GCCTTGGTGAAAAAAAAAAATCTTTTTTAATTAAGACAAACCATGATTTAGAAACTATAATTTACTTAAAAGATTTTTTCTATTAAAAGTTTCTTTATCAAAAATCATTACAATAATTTTTTAAATTAAGGGAAAATTACTCATTTAATCCCTATAGTTACATAAACCATATCTTTTAATCCGTACACTTGAAAACCATCCCTTTTTGTTCCAATACAATCACTTTTGAAATATTTTTGGCCTCTGTTAATACAAAATGGCAAGGATTAAAAGGTAAAGTGCATGTTTGGATCTGTGGTGCGGCAGATCCAATCTCCGTTTCCAAAAGCATCACCTTCCTTACTTTTGCGGTGAAAGTGCATTGGACTTCGTGCTATCGCATTTATAACGACAATGCAAACATGCTCAAAGTTTGTGTAACAGCAGAAGGGATCCGAAAAGTGTTTGTATAGGGATTAAAAGAGATGATTTTTAAGTATAGGAACTAAAAGGTAAAGTCTTTATGAGAAATTATTATCTAATCCGGGACTACCACGTCAGCTGTGGTCCCGACCAATAATAGGGTGACATGTGGACGAGCACAGATGCTCAAGTAACAGCAAGGCTTAACAGCATTTGGGTTAACAGACCCAAACAAAGGTCTAAAGTTAAAAAACAAGTTAATCTATTTATCCGTAAAACATGCATAATCAAATCATAATAACTGCTTATTTGGGTAACGCAATGGTTAAGCATTCGTTGTACAGCAAAGGCAGAGGACGTTAAGTTTCTGATATTGTGGAAGATTTGCGTAAAACAGTCAGCTATTATTTTTGAAAATTGATCATTTAAGATTTGATTAAACATGATTCACACAATTTGCAGTTAAATTAATTAATTTGATTTTAAAATTTTAAATTTCTTTTTATGCAAACACCGTTAACCATCCCTGTTGGAGAGCATTTGTGCTCTTCACATGTCACATTATTTCTGGGCAGGACCACAGCTGATGTGGTAGTCCCGGATCAGGTAATAATTTCTCTGCTTGGAAGGTTCAATTCTCAAACCGTACATAAAGAGAAGACTTTATTGGAAGAGACAAAATTCACCACAGTAATCTCTACGTCTCGAGGGATTAATCTCATGGTTTCGGACTACAAAAATACTTTGCTCTTAACAAAAAAAAATCTCTAAAAACTTAAAATTAAAATATGGTAAAGAGAGATAAAAGAGAATGAATCAACAAGTCAACCTACCCTGTCCACAAGAATGAGTTAAAGTGTTAAACGAATCAGTGTATACCATAAATAGCGAGTTAAACATGTTGATCGTAACCCACTTCACTAATTCCCTTGACCATTGGTAGGTGAAAGTAATAAATTAGATAGATACATTTGCAGGTCCGGGAAACAAATGAAGTATTGAATTCAATCTCACCCACCACACAATAAAAGGGTCCCGGTTGGTAAGGAATTGCATGTTGTTAATGTTTATGGAAAAAAAAACCATCACTTTTGCAAAGCTGATGCTATTTCTGGGTATCAACCAACGTTGAGTGCAGTCCACACTTAGGGTTTTATTCAGCTCATGCATGGCTACTACATTTCCTCACCAACCTCAGCCTCAAGTGAAGCCAATCCACTTTTTCAAGATCATAACCTCTCACAATCCTAATGAAGGAAAGCTAGTAAGAACACGCATTTCAATCCTGCCTAGTTAACGTTCTTTAGCTATATTCTGTCTGTCATGTTGTTTTATGCTTTTATCTATTTTATCTAATGTCACTTTGTGTCGTGATTAAAGAAAACGGCAGCATGCATACCTTTGATTGTGGACCTTGGTAACATTGCTTATACATGCATGCACACGTTTATGGGCAATTTCAACCTTGTTAAACATGCTCCCGTGATCACCATTTCTTTCCTGTTTTCTTGTATATTTTTTCAATTTGTAATTGATAACATATATGGTAATGAAAATGAGCATCAGAATTAACAGCAAAATGAAGTAATTCAAATTCATGAACGGCATTGCCCATAGCTTCCTCAAGCCAAATTTAGTTCTGCCTACATTACCTCATCCAATTGCTAGGTCTTTTATTAATAAAAAAAAATGCAGAGCAATTTCAATTTTAGAGGGATACAAAACTGTACAAAATTGATAGATGGTAGCTTAAATTAAAGCAATATAACATTTTTCTGAGCTTTATCATACACATTATTCTTATGTGATTTGACAAATGATCCCAAATAAGTTTGTAGAGAAACATGGAGAAGGCTTACCAAATACTCTATTTCTTAAGACTCCTAATGGTACTGAGTGGAACTGTCGGAATATGTTGCAAAATTCTAGAAGCTTACACTAGTGTAGCTTTAAGAAATAACTAGAAAGAACTAAGACATATAGCATATAAATGTAAAATATTCTAGAATTATCTTGACACTTTTAGTTAAATGTTAGAATATCTAGAATGTAACAATTAGATAAATCTAGACTATTAAAGTCTAGATATTTCCTGAACAAAGGTGAAATGATTTCACCAACCATAGGAGCCTATAAATAGGCAATGTTGGACATATTGTAGTGATTTTGAGAAATCAACACAACTCCTTTCTATTGTATAAGAGCTACACGCCCACTATACTATTTCCCTTCAAAAAGCTAACTTACTAATCTCTCATAAATTCTAAGCTAATCAACCTACAAACAACTAACCCACCTTTCTATTCCCTTAAAAAACTAACAGGAACTTGAAATTTGAAATGCGTGATGGTAAAATATGATTTCAAGAGGGTTGGAAAGAATTTGCTGAGCTCTACTCTCTAGCTCATGGCCATCTTTTGTTTTTCAGTTGTGAAAGAAGTTCCCATTTTCAGGTACACATATTTGATTTGAGTACCTTAGAGATAGACTACCCTTCTAAAAGAACAGAAGGTAAGACAGCCTCCAATAATCAAGGAAATAAACCTCCAAATGATGAAAATTTGGAATATCACAAACAAGGTCAAAAGAGAAAAGGCAACTCCTCATTGGTATTTCTTAAACCATATCAAATGAGAAGTAGTAAGAGTATTAAAGTTGAGAACACAATGACATTGCCAGAGAAGGTTGTGCATCATACTGACACAAAGTGCAAAGGTATAAGATTTCATGTGTCTTCAAGCATTTCACAAAAACTTTGCAAGTTAACAGATTTTTAGCTTCTGTTCTCCTTTACTTTTTTCGTTGGATATCTCTTTCTATGTCTGGCACCTCAAGTATGTCTATTGTCTAGTAATCCATTTGGAAATTGCAAAATTTAGTAGGTTTCAAGTTCTACTTTTGCAGAAAAATCAAAGGCTACTGCTATCCAAGTTACAGCACTTGATAGAGCAAGTTCTTTCAAACCTTGTAATTCGTTCTTCTTGGTTGTCATGCATTCATCATACATTGATTCTCATGCTCGTCAACTGGTAAGCTGTAGAAAAAGATTGGGCTTTATGATATATTATTTTTGTGGTGTATGCGCAACTCTGATACCACTGATGGATTATATGCGAAAAAGATGTATTTGTAAAAAGAAGTAAATATATTGTAAGGACGAACTTCATTGATATGGTATTCATCTTCATTACAAGTTTTTATGGAAAAGGAAAAACTTGCAAACCTATTCATATTCATATGCATTACAAGTTTTTGTGGAACTTGCAAACCCATGGACATATTACAAGCTTTTATGGAAAACTTGCAAACCCTTTCTTCATGTGACCTCCCTCTCATCTAGGGTGGTGACCGCCTCTTCATGTTGGGTGATTCTTCTCATATAGCATCTATTTATAGGCCTAATTTCCTAATCTTAAAAATAAAACAAATCCCTAGTAATATCTTTAAATCTAAACAATATCCTAGAGATAATTTTAAATCTAAACAATATGCTAAATATTTGAAACAAAAAACAAATTCTTAAAAGATAAACTAAATTATTCAAATATCTAAACTAAAAATTTCAAGCATATTTCTCAACACTCCTCCTTGATTGAATATCTTTATACATCCAATCTGAATTTCATGTTTGAAAATTTGCTTTCCTCCTCCTTTTGATGCTATCTTTCTTCTCTTCTCTGGTGCTCCTCCTTTTGATGCTTGCTTTCTTCCTCTTTATCTTTCTTCTTTTCTCTTTCTTCTCTTTTCTTGTCAGCAGGTCATAGGAACTAAAAGCTCTGATACCACTGATATATTATTTTTGTTGTGGTGTATGCAACTCTGATATCACTGATGGGTTATATGCGAAAAGATATATTTGTAAAAGAAGAAGAAGGAGATATATTGTATAAAGGAGGAGCTTCATAGATATTTTATTCATCTGCATTACAAGTTTTTATGGCAATTGCAAACCCTTGGACATCTTCATATGCATTACAAGTTTTTATAGAACTTGCAAACCCATGGACATATTACAAGTTTTTATGGAAAAGGAAAAACTTGTAAACCTAGTCATCTTCATTACAAGTTTTTATGAAAAACTTGTAAACTCTTTCTTCATATGATCCCCCTCTCACATAGAGTGGTCAGGTGGGTGATTCTCCTCATATCAATAGCATCTATTTGTAGGCCTAATTTCCTAATTATAAAAATAAAACAAATCCCTAGTAATATCTTTAAATCTAAACAATATCCTAGAGATAATTTTAAATCTAAACAATATCCTAAATATTTGAAACAAATAAAAAATTCTTAAAAGATAAACTAAATTATTCAAATATCTAAACTAAAGATTTTAAGCATATTTCTGAACACTTTAGCCATAAGTTTAAATAAAATAACTTTTTCTCTTTTCCTTGGCAGGCTTTACCATCTAAGTTTTGTAGGAGACAGTTTAACTACACAGCTACTCAATGTGTATTTTCTCCTGGCATATGTTTCTCTGGTTGATTTCACATTAGTTTTCTACTGCGCTGCTGAGTTATTGGTGATCATTTGACGTGCGGTGTTTGGGATGATCATTTGACGTGCTGGGGTTTTGTGGTATCAACTCTCGGTTAATGTACAGGGGGGTCTTATCTTATATTTGTTTGGATATTATTATGCTGTGATAATTTCAGGATTTAGTTATGATTGGAAAGTAGCGGTTGATATATGTTCCTTTCCCTACTTGTAACTTTGTTCTGTACCTTTTGTTGGGTATGCCTTATACCCTTTACTTAATATATATATATATATATATATATTTCATTTGTTGATAAAAAAAAAAAACTTATTTGTGCTAGTAAATTTGCATGGGGGCAGAATCACTTGGCTATCCTGCAAGCCCATTTTTCTCAACAACTTTATGGTATTTTTTTTGCTTGAAATTTGTCCCTTGTGATTTTATTCCCGTAGCACTATGCCATGTTGACATATTTCCATTCCAATATTATGTGGATTTTGACTCTGTTGACTTTCATTACTTTGCCCTAAATGGTTTCATTCTATCAGCACTTTGGCCTCCTGAATTTTTTAAAAAAACGAATAGAAACTAGAAATTAGTAATTTCAACAAGCTTTCCTAATTAATATAAGTCAAAATCTAGCAAGAACATCTTGGTCTTAAATAAGCTTTACAGCACTATAACAACAGAAGAACTCATAATAAGTAGCTTCTAACTCCTCAAATGTGAAGGAAAGAGAATAAACTCATTCAAGAATCCCACAACTATCTCCACACTTGATCATATGCCATCAGGTATCAGAAAATCTCTACAAATGCCAAATATTTGGTAGTGTTCAAAAAAGTACTGGATCCAACATTAAGCTTCACACAAGAGAACTGGAACTCTTTGGTGGTGATGATTTGGTAGCATTGATGGCTTTCACTTCTTTTCACTGTCCTTGACAAGCTGCTCTCATTTCACCAGATTCTGCCGAAGATAGAGGAAGATATTTCTTTCACATTGAGGAATTGTTTTGAGCAGAAAATTACACATCAACCCTACCTTGAGATGTTGAACAATTTGAACTGTCTGTCTCTCTAAAGATGTGAATCAGGAAGGTTAGTTTAGTTCTATGAATGTGTTCAAAGATACAAACATCACCAACTTTCAAGTTATTGTGCATGGCAAATGTTGTCCATCCACCGCAGAGTCTAAATTTTGGTCTGGTCTTGTCTTTATTTATCAGAAATGTTACAGACCAAACTCTCCCATTTAACACTTGAAGGTTGATAAGTCTCTGCTTCTTGTGCAAACCAAAGTGTCTCCTACAAAACTTAGATGGTAAAGTCTGCCAAGGAAAAGAGAAAAAGTTATTTTATTTCAACTTATGGCTACAAGCCCAATCTTTTTCTGTAAATTACCAGTTGACGAGCACGAGAATCAATGTATGATGGATGCATGACAACCAAGAAGAACGGATTACAAGGTTTGAAAGAACTTGCTCTATCAAGTGCTGTAACTTGGATAGCAGTAGCCTTTGATTTTTCTACAAAAGTAGAACTTGAAACCTACTAAATTTTGCAATTTCCAAATGGATTACTAGACATACTTGAGGTGCCGGACATAGAAAGGGATATCCAACGAAAAAAGTAAAGGAGAACAGAAGCTAAAAATCTGTTAACTTGCAAAGTTTTTATGAAATGCTTAAAGACACATGCAATCTTATACCTTTGCACTTTGTATCAGTATGATGAACAACCTTCTCTGGCAATGTCATCGTGTTCTCAACTTTAACACTCTTACGACTTCTCATTTGATACGGTTGAAGAAATACCAATGAGGAGTTGTCTTTTCTCTTTTGACCTGGTTTGTGGTATTCCAAATTTTCATCATTTGGAGGTTTATTTCCTTGATTATTGGAGGTTGTCTTACCTTCTGTTCTTTTAGAAGGGTAGTCTATCTCTAAGGAACTCAAATCAAATATGTGTACCTGAAAATGGAAAGTACTTTCGCGTCTGAAAAACAAAAGATGGCCATGAGCTAGAGAGAAGAACTCTGCAAATTCTTTCCAACCCTCTTGAAACCATATTTTACCATCACCCTTTTCCAATTTCAAGTTCCACTCAGTACCATTTGGAGTCTTAAGAAATAGAGCATTTGGTAAGCATTCTCCATGTTTCTCTACAAACTTATTTGGGATCATCTGTCAATCACATCAGAATAATGTGCATGATAAAGCTCAGAAAAGTGTTATATTGCAATATGTTAAACCAATATTTATCAGTTTTATACAATTAAGTATCCCTCTAAATTTGAAATTGTTCTGTCTTTTTTTTAGGCTTAAATGCAATTTTGGTCTTCTTATTTTTTAAAATCCGCAATTTTGGTCCTCCTATTTTAAAATAGAGACATTTAGTCTCTCTATTTTTCAAAATCCGCAATTTTTGTCCATTTATTTTAAAATAGAGACATTTAGTCCCTCAGTTTTGTAATTTGCGATTTTGGTCCTTCTGTCAAACTAAAAGCATTGATTGTTAAGAAATTAACGTTAACTATAACGTGGATTAAACAATTAATTTCGTGTCACGTCACTAAATTTGGGACACATCAAGTTAATCTCTTACTTACCAATGCTTCAAATTTGATGAAATGACCAAAATCGTGGATTTTACAAAACTAGAGGACTAAATGTCTCTATTTTAAAATAGGAGGACTAAAATTGCGGATTTTGAAAAAAAGAGGAACTAAATGTCTGTATTTTAAAATAGGAGGACCAAAATTGCGGATTTTAAAAAATAGGGGGACCAAAATTGCATTTAATCCTTTTTTTTATTATTATTAAAAGACCTAGCAATTGGATGAGGTAATTAGGTAGGCAGAACTAAATTTGGCTTGAGCTATAATGGGTAATTATATAGATCAAATCTAATATCAAATGTTTCTTAAGGAAGCTTGTAGTCATTACTATATATGTTTTCAATTACAAAAACCCCAACAAACAAAAAACACAAAATCCATACTAAATACTTGAAGCTTACAAAAGAAATTGTCTGTAGTATTCCTAAATCCTAATTAATGTATTCGACTATAGTCAGTTAATTATTCATATATCTGTTACTGTAGTGTAGCCAATTTTGGTGGGTGAACGAAGTGATAGATAGAGAAAGCAATCAAAGCATGACACAAATAAAATCTGTTAGAGAACTCTTACATCAGTTGCATGTCTGATATCTTACACATGATACAAAATTTACCCTCATGATTAATTTCTGTAGTCCTTTTCTCCGTACATACTAAATTGCTCGCATTATCGTTTTCAGAAAAATTGAAAAAATACACACGAAATTAAACAGAAAAGAAATGGTGATCACGGGAGCATGTTTAACAAGGTTCAAATTGCCCATAAACGTGTGCATGCATGTATATGCAATGTTACCAAGGTCCACAATCAAAGGTCTGCATGCTCTCGTTTTCTTTAAGAGCGACACAAAGTGACATTAGATAAAAGAGATAAAAGCATAAAACAATTCATGACAGACAAATATATAGCTAAAGAAGGTTAACTTGGCAGGATTAAAGTGCTAAATTTTAAGTGGGTTTCAAAAATTGAAATGCGTGTGCTTCCTAGCTTTCCTTCATGAAGATTGCGAGAGGTTATGATCCTGAAAAAGTGGATTGGCTTCACCTGAGGCTGAGGTTGGTGAGGAAATGTAGTAGCCATGCATGAGCTGAATAAAACCCTAAGTGTGGACTGCACTCAACGTTGGTTGATACCCAGAAATAGCATCAGCTTTGCAATAGTGATGGTTTTTTTTTTCCATAACATTAACAACATGAAATTCTTTACCACCCGGACCCTTTTATTGTGTGGTGGGTGAGATTGAATTCAATACTTCATTTATTTCCCGGACCTGCAAATGTATCTATCTAATTTATTACTTTCAGCTACCAATGGTCAAGGGAATTAGTGAAGTGGGTTACGATCAACATGTTATTTATGGTATCCACTGATTCGTTTAACACTTTGACTCATTCTTGTGGACAGGGTAGGTTGACTTGTTGATTCATTCTCTTTTATCTCTCTTTTCCATATTTTAAGTTTAAGTTTTTAGAGATTTTTTTTTTTGTTAAAGGTATTTCCATAGTCCAAAACCATGAAATTAATCCCTCAAAGCTTAGAGATAACCGTAATGAATTTTGTCTCTTTTAATAAAGTCTTCTTTTTATGCACAGTTAGAGTCATGATTAAGTTTTTAGAGATAGTACTAATTTAAATTCGTTTTTAAATATTTATTGATTCTTACTCGTACCCTTTTAGCTTGTGATTTCCTGGTTGCTGATATTGACTTTCAATTAATTCTTCATTTAAACATCTTTATTACCTGTCTTTGCAAATGTATCTCCCCGCTTTAATCTAGCAATGGTTAGTGAAACGGGTTAATTAAGACCAACATGTTTAACTCCTATTTTTTGTGAATAGGCTTATAGTTTTTGTGGATAGACCAAAATGGGTTAGTGAAGCGGAGTAATATTTAATCTACTCATCACTTTTGGTACAGTGTCTAACTGTTTTTTTATACAGAATCTATTCACTTGTTTAACTCGTTCTCTACCATTATTTTAGGCAGAGAGAAGTATTAGTAATATATTTTCTAAATTTTTTTTATTATTGATTATAATTTATTAAAAATTATATAATTAGGAGTGAAGTTTATTAAATAAAAAGGGATAAAATATGTTTTTGGTCTTTTATTTTATCTTGATTTTTGTTTTTAATCCCTAAAAAATTGTTTCATTTTATTTTTAGTCCCTAACATTAATTTCAATTATTAAGTGATGTTGTGACGGACAAAATTTGCGCTTGATAAACTTATGTTTAAGTTTCTAGTAGTTTTTAACTGCTGCAAATTTTCTAGCAGATTAAAACCATCATAAATGTTAAAAAAATAATAAAAAAAATCAAAACTTCAAACACCGGATTTTTTAAAACCACAAGAAATATTATAAAAATAAACATTTCTGACCGCCAAAAAATTTGTAACGCTTAAAAGTCACTAGAAACTTAATTAAAAAAATTTCACACACAATTTATGTCCAACATATCATCACTTAACAGTTGAAATTAATGTCAGGGACTAAAAACAAAATAGAACAATTTTTTAGGAACTAAAAACAGTCAAAAAATTTATGAAGGACTAAAAACAATGAAAAAATTTATGAGGAACTAAAAACAAAACTAAGATAAAATGAGGGACTAAAAACATATTTTATCCAATAAAAATTAAATGATTATTATGAGGAGTAGAGAAAAATGACTTAGGCACAAATCAATAAGATAAATTATATAATTATTATTTTATCTTCTCTCCACACGTTAATTAGTTAATTAGGTAGAACAGCGGTAGAGGGAAGGAGGGACCTAGAGGCTCCATGGTCTCCCCCCACCTCCTCTCCCAAATTTTTTACATGTATTTAAATTATATTAGAATACAATTTTGGTCTCTTTATTTTGTCCAATTTATATTTTTTGGACCTTTTATTTTAATTTTGAAATAGAGATATTTAGTCCTCTAGACTCCATGCAGCTGTGTCCATCTCGCAAGCATAAAATACAAAAGAAACAAAAAGTATCGAGTGAGGTGTTATTATTTTGATTTTTGATATTGCTTCTATGGAAAGAGTTGAGACGTTTTTTGATTATACACACATAATTAAAGCATTTATTTCTATTTAGCTTTGTGCCAACTGCCAAATAAATGTTCTATTCTTTGGTATGTTCTATTCTTTCGTGACTTATTAGCTCAATACAAGCTCCGATCCAGGTTAAAACCAATAATGTCCTATCTTCCACAAGACTAACAGGTACATTTAGAATTAGGGTAAAAATATTAAGTTTGAAAACACCTGAAACAAACATAACTTTTAATTTTGGGGTGGATTATATTATCAAAAATGCTGCCTGTTGTACATATAATTCCAATGTATAGTTTCTTACATGAATTAACTTATTTTAATTTAAGAAAAAATTATTCATTTGATCCTTATACTTGCACTTCCAATTCCTTTCTGTTGTTATACAAACTTTACCTTTTAATCCTTGACATTTTGTAATAACAAGGACCAAAAATGAGTCAAAAGTGATTGTACAGGAACAAAAAGGGATGGTTTTCAAGTGTAGGGACTAAAAGATATGGTTCATGCAAATATAGGGATTAAATAAGTAATTTTTCCTTAATTTAAAAAATTATAGTAATGAGTTTTCGTAAAGAAACTTTTAATAGAAAAAATCTTTTTAAGTAAATTATAGTTTCTAAATCATGGTTTGTCTTAATTAAAAAAGATTTTTTTTTCCACCAAGGCTCAAACTATGATTGGGGACCTACAATCATATGTTCAAACACGACTAAATCATAGTTTTCCCAAACATGTTATTTATACATGGAAATCAATTTACACTTTCCAAATTTATAAATTTGGAAAGTGCAAGCTATAATTCAAATTTTAATCCCACTTATTGGTGCTAGTAAATTGGCCATCCTGCAAGTCCATTTTTCTCTCCACCTTTATGATGTTTTTTTGTTAGTAATTTGTCCCTTGTGATTTTTACTTGGAGTAAGTTAGGCAACCCACAACAAAAGAATAACTCATAATAAGTAGATTCTAACTCAAATGTTAAGGAAAGAGAATAAACTCATTCAAAAATCCAAAATCATCTCCATTCTCCACACTTGAGTATATATCAGGTAATCTCTACAAATGCCAAATATTTGGTAGTGGTGTTCAAACAACACCTGCTGGATCCAATGTTAAGCTTCAGACAGGAGAACTGAAACTCATTGGTGATGCTGATTTGGAAGCAGTGATGGTTTTCATATCTTTTCTCTGTCCTTGACAAGCTGCTTTTATTTGACTAGATTCTGTAGCAGACAGAAGAATATATATATATATATATATATATATATATATATATATATATATATATATATATATATATATTAGACATAGAAGGAATTGTTTTGAATAGAAAAGTAAACATCATTCCTACCTTGAGCCAATGTTGAACAATTTGAACTGTCTGTCTCTCTAAAGATGTGAACCAGGAAGGTTAGTTCAGTTCTATGAATAAGCTCAAAGATGCAAACATCACCAGCTTTCAAGTTATTGTGCTTGACGAATGCGCCCCATCCACTTGAGAGTCTAAAATTTGTTCTTGTTTTGACATTTGTCATCAGGTACTTTGCAGGCCAAACTCTCCCATTTAACGCTTGAAGGTTGATAAATAGACGCTTATTGTGCGAATTCAAGTGTCTCCTACAAAACATAGGTGGTAAAGTCTGCCATGAAAAAGAGAAACAGTTATTTTATTATTCAACTTATGTTCTACAAGCCAAATCTTTCTTTGCAGCTTACCAGAGGACCACCATTTGAATGGACGTATGATGGACGCATCACAACCAAGAAGAATGGATTACAAGGTTTTAAAGAACTTGCTCTATCAAGAGCTGAAACTTGGTTAGCAGTAGCCTTTGATTCTTCTGCAAAATTACAACTGTTTAAGGAAGACATTTCATGATATTATTTCAGGTTGCTAAGTGTTTGCAATTTCCACATGGTTTACTAGACATACTTGAGGTGCAGGTCATTGAAAAATATCAAAGGAAAGAAGTAAATTAAGGAGAACAGAAGCTCAAAATCCGTGTTAACTTGCGAAGCATTTTCTGAAATGCTTAAAGAAACATGAAAACTTATACCTTTGCACTCATTGTCAGTTAGATGCAGAGCCTCCTTTGGCAATATCAACCTGTTCTCAACTTTAACATTCTTACGCCTTTTCCTTTGATATGGTTGAATTTGAAGACATTCCAATGTTGAGTTATCTTTTCTCTTTTGACCTGGTCTGTGATATTCCAAATTTTCATCATTTGGAGGTTTATTTCCTTGATTATTGGAGGTTGTTTTACCTTCTATTCTTTTGGAAGGGTACTCTATCTCTAAGGCACTCATATCAAAGATTTGTACCTGAAAACGGGAAGTTCCTTTGCATTTGAAAACCAAAAGATGGCCATGAGCTAGAGAGTGATACTCTGCAAATTCCTTCCAACCCTTTTGAAACCAAATTTTACCGTCACGTTTTTCCAAATTCAATTTCCACTCAGCACCATTTGGAGTCTTAAGAAATAGAGTATTTGGTAAGCCTTCTCCATATTTCTCCACAAACTTATTTGGGATCATCTGTCAATCACGTCAGACAAATGTGTATGATAAAAGCTCAGAAAGGTGTTATTTTTTGCTCAGAAAGGTGTTATATTGCATTTAATTTAAGCTAACATCTATCAATTTTATACAGCTAATTATCACTCTACATTTGAAATTACTCTTCTATTTTTATTATTAAAAGAGAGATCCAAAGGCATAGCAAGAAGATGATGTGAGGTAGGTGCAACTAAATATGACATAAGCAAAAAGGCTTGTCCATTTTATAGATTGAATGTAATTTTTTGCTGACCATGGTATTGGTACATATTATTCATCGTCGGAAGCAATGACTAAACTCTGTTGGGGAACGTGATTTATTCCATATCCAAAGTAGCATCACCAGGATTTGAATCTTGGACCACTTGATTAACGAACACAAGCCGCTATCACTTGTGCCAACCAATGTTGGTGATAAAATGTAATTTAAAATGCTCCTTAAGGAAGCTATATATGGGCACTAGGCTGCAATCTGATTCTCACAGTCATTACTATTTATGTTAAAAAACAAAAGAAGAAACATCAAATCAACACTAGAAACTGAAGCTTACGAAACAAATTGTCTGTAGTATTCCTAAATAATCATTAATTTATTCTCTATATTCAGTAAGTTATTGATATATCTGTTCATGAAGTTTCGCTAATTTTGTTGAGTGAGCGAAGTAACGGAGTAAGCTTGACACATACAAAATTTGTTAGAGGAATCTATATCAGTTGCATGTCTGATATCTTATTGAAAATACAAAATTTACCCTCCACTTTTGTAGTCCGTTCTTCTCCGTATATGCTAAATAGAAAAATAAATAAAAATAAATAATCATTGAAGTGCTAAATTTTGTGTGGATATCAAAAATTGAAATGCTTGTGCTTACTAGCTTTCCTTCATGAAGATTGTGAGAGGTTATGATCTTGAAAAAGTGGATTGACTTCACCCGAGCCATGCATGAGCTGAATAAACTTCAATGGCAGTAGCTTTTGCATAAGAATTGAGAGACTGGGACCCTTTAATTTTTTGATTCTGTGGTGGTGGCTGAGATTTACTTTCTACTCTTCCTTTATATATGACCGACACATGCAATGGTCAATGGTCAAAGGAGTTTGTGAAGTGAGACAGGATCAACATGTTTATCTTGCTGTTTTTGGTGGATAGGCTTATTATCAATTCAATTTTAATTTTATTCACTTTGGTAATTACATGTGTTACGCAGGTGTTATTTTAATTTTATTATCAATTCTATTTTAATAAACTTTTACTTCTTGTAACACCCTAATTTAGAATGCACTTATATTTCTATAAAACGCTTATTGTAAGAAAAGATATTTATTCATTAAAAATAACAGATAAGGAAATAATTTAAAACGTCGCTTCTTAAATCCATCTTACATAAAATAGAACATAATCCCATAATACCAATCTCATAAAGTGTCGAAAACAGATAAGGTAAAATGACGTCGGCGGAAGACAGATACGTATCATATACAACCCCAAAGTTAAGTAGTAACAAAATAATATATATGAAGCAGGATAACAAAATTTGAACCCTATTCTACCCATAACAAAATACACAAAAAAGGAAAACTAAGGGTTCAGAGCAGCCCCCTATCTACAATATATACCCGCAATTATACACCCCAAACCTAATACTCCGTAGAAGAGTTCTCAGAAGGGTCCTCCTCAGGGTCCTCCTCAGGATCCTCCTCAGCGTCATCATCCTCCAAAGTATCGCCCAACCTCAGAACACTGGTGGGAGAAGAGATGAGAGTCATGAGCTCTTCAAACTCAGCCTCGGACATAGATAAATCTACAGAAGAGCTCCTCCTAGAAGACGGAGAAGAAGGTGGTGTGTCGGTGTCGCGGTGATACCCAGGGGCTCTCTCCTGCGTATACAACATAGGTAGGGCAAAACGTACAGGGCGTGTAGGAGGTCCATGTCCCGCCGCAGCAAAAGAGAATCTGACCCATCCATCAAAGGTGTCTGTCTGATTGTAAGCATCATGGGACCAGATTCCGTTAACAGATTCACTCCACATTCGTACTACGGGCTCCCGGTACTCGTCCATCTGATTCTGAAAAATATAGGTGTATGGAGTGAGTATCCCACCTCCAAGCCACAAACAAACGACCTTACGGTCACATACACATACACATAACAAACCACACGATATGGTTCTCTCACGATCTCACTCGTGACCCTAATCGCACTTGTTGACTAATTCTTAATTCATCATTCTCGGGCCCGCTGCCACCGGAACTCCCAGAACTCAGTGGTCTTACACATTTAAGTTGGATGGCTATTGGGAGTACACCCTCGTCATGGTACGATAACGGGGCTCTCACCAACATGATAATGGCTCGCATTTAGTCGAGGTTGCCAAGTCGGTTACGTGACCTATAGTCACAACTCGGCCCTTACCCCCAAGGTCGATCACGCCTGCGATCATTTCCCAGGTACCACTCTGTGGTCATCCAATCTCTGAGGACTGACTCCTCAATGACTCTCCCCATTGGGATTGTCCTTACAGGTTTGTGTGGACTCCTCTGTTAAAGGTACCAGACGGCGATCAATTTAGTTCCATGAGCTCATCACGTATCACATAGCGATCCCATCCTTCATAACAACACAAGTCACAGTCGGAGCTACCCACACAACCTCTCCAAGTTTGCTTCCACAGCTAACCATCACGGGGAATCATGTTCCACGATTACATCGTACTAAACGACCTCACTACGTTAAAAATGGAAAAGGTTCCTCCTTCCCCTCCCATTCACATTGCAAACAAACAAACATACAAGAGTAGATGCATTAAGCACTACTAATCTCATCATGAACCCCTTTCATGATTCTAAACAATTTTTATTAAATTTTATGTAAATCCTTACCCTCTCTCAAGTATTATGCTAAATTTTATTCTTTAGTACGCAACTCCAAGCAAAGGTCCTAGTTTATTTTCTAAGTCCAAGTTTAAGATTTGATGCCCACATGTCAAACTTCCTAAAATTTACTAAGTCCAAATAATTATAATTATTCACACTCTTTTTTTTTAAGGTTTATTTATTGTTTTCACAATAAATCAAAATAAAGTGCTAGAACTCCATTTTCTAGCATGCAAATGCACTCTTACAAGGAGTCCATTTGTCCCCTTCCCACAATCACATATCATTCAACACACATAACACAACATGCACATTCAATTTCCAGCACACAGATTGCCCGAGGATCACATTCCTCCCGGTCTCCAATTCAAGTCAGGTAAATACAATGAATAAGGCAAGAATAAAAATTTCATTAACAAATAATCAATTATATAATGATAAAGTGCAGAGGTCTTTCCTTTGGGATAAAACCACTCATTCATAGTCCAAAACAATTAAATAATATACTTAAAGCAATTAACTTAACCAAACTCTAATATTCTACATAGATCAAATTATATGCTCCAAGAATTATTTTACACATCATTTAAGTTCAGAATAGTACATAAATTTGAAGAGACATTATTCATCGTGCAATCAGTTACACCTAAATTTAGTTCCTCAAAATTCACTCCAAAAATATGATTTTTAATTTATTTTTCCAAATCTGACTGCACACTAAAAACAGAGTATAGGAAATTTCGAAAATAGAAAAACTCATCATTAATTAGTGAAATTTTACAGAGACCATTTTCCACAAGTAAATTACAACATATATTTTTCCCAGAATTTAATTCCTACCCCAAATATCATTTTTCCATTTATCTTCCCCTGTTATCAGAAATCAGTTTTTACAATAATATATCATCTAAAAATAGTAAAACAACTTAATGAATTCTATGAAACTTAAAGTATACTATAAAGAGGTGAATTATCATCATATATTTTTTTCACACTAAATTTCTCACTGAAAATATTTTTATTCTATTTAAACATGACCCAACAGATTTCTGAAAATAAAAATAGAATTTATTTATAAATACTAAATAAACCCAGTAAAATCTGAAAATTTTCAGAAACATCACTAACACATAGTATCAAGGTTTTGTGCTCTTAATTTATGAAAATATCACTCTAAAACAGGTCAAATACTCAAAACAGTGGGTTGAGCAAATACAGAGCACTCACAAAAATAATTCTATTTAAAATACCAAATCAACTCAATAAATTCTGAAAATTTTTGTATCCATTCCAGAGGCATAAAAACAGTTATTCATAGTCTCAAATCATCATAAAGATCCACGAAATTATTTAAAATAAAATCTAAACAGCCAGCAGCCACCATGAACAAAATGGTGTATTTAACCAAAGTTTAAGGGGGAAACTCCTCCATACCTTAATATAGCTCAAGAAAATGGAAAGGATGAAGGGAATGAGCCTTAATAGAGTCCTTAAGTCCCTAAGTATCAAAATTAAAATTTTAAACCATACACTTGTAGAGTTTAAAATTCTAAGCAATCCTATGGAATCAAAAATTAATTTTGATAGAAATTACCTAAGCTTTGGATTATGGAAAGCAATGGAGGAAATGAGAAAACCTTTTCTCCCTTTGAGAAATATTCAGAAACAGCAGAGAGAGTGAGTGAGGAAGGGAGCTGAATTTTATTTTTATTAATAAAAAAAAATCCAAGGGGTTTTAGGTCAAAAAAAATTAATATGGGATATAAATATCCCTATTTTTAAGGCTTTTGAAGTTTGGAGTGTGTAAGGAAGAAGAAAAATTGGGGAAGCTCTCTGGTTCGACCAGCAGAGCCTTTTTTTTTTATTTATTTTTTTTTTATTTTTTTATATGCTTAAAATGGGTAAAATGAGATTAAACAAAAATGGTAATTTTATTTTTACCATAAGTAGTTAATTACTAGCTAATTAACATAGAGTATTGTGCTAATTATCTAGAACATTGTGTAATTCAAATTAATCATACACAGTATTAACTTACACAGTGTAAATTTATACTGTCTAATTTTACACAGTATAATTTCGCACAGTGTAAAAATTAAAATTTTAATTTCACTAAATTTTGTCACATGAAATAACATATTTATAATCTATATATATATATATATATATATATATATTTTTTTTTTCTATTGTAATTAATTCAATACTAATTAAATTCTAACAAAGCACACAAACACAGTATTTATTATATTCTGAGTTGTAAATTTTTTAGGGTGTTACAACTCTACCACCCTTTTAGAAATTTCGTCCTCGAAATTTGACTGACCTTGGAATAGATGCGGATGTAACTCCTTCATCTTATCCTCTAACTCCCAGGTAGCATCACCTTCGTCGCTAGCACTCCATATCACTTTTACTAACGGTATACTTTTTTTCCTCAACTGCTTAATCCTTCGATCACTAATTCGCAAGGGAATTACATCATAAGTAAGATTATCTCTCACTTGTACTTGATCCATTGCAATCACATGAGAAGGGTCTGGAGTGTATTGCCTAAGTTGAGAAACATGAAAGACAGGATGCAAATTTGACAAATTTGGAGGCAAGGCTATGTGATAAGCAACAGGACCAATTCTTTTTAGGATTTGGTAAGGACCAATGAACTTTGGAGTGAGTTTTCGGGATCTTAGTGCTCTTCCAACTCCAGTCATAGGGGTAACCTTCAAAAACACATGGTCTCCTTCTTGAAATTCAAGAGGCTTTCTCCGTCTGTCATGGTAACTCTTTTGCCTATCTTGAGCTATTTTGATCTTTTCCCTAATGGCTTTTACTTGCTCAGTGATTTTCTGTAACATCTCGGGTCCTATCAAGAGAGACTCTCCGGTTTCATACCAACACAAAGGTGTCTTACACTTCCTTCCATACAAGGCCTCAAAAGGGGCCATACCTATACTAGCTTGAAAACTATTGTTATAGGTAAACTCTATCAAAGGTAAGCACTCGTTCCAACTACCCCTTTGTTCTATCACACAAGCCCTCAAAAGATCTTCTAAAGATTGAATGGTTCTTTCGGTTTGGCCATCCGTTTGTGGGTGATAAGCAGAGCTAAGTCTCAGTTTGGTACCTAAAGTTTCTTGCAAACTTCCCCAGAACCTAGATGTAAAGCGCGGA
The DNA here is from genome assembly GCA_026413185.1 of Pueraria montana var. lobata. Lineage (NCBI taxonomy): Eukaryota > Viridiplantae > Streptophyta > Magnoliopsida > Fabales > Fabaceae > Pueraria > Pueraria montana. Next base: position 56,334,546 of record CM048650.1, on the reverse strand, counting down.
TCTCTATCCGAAACAATGCTAGATGGTATCCCATGAAGCCTAACCACTTCCTTGAGATATAACTGAGCTAACTTCTCCAACTTGTACTGCATGTTGATAGGGATAAAGTGAGCAGATTTTGTTAATCTATCCACAATTACCCATATCGCATCGTGCCCAAGATTTGTCCTTGGTAATGCAGAGACAAAATCCATAGATATGCTATCCCATTTCCACTCTGGGATGTTTAGAGGTTGTAACTCCCCTGGAGGTCTTTGATGTTCCACTTTGGCTTTTTGGCACGTCAGACACTTTGCCACGTACTCGGCCACGTCCTTCTTCATCCCGTACCACCAAAAATTCTTCTTCAAGTCTTGATACATCTTTGTTGAGCCAGGATGGAAACTCAGTCTACTCTTATGAGCCTCTTCCAGAGTCAATTCCCTCAATCCACCATCTAGTGGTATGCACACCCTCTCTTTAAACTTGATGAGTCCATTAGCATCCTTGGTGAACTCCAATTCTTTGCCTTCCTCTCTTAGCCTCATCTTTTCTTGCAACAGTTGATCTCCTTGTTGAGCTTCTCGAACTTGTTCCAAAAACTCATTAGTAATCCTTAAAGTTCCCAAATACAAACTCTTGGGTCTCACATCCACTGCTAGATTCAAATCTCTGAACTCTTCAATCAACTCCAACTCTTTGACCATCATGGCAGACATTTGCAATGACTTTCGGCTTAACGCGTCAGCCACTACATTAGCCTTTCCAGGATGATATGACAACTCAAAATCATAATCCTTCAAAAACTCCATCCATCTCCTTTGCCTCATATTCAACTCCTTTTGATCAAACAGGTACTTTAAACTTTTGTGATCACTAAACACTTCAAATCTTGCTCCATAAAGATAATGTCTCCAAATCTTCAAAGCAAACACCACAGCTGCTAGTTCCAGATCATGTGTTGGGTAGTTCACCTCATGCGGTCTCAACTGTCTTGAAGCATAAGCAATCACTTTTCTTTCCTGCATCAACACACATCCAAGTCCTTGACCAGATGCGTCACAATATACCTCAAACTTCTTTTCTGAGTTGGGTAGAATCAGAATTGGTGCGGACGTCAACCTTTTCTTCAACTCTTGAAAACTGCGCTCGCATGTGTCATTCCACACAAACTCTGTTCCTTTCCGAGTTAGCTTAGTTAACGGCAATGCTAAGCGAGAAAATCCTTCAATGAACTTTCTGTAATATCCCGCTAAACCCAAGAAACTTCTTATCTCTGTAACCGTAGTTGGTTGTTCCCAACGCGTCACAGCTTCTACTTTTGTAGGGTCCACAGCAATCCCGTCCTTCGTCACCACATGTCCCAAAAATTGCACTTGTTCTAGCCAAAACTCGCACTTGGAGAGTTTTGCGTAAAGTTGTCGCTCCTTCAGAACTTGTAGCATGATCCTCAGATGTTCTTCATGTTCTTCATAACTTCGTGAATATACTAGGATGTCGTCAATGAAGACCACCACGAACTTGTCCAAGTATTGATGAAAAATCCGATTCATGTAGTCCATGAAAACTGCAGGAGCATTAGTTACACCAAAAGGCATGACTAAATACTCGTAGTGCCCATAGCGCGTTCTAAATGCCGTTTTTGGAACATCTTCCTTCTTGACACGAATTTGATGATATCCCGATCGCAAGTCAATCTTTGAGAACACTGAAGCACCTCTCAGTTGATCCATGAGATCATCAATCCTCGGTAACAGGTACTTGTTCTTGATTGTCACTTTGTTGAGTTGACGATAATCTACACACATCCTCATACTACCATCCTTCTTCTTCACTAACAGCACTGGCGCTCCCCAAGGTGACACGCTTGGTCTCACAAACTGCTTTTCTAACAAATCCTCTACTTGAGTTTTCACCTCAGCTAGTTCTACAGGAGACATCCTATAGGGTGCTATTGAAACAGGACTAGATCCAGGAATCAAGTCTATGGTGAATTCTACTTCTCTCTTAGGTGGTAACTCTGATATGTCATCAGGAAAAACTTCAGGAAATTCACACACTACAGGTACGTTACTGACATCAAGATGTTCCTCAATGTTAGTTGAAAATAGAGCCACGTATACTTGAACTTTCTCCCTTTTACCAATTTCACTTTCATTGGAAGTCCCTAATCCCGAAGACTCAATGGAACTTTGAGTCGGGGTACTGAAAACTAAAGTTTTATCTTTACAGTTAAGAAGAACATGGTTGGAAGATAACCAGTCCATTCCTAACACAACATCAAGATGGGAAAGAGGTAGACAAATCAAATTCACAGGGAAGGTCTTGCCTTCGATCACAATAGGACAATTCAAACATGCATGAGAAGTAATAACTGGTTTATTGGTAGGAGTTGCAACTTCGATTTCATAAGGTAAGAATGACATAGGCAATCCTAAACTTTTAACACAATCATGTGATATGAAAGAGTGTGTTGCACCTGAATCATAAAGTACATCTAAGAGTCTATCTTTTATGATGCCCTTACCTTGGATTAGATCATCGGACGTCGTAGCCTCAGTTCCACTCATTGCAAAAACTTTTCCAGTCACCCTTTGTTTTCCACCACTATTCTTTACAACATTCCCAGCATTTCCAACACTCCCAGTAGTCTTTGGTGCAAACCAACAACTCCTCGCCATATGTCCCGCCTTGCCACAGTTGTGACAAATAAGTGGTTTCTGTTGTTGTGGTTGTGGTTGTGGTTGTGAACAATCTCTTAACAGATGAGGTCCTCCACAACGGAAACACTTGATCGAGTTGTTGTTGAAACCTCCAACAAATGGTTTCCTTTGACCAAAATTTCCTCCAGATGATTGGCCAGGCCTAAAGTATGGTTTCTTGGATCCTCCGAATTGCTTCTTCTGATGTTTCTGTGGACCACCAGACTTCCACAGCGCTTGTTTTGCCTTAGCATGATTCTCGTAGATACGACACTTGCTCACTAAAGTTGGAAAATCAGTAATCTGGAGATATCCAATAGCTGTGCGAATGTCCGCTCTTAGCCCATTCTCAAATTGGGTGCAGATGTCTTCCTCATTATCACCCCTTCGGTAATAAGGCCAATATTTCAGTAGCTCATTGAACTTCGCAGCGTATTCCCCTACAGTCATGCTTCCTTGTTTCAGTTCAAGGAACTCCTTCGCTTTCTCCTTGCGTAAATCTCTCGGAAAGTAATTATCAAGAAATTTCTCCTTGAATACGTCCCAGTCAATGACGCCTTCCACAGCTGGCAAGGTTTGGCGAGCAAACTTCCACCAGTCTTCAGCTTCACCACCCAGCATGTAGGTAGCAAAAGTCACTTTGTGCTCCTCATAGCAGCCCATCGCTTCAAAGATTTTCTCCAACTTTGAGATCCAGAGTTCAGCTCCTTCCGGATCAAAAGCTTTGTTGAACTTAGGTGGGTTATGCTTCGTGAAAGCAGTCAATCCACGATATTCAATCGGTTCCGCCTCACGGTCTTGCACGAGGTTCTCTAGAACGGCAGTAACGCGTTCTAGAATTTGTTGGGTTGCATTGGGAATCCCAGCCATGATTTCCTGAAATCAACCCATAAATTTCCAAGAAATCATCACATCACTTTCATATAAACCTCACATCACTACTATTATAGTCGATGCAAGATACACACATCTACAGATATTATCCACCATAGTAGGTATACTCATTCAGACCATCATCAAAACAATTTCATCTCACACCTCTGTTTCTACAGATAATGTAAGATCCAAACAATCAATCAATCAAATCAATACAACTGTCGTTATCAGTTGTTCAAACACACAACAAACATGGTCAAGCCCACGCTCCAGGCTTGGTAGGACGAACTGCTCTGATACCACTAATGTAACACCCTAATTTAGAATGCACTTATATTTCTATAAAACGCTTATTGTAAGAAAAGATATTTATTCATTAAAAATAACAGATAAGGAAATAATTTAAAACGTCGCTTCTTAAATCCATCTTACATAAAATAGAACATAATCCCATAATACCAATCTCATAAAGTGTCGAAAACAGATAAGGTAAAATGACGTCGGCGGAAGACAGATACGTATCATATACAACCCCAAAGTTAAGTAGTAACAAAATAATATATATGAAGCAGGATAACAAAATTTGAACCCTATTCTACCCATAACAAAATACACAAAAAAGGAAAACTAAGGGTTCAGAGCAGCCCCCTATCTACAATATATACCCGCAATTATACACCCCAAACCTAATACTCCGTAGAAGAGTTCTCAGAAGGGTCCTCCTCAGGGTCCTCCTCAGGATCCTCCTCAGCGTCATCATCCTCCAAAGTATCGCCCAACCTCAGAACACTGGTGGGAGAAGAGATGAGAGTCATGAGCTCTTCAAACTCAGCCTCGGACATAGATAAATCTACAGAAGAGCTCCTCCTAGAAGACGGAGAAGAAGGTGGTGTGTCGGTGTCGCGGTGATACCCAGGGGCTCTCTCCTGCGTATACAACATAGGTAGGGCAAAACGTACAGGGCGTGTAGGAGGTCCATGTCCCGCCGCAGCAAAAGAGAATCTGACCCATCCATCAAAGGTGTCTGTCTGATTGTAAGCATCATGGGACCAGATTCCGTTAACAGATTCACTCCACATTCGTACTACGGGCTCCCGGTACTCGTCCATCTGATTCTGAAAAATATAGGTGTATGGAGTGAGTATCCCACCTCCAAGCCACAAACAAACGACCTTACGGTCACATACACATACACATAACAAACCACACGATATGGTTCTCTCACGATCTCACTCGTGACCCTAATCGCACTTGTTGACTAATTCTTAATTCATCATTCTCGGGCCCGCTGCCACCGGAACTCCCAGAACTCAGTGGTCTTACACATTTAAGTTGGATGGCTATTGGGAGTACACCCTCGTCATGGTACGATAACGGGGCTCTCACCAACATGATAATGGCTCGCATTTAGTCGAGGTTGCCAAGTCGGTTACGTGACCTATAGTCACAACTCGGCCCTTACCCCCAAGGTCGATCACGCCTGCGATCATTTCCCAGGTACCACTCTGTGGTCATCCAATCTCTGAGGACTGACTCCTCAATGACTCTCCCCATTGGGATTGTCCTTACAGGTTTGTGTGGACTCCTCTGTTAAAGGTACCAGACGGCGATCAATTTAGTTCCATGAGCTCATCACGTATCACATAGCGATCCCATCCTTCATAACAACACAAGTCACAGTCGGAGCTACCCACACAACCTCTCCAAGTTTGCTTCCACAGCTAACCATCACGGGGAATCATGTTCCACGATTACATCGTACTAAACGACCTCACTACGTTAAAAATGGAAAAGGTTCCTCCTTCCCCTCCCATTCACATTGCAAACAAACAAACATACAAGAGTAGATGCATTAAGCACTACTAATCTCATCATGAACCCCTTTCATGATTCTAAACAATTTTTATTAAATTTTATGTAAATCCTTACCCTCTCTCAAGTATTATGCTAAATTTTATTCTTTAGTACGCAACTCCAAGCAAAGGTCCTAGTTTATTTTCTAAGTCCAAGTTTAAGATTTGATGCCCACATGTCAAACTTCCTAAAATTTACTAAGTCCAAATAATTATAATTATTCACACTCTTTTTTTTTAAGGTTTATTTATTGTTTTCACAATAAATCAAAATAAAGTGCTAGAACTCCATTTTCTAGCATGCAAATGCACTCTTACAAGGAGTCCATTTGTCCCCTTCCCACAATCACATATCATTCAACACACATAACACAACATGCACATTCAATTTCCAGCACACAGATTGCCCGAGGATCACATTCCTCCCGGTCTCCAATTCAAGTCAGGTAAATACAATGAATAAGGCAAGAATAAAAATTTCATTAACAAATAATCAATTATATAATGATAAAGTGCAGAGGTCTTTCCTTTGGGATAAAACCACTCATTCATAGTCCAAAACAATTAAATAATATACTTAAAGCAATTAACTTAACCAAACTCTAATATTCTACATAGATCAAATTATATGCTCCAAGAATTATTTTACACATCATTTAAGTTCAGAATAGTACATAAATTTGAAGAGACATTATTCATCGTGCAATCAGTTACACCTAAATTTAGTTCCTCAAAATTCACTCCAAAAATATGATTTTTAATTTATTTTTCCAAATCTGACTGCACACTAAAAACAGAGTATAGGAAATTTCGAAAATAGAAAAACTCATCATTAATTAGTGAAATTTTACAGAGACCATTTTCCACAAGTAAATTACAACATATATTTTTCCCAGAATTTAATTCCTACCCCAAATATCATTTTTCCATTTATCTTCCCCTGTTATCAGAAATCAGTTTTTACAATAATATATCATCTAAAAATAGTAAAACAACTTAATGAATTCTATGAAACTTAAAGTATACTATAAAGAGGTGAATTATCATCATATATTTTTTTCACACTAAATTTCTCACTGAAAATATTTTTATTCTATTTAAACATGACCCAACAGATTTCTGAAAATAAAAATAGAATTTATTTATAAATACTAAATAAACCCAGTAAAATCTGAAAATTTTCAGAAACATCACTAACACATAGTATCAATGTTTTGTGCTCTTAATTTATGAAAATATCACTCTAAAACAGGTCAAATACTCAAAACAGTGGGTTGAGCAAATACAGAGCACTCACAAAAATAATTCTATTTAAAATACCAAATCAACTCAATAAATTCTGAAAATTTTTGTATCCATTCCAGAGGCATAAAAACAGTTATTCATAGTCTCAAATCATCATAAAGATCCACGAAATTATTTAAAATAAAATCTAAACAGCCAGCAGCCACCATGAACAAAATGGTGTATTTAACCAAAGTTTAAGGGGGAAACTCCTCCATACCTTAATATAGCTCAAGAAAATGGAAAGGATGAAGGGAATGAGCCTTAATAGAGTCCTTAAGTCCCTAAGTATCAAAATTAAAATTTTAAACCATACACTTGTAGAGTTTAAAATTCTAAGCAATCCTATGGAATCAAAAATTAATTTTGATAGAAATTACCTAAGCTTTGGATTATGGAAAGCAATGGAGGAAATGAGAAAACCTTTTCTCCCTTTGAGAAATATTCAGAAACAGCAGAGAGAGTGAGTGAGGAAGGGAGCTGAATTTTATTTTTATTAATAAAAAAAAATCCAAGGGGTTTTAGGTCAAAAAAAATTAATATGGGATATAAATATCCCTATTTTTAAGGCTTTTGAAGTTTGGAGTGTGTAAGGAAGAAGAAAAATTGGGGAAGCTCTCTGGTTCGACCAGCAGAGCCTTTTTTTTTTATTTATTTTTTTTTTTATTTTTTTATATGCTTAAAATGGGTAAAATGAGATTAAACAAAAATGGTAATTTTATTTTTACCATAAGTAGTTAATTACTAGCTAATTAACATAGAGTATTGTGCTAATTATCTAGAACATTGTGTAATTCAAATTAATCATACACAGTATTAACTTACACAGTGTAAATTTATACTGTCTAATTTTACACAGTATAATTTCGCACAGTGTAAAAATTAAAATTTTAATTTCACTAAATTTTGTCACATGAAATAACATATTTATAATCTATATATATATATATATATATATATATATATATATATTTTTTTTTTTTTTTTTTTTTTTTCTATTGTAATTAATTCAATACTAATTAAATTCTAACAAAGCACACAAACACAGTATTTATTATATTCTGAGTTGTAAATTTTTTAGGGTGTTACACTTCTTATAAATTTGAATTAGCTTATTTTAATATCAAAAATATAGTAATGATTTTTTTATAAAAAAAAAACTTGTAACAGAGAAGTTATGTAAATTATAGTTATTTGTTGGCAATTGAGATTTTTCCAAATTGTTATTATAAAATATTTTTAATGTCTCTGCAGTTTTTTTGTGGTTGCTTGTAAGTTTTGTTATAGTTTGCTTGTGCTCAAAAAAAGTAACTTGTAGCTGCAGGCTAGTGATGTCTACTTTTAGCTTAGTCATAATTTGTTGTTTGTTTTGCCCAATGAGGGGCTTCTTAGTTTTTCTATTTAAACAGGTTGTTGTAACAGTTCTTAGTGTGCAAAACTGAGTTATAACATTGGAATATATTAGAGTAGTTTTGTTCCTCTCTTCTTCTTCATATACATTTATGTTTCTGGTTTATAATTCACAAATTTTATGCTTCTGCATCGTCTGATAGTCTTACAGCATCGTCTGATAGTCTTACAGCATCGTCTGATCAGTTTGTTGTTGGGTCTGATGGTCTTTCGCTTGAGTCTGTTGCTTTGTTTGCTCAGTCTGATTGCATAGTCTATTGGGTCTATTGTTGAGTCTGATGCACCATCTGATGCTCAGTCTGATGCACTGTCTATTATGTTTTTAGCTCAGTCTGATAGCTATTTCACTTCAGACTTATACCCACTTCCACATGCCATCTTCTAACATGGTATCTAGAGCTTAAATGATCTTTAAGGGACTGTGAGGGAGTGAAAACCAGAGTCGGCGAGGGAGAGAAAAACAAAAAAAAAATAGAGTGAAAAAAACCAGTGAGACAACCCACACAAAAAAAAACCTTCAGACACAAAAATGGCTTCCAGCTGTAGTTCTCTACCTCCACCTCCTATATTTGCAGGTGAAAACTTTCATTTGTGGGCTACAAAAATGAGGACTTATTTTAGAGCTAAGAGTTTGTGGGATATAGTGGAAAATGGAAGTAACCCAACTCCATTACCGGAAAACCCAACAGTAGCTCAAATAAGGACAATGATGAAGTGGCAAAGGAAGGCAAAGCACTTGCCATTATACAAGCAGCACTACATGATGATGTGTTTATCAAGATTCTAACTCTTGAGACTGCAAAAGAGGCATGGGATCAGTTGAAGGAGGAGTTCCAAGGGAGTGAAAAAACAAAAAGAATGCAGGGGCTGAACTTGAGAAGGGAGTTCGAAGCAGTGAAAATGAAAGAAAGTGAATCTGTTAAAGAGTTTACTGACAGACTTTTGAAGGTGGTTACACAAATCAAATTACTTGGAAAGGAGCTAAGTGATCAACGGGTTGTGGAGAAAATCTTGGTCTGTCTTCCAGAGAGGTTTGAGTCTAAAATCTCTAGAAGAAAATAAAGATTTTTCTCAAATATCAATTGCAGAGCTTGTGAATGCTTTGCAAGCTACTGAACAAAGAAGATCCTTAAGGATGGAAGAAAACACTGAAGGTGCTCTTGTAGCACGCACAAAAGGCAAAGCCCAAAGCTATAATAGTTATGGGAAAAAGCCATTTTGTGGGGAGGAAGAAGAAGGCAAAGAAGGAGGAAGTTGGAAAAATAAATTTCCACCTTGCCCCCATTGCAAGAAGAACAATCATACTGAAAATTTTTATTGGTTCAGGCCAAGCATTAAATGTAGGGCCTGTAATCAGTTTGGTCATGTGGAGAAGGTTTGTAAAAATAAGGCAAACCAACAGGTACAACAAGCCCAAGTTGTTGAGCATGAAGAACAAAGTGAGGAGTATTTATTTGCTGCTACTTGTTACTCAGCAAGTAATATCAAAGAGGTGTGGCTTATAGACAGTGGATGCACAAATCATATGACCCACAATGCTAGCATTTTCAAGGAATTGAATCAGTCCTACTTCTCCAAAGTCACCTTTGGCAATGGTGAATGTGTTGATGTCAAAGGTAAAGGAGTTGTTGCTGTTGAAACTCCCTCAGGTACTAAATATATTTCAGATGTGTTATATGTACCTGAGATGAATCAAAGTCTGTTGAGTGTGGGACAAATACTAGAAAGGAATTATTCCTTATGTTTTAAAGATATGGGCTGCACAATATTTGATCCTTTTGGATGTGAGCTAATGTCCATTAAAATGAAAGATAGAAGTTTTCCAGTGGAATGGAAGAAAGAAACCACACAAGCTGCTTCAAAAGATGTAGAGGATTTGGAAATTTTGCCAACTGAGAAGGCATTTCAGATTATGGAGTGTGATTTAAATGAACCCACTACAGAAGTTGCTAAGGAGAAGTTGTCCATTCTTGGTCACAACAAACTTGAGGAGGGGAAAAAGAAGAATAGTTTTTTGAAATTTTTGGGCTTTATGTTGAATCCTCTTTTATGGGTCATGGAAGCTGCAACAATTTTGGCCATTGTTTTGGCAAATGCAAGAGGTAAATCTCTTGATTGGAAATATTTTGTTGGGATTATCATACTCCTTCTTATCAAGTCAAATTTCATAGAGGAGTTTAATGTTGCTGCAACTGTCATGGCTCATCTAGCACCTAAAGCTAAGGTTCTTCAAGTTCAAAAATGGATTAAGAGGGTTGCAAGCAATCTTGTTCCTGATGATATAATTTTTGTTAAGCCAAGGGATGCAGATGATTGTCTACTTGAAGGTGATCCTCCATAGATGTGGGAAATGTTAAGATCAGCTTAGAGTGTTGAAGAAAAAATCTCAAGGAGGAGTGTTGGCAATTGAGATTTTTCCAAGTTGTTATTATAAAATATTTTTAATGTCTCTGCAGTTTTTTTGTGGTTGCTTGTAAGTTTTGTTATAGTTTGCTTGTGCTCAAAAAAAGCAACTTGTAGCTGCAAGCTAATGATGTCTACTTTTAGCTTAGTCATAATTTGTTGTTTGTTTTGCCCAATGAGTGGCTTCTTAGTTTTTCTATTTAAACAGGTTGTTGTAACAGTTCTTAGTGTGTTCTGCATCATTTGATAGTCTTACAGCATCGTCTGATCAGTTTGTTGTTGGGTCTGATGGTCTTTCGAGTCTGTTGCTTTGTTTGCTCAGTCTGATTGCATAGTCTATTGGGTCTGTTGTTGAGTCTGATGCACCATCTGATGCTCAGTCTGATGCACTGTCTGTTATGTTTTTAGCTCAGTCTGATAGCTATTTCACTTCAGACTTATACCCACTTCCACATGCCATCTTCTAACATTACTAAATCACGTTTGACTCATTGGAGAAAAAAAAATCACATTTGCTCAGACTATTGTGAATTTAGGAAGTAAAATTATGTTCGTTCAAACAATATCAACTCTCAACCATAGTTTTGCCATATATGTTACGCCAACAAAGTCTAACAAAATTAATTAGATTCTTTAAACTTTAGGGATTTGATTCTGGCCAAAAAAAAATTACACTTTCCAAATTAAGATTTGGAAAGCGCAAACTATAATTCAATTCAATTTTTCCCTACTTTTTTGTACTAGATAATTGGCATGGAGAAGAATCACTTGGTCATCCGGCAGATCAATTTTTCTAATCACCTTTATGATAATGTTTTTTTGTTGGTAATTTGCCATTTGTGATATTATTCCCTTAGTATACTATGCCGTGCTGTCATATTTGCAATATTATTTACGTATGTGGTTAATTATGTTGACTTTCGTTTCTTGACTTTGCCCGGTGTGATTTCTTCATTCCACAAGCACTTTGACCTCCATAATTTTTAAAAAAAAAAAAAAAACATATAGAAATCAGAAGTCGTTAATTTCAACAAGCTCTCGTAAATAATAGTATAAGCCAATACATAGCAACAACATCTCGGTATTGGACATGTTTAAAAGCAATATCTAAACAGAATAACGTCTAACTTCAAAATAGCTTCTAACTTTTCAGGTGTTAAGGAAAGAGAATAAACTCATTCAACAATCCACAATTATCTCCACACTTGTGAATATGCCATCAAGTACTAGGTAATGCCAAAAATTTGTAGTGTTCAAAAAAGGTGCTGAATCCCACGTTAAGCTTCATCATACAAGAGAACTGAAACTCTTCGGTGATAATTATTTGGTAGCATTGATGGTTTTCTTTTCTTTTCTCTGTCCATGACAAGCTGCTCTCATTTGACCAGATTCTGCATAAGATAGATGAATATATTTATTAGACATATAAGGAATTGTTTTGAATACAAAAGTAAACATCAATGCTACCTTGAGATGTTTAACAATTTGAACTGTCTGTCTCTCTGAAGATGTGAACCAGGAAGGTTAGTTTAGTTCCATGAATGAGTTCAAACGTGCAAACATCACCAACTTTCAAGTTATTGTCCTTGACAAATGCATTCCATGAGAGTCTACATCTTGCAGTTGTCTTTTCTTTATGGACCAGGAACTTTGCAGGCCAAACTCTCCCACTTAACCCCTGAAGGTTGATAAGTCTCTGCTTCTTGGGCAAATCAAAGTGACTCCTACAAAACTTAGACGGTAAACCCTGCCATCAAAAGGAGAAACAGTTATTTTGTTTTTCAACTTATGTTCTACAAGCCAAATCCTTATTTAAAGCTTACCAGAACACCACGAGGACTGATGTAGGTTTGATGCATGACAACCAAGAAGAATGGATTACAAGGTTTGAAAGAACTTGCTCTATCAAGAGCTGTAACTTGGTTAGCCATAGCCTTTGATTTTTCTGCAAAATTACAACTCCGTTTAAGGCAGACGTTTCGTGAATCATCTTTCAGACTGCTATAAATTGAAACCTACTAAATGTTTGCAATTTCCAAATGGCTTACTAGACATACATGAGGTGCAGGTCATTGAAAATTATCAAATGAAAGAAATAAATTAAGAAGAACATATAAGTTAATAATCTGTGTCAACTAATGAAGCTTTTTATCAAATGCTTAAAGACAGATGAAAACATATACCTTTGCATTTTGTGTCAGTGTGATGCAGAGCCTCCTTTGGCAATATCAAGGTGTTCTCAACTTTAACACACTTACGACTTCTCATTTGACATGGTTGAAGAAATTCAACTGAGTTATCTTTTCTCTTTTGACCTGGTCTGTGACACTCCAAATTTTCATCACTTGGAGGTTTATTTCCTTGATTGTTGGAGGCCGTTTTACCATCTATTATTTTGGAAGGGTACTCAATCTCTAAGGCACTCAAATCAAAGATGTTTACCTTAAAATGGGAAGTTCTTTCCCATCTGAAAACCAAAAGATGGCCATGAGCTAGAGAGTGATACTCTGCAAATTGTTTCCATCCCTTTTGAAACCATATTTTACCGTCACGTTTTTCCAAAATCATTTTCCGCTGAGCACCATTTGGAGTCTTTAGAAACACAGTACTTGGTAAGCCTTCTCCATATTTCTTCACAAACTTATTTGGGATCATCTGTCAGTCAAATTAGACTAATGTTGCGTATCATAAAGCTCAGAAATGTATTTTATTGCATTAATTTAAGCTAGCATCTATTAATTTTATACAGTTAAGTACCACTGCAAATTTGAAATTACTCTGCTAATTTTATTGAAAGAGAGATCCAAAGACCTAGAAAAAAATACGAGGCAAGGTAGGCGCAACTAAATATGACATGAGCAATAAGGCTGGCTCATATTAAGATGCTCCTTAAGGAAGCTATGGGGCACTAGGCTGCAGTGCCATTCATGAATTTGAATTTCTTCATCACTGCTAATCTGATGCTCCTAGTCATTACTATATATGTGATTGACTTCAAAAAAATCAACAAACAGAAAACACCAAATCAATACTAAATACTTGAAGCTTACAAAATAAACTATCTTTAGTAATCCAAAATTAATCCTTATTAATGTATTCCTCTATAGTCAGTTAGTGATTAATATATCTGTTCATGTAGTGTAGTGTAGCCAATTTTGGTGAATCAGCGACGAGATAGAAAGCATGACAAAAAAACTTGTTAGAGGGCTCTTGTTACATCGGCTGCATGTTTGTTATCTTACTGAAAATACTAAATTTACCCTCAATTTTTGTAGTCCATTGTTCTCGGTATCGCTAAATAGACACTTTTTTGTTCTTAATTAAATAGAAAAAATTAAATAATCGACAGAAAATAAAAGGTGTTAGCAATAGCAATCGGAATTCTAAAGATCAGAGTAATCACACGCACACACAGACACGAGATTTAACGAGGTTCGGCAAGTGTGTCTACGTCCTCTGGAGCAGAGCGGCTGTTTCTATTATTGTTATTTGGCCAATAGGATTACATCAATTTATATAGAATAAACCACGATATAGACTTACAATATTATCCCTGTATCGTACTGCGGGGCTAAACCCCCGCACCTCCAACCCACTTATTTCGTAACCCAACAACAAGTGGCCCAAACCCAATCTGCTCACTCATAGAATATGAGCCATGCACAACAATCTCCACCTTGGCGAATATTCGACCCCGTGGAAGATAATAGCAAGTCCACTTCATATCCTATATGTCTCTTGGGTTGGGGGGTCCAGTCACGTCTAGCACTGAGCAACATTCAACAAGTCCAAGCAATGCTTGAACTTGTCAGCTGTGACCACCTTGGTTAACATATCAGCTGCATTCTCTGAAGTGTGAACCTTCCTGAGCAAAATCTAACCAGATGCCATCAACTCCCTGATCTTGTGGAACCTCACATCAATATGCTTGGTTCTAGCACGATACACTTGATTCTTTGCCAAATCGATAGCACTCTGACTATCACAATGCAACTGAACTCCACCTTGCTCAATGCCCAGCTCCTTTGCTAGCCCTGTGAGCCACACAGCTTCTTTACTAGCCTTTGCTATTGCGATGTACTCTACTTCAGTTGTTGACATTGCCACAGTAGACTGAACAATGGACTTCCAACAAATAGGCCCACCTGCAAGAGTAAAAACATACCCTGTTGTAGACCTCCTGTCATCCAAATCACCAGCATAGTCAGAATCCACATAACCCACAACTGAAGGATCACCCTATTGACTGCCAAACATGATACCATGCCCTGTTGTACCCTTTAGGTACCTGAAGATCCACTTCACTGCTTCCCAATGTCGCTTCCCTGGCTTCGACATAAACTTACAGACTTGGCTTACAGCATGTGCCAAATCTGGTCTAGTGCAAACCATAACATACATCAAGTAACCAACTGCATTGGCATAAGGAACCTTTGACATGTATTCCACCTCTTCATCTGTCTTCGGGCACTGATCTACAGAAAGCTTGAAGTGGCTTGCAAGTGGAGTACTCACTGACTTAGCATTACTCATGCTAAACTTGTCCAACACCTTCTCAACATAGCCCTGCTGTGAGAGCCATAGTCTTCTGGACCTCCTATCCCTGTGAATCTCCATCCCAAGAATCTTCTTGGCAGGACCCAAGTCCTTCATGTCAAACTCCTTGCCCAACATGGATTTCAACTCATTCACATGATGCAAATGGTTACCAGCAATCAACATATCATCCACATAAAGTAGTAGAAAAATAAAAGAGCCATCATCAAGGTTCCTCACATAAGCACAATAGTCATACTCACATCACCTATAGCCAATCCGAAGTTTGTAAGAATCAAAACGCTTGTACCACTTCCTTGGAGACTGCTTCAATCCATACAGAGACCTCTTCAACTTACAAACTAGGTTGCTCGATCCATTTTTACTGAACCCCTCTGGCTGCTCCATGTAAATTTGCTCCTCTAGATCACCGTGAAGAAAAGCTGTCTTTTCATCCATCTACTCCAAGTGCATATCTCGACTGGCTACCAAGGCTAACACTGCCCTGATAGAAGTATACCTCACGACTGGGGAGAAAACCTCATCATAGTCAATCCCCTTCTGCTGTGAATATCCTTTTGCTACTAGGCGAGCCTTGAACTTTTCCCCTTCTTTTTCTGATACTGGAGGTTTCCTCTTGTACACCCATTTGCACCCTATGGCTCTCTTGCCTGGAGGAAGCTCAACTAGCTCCCTTGTCTGATTCTTTTGCAAAGACTCCATCTCCTCCACCATAGCACCCATCCATCTATCTTTCTCCTGGCTTTTCATAGCCTCTTGAAAGGTAGACGGGTCTCCTGAACTGGTGAGAAATGCAAAAGAAGCCAACTCTTCAAACCCATATCGGACAACGGGTTTAATAGTACGACGTTCTCTATCTCTGACAAGAGTGTACTCATGTGGTCCTGCTAGACTATCTGGTATAGGCTCAGGTGCAGGTGTGGCCTCAGGTCTTGGACTGCATGATTTTGCCCTTTCAGGAATCACCGGTAGATGCTCAAAGTCCACCTGAACCTCCACGGAGCTAGGGGAAGCTCTATCTGACACTGGCTCATGTGTCTCAACTGTCTGTGGCATCATGGACTGCTCATCAAACACTGCATCCCTACTGATCAGCATCTTCTTGGAAGCTGGATCCCAAAACTTGAACCCCTTCACGCCTTTGGAATAACCTACGAAAACACACTTTTTTGACTTTGGATCAAGTTTAGATCTTTCATCACTGGATATATGCACAAAAGTAGGACATCCAAATATTCTTAAATTATTAAAATCAACCGGGTTACCTGTCCAAACTTCCTCTACAACTTTCCCATCCAATGAAGCTCATGGTGATCGGTTGAGCAGATAACACGCCGTGTTCACCGCCTCTGCCCAAAAGCTTTTGGAAAGGCCAGCATTCAACCTCAGACACCGGGCCCTTTCAGTAAGGGACCTATTCATCCTCTCTGCAACACCATTCTGTTGTGGTGTTTTTCGCACTGAGAAGTGTCTCTGAATGCCATGTGCCTCACAGAATTTCTGAAACTGTGAGTCTGTGTACTCCCTGCCATTATCAAACCTCAAGTACCTAATTTTTCTGCCTGTCTGGTTCTCCACCTCAGCCTTCCATAGCTTGAACTTCTCAAAGACTTCGTATTTTTGTTTCATGAAGTACACTTAGACTTTGCAAGAAAAATCGTCAATGAAGGTGACAAAATAATGGGAATCACCCAACGACGAATCTCTAGTAGAACCCCACACATCAGTATGCACATAATCAAGGATCCCCTTGGTGGTGTGCTTCACAGCTTTAAACCGCACTCTGGACTGTTTCCCAAGCACACAATACTCACACAAGTCTAACTTGCAGCTCCGAACTCCCTTCAAGAGTCCTCTCTTATAAAGCTCCACCATTCCACGCTCACTGAGATGGCCCAAACGCATGTGCCATAATCTAGTAGCATCATCATCAGACTCAACAGACGCAACGCGGCCTATAACTGTGCTCCCCAACAGTCTGTAAATATTGCCTATAGTCCGTTGTGCTTTCATCACAGTCAACGCACCCTTACACACTCTGAGGGTATCCCGATCTCCATTAGTCTTGTAACTGAAGCCATTGGCCTGCAAAGTACCAAGTGAGATCAGATTCTTCCTCAACTCAGGGATATGCCGGACATCACACAACGTTCTCACTCCACCATCATCCATAGCAATCTACACCTGTCCCATTCCAATAGCAGCACAAGCTTTGTCGTCACCCAAATAGACACTGTCAAAATTGCCCGACCTGTATGTGGTGAACCATTCCCTATTGGGAGTCATATGGTAAGAACATCCAGAATCAAGAATCCACGCATCTATAAGCTGACTGCATGAAACCGAGAGAACATCTCCCTCACTGTAGTAGTCTGAGTCGTCAGTCTCTGCCACATTCGCAGAGCGGGATGCCCCTTCACCAGACTGCTTCAACTTTGGACAATTATTTCTGAAATGCCCTTATTGTTCACAATTGTAGCACAGAACTGATTTGTCGTGTTTGGTTTTGGACTTATTCCTCTTCCCAAAACCCCCTTTGCCTTTCGTCCTCCAACATTCTTTATTCCCCTTTGCATACAGACCCTCGCCTTGAGAACACTCCCCTGCATTCTATTTCCGTTGACAGTGGGACATAAGTGCAGCTGTGATCTCCTCCAAACTAATGGTGTCTTTCCCGTATGTCAGGGTGGTCACTAAATGCTCGTAGGAATTAGACAAAGAACACAACAAAATTATTGCCTTATCCTCGTCCTCAATCTTCACATCAAGCCTCAGTAAATCACTGATAATCTGATTGAAGACATTGATATGTTGTTGCAAATCAGAACCCTCCTACATCTTTAGCCCATACAATTTCTGCTTCATGTACAGCTTGTTCGTCAGAGACTTGGACATATACTGACTCTCCAATTTCTTCCATACTTCCCCCGAAGACGTCAGGTCCATAACATGGTACATTACCTCGTCTGCCAAACACAACCATATGGTTGCCACAGCCCTCTCCTTCAACTCCTCCCAATCCGCATCCTCCATGTCTGTAGGTTTCGTTGCGCGCAGCGCCTTTTGAAAACCTTGTTATGCCTACATATCCTTAACCCTCCTCTGTCACACTACGAAATTCCCAGTTCCATCGAACTTCCCCACTTCGAATTTCGCACTAGGGTTAAGCGCCATCTGATACCAGTTGTTAGCAATAGCAATCGGAATTCTAAATATCAGAGTAATCACACGCACACACACAGACACGAGATTTAACGAGGTTCGGCAAGTGTGCCTACATCCTCGGGAGCAGAGCGGCTGTTTCTATTATTGTTATTTGGCCAATAGGATTACATCAGTTTATATAGAATAAATCACGATACAGACTTACAATATTATCCTTGTACCGTACCGTAGGGCAAAACTCCCGCACCCCCAACCCACTTATTTCGTAACCCAACAACAAGTGGCCCAAATCCAATCTGCTCACTCATAGAATATGAGCCATGCACGACAAAAGGTGACCAGGGGAGCATGTTTAACAAGGTTCAAATTGCCCATATAAACGGATGAACTTGTAAGCATAGCAGTTAGCACTGTTTACGAAAGGTCAATAATCAAAGGTCTGCATGCTATCATTTTCTTTATGGGCGACACAAAGTGATATCATTTATCACTTATCAGAGATTAAAAAAAAAAAAAAAAAGAGTAAAACACTTCAAGAAGGAATATAGCAAACGAAAGTTAACTAACCAGGAAGGATTATAGTGCTAAATATTTTATGGGCATAGAAAATTGAAAAGCGTGTGCTTACTAGCTTTCCCTCATGAAGATTGTGAACGGTTATGATCTTGAAAAAGTTGATTGGCTCCACCTGAAGTTCGTGAGGAAATGTAGTAGCCATGCATGCATGAGCTGAATAAAACAATATTAAGTGAGTACTGCACTCAAGGATGGTTGAAAGCCAGGAAATAGCAAAAGTAATGGTATTCCATTAACATAAGCAGCAAATTAAGTGAAAACTGAGGAGCTATATTGAGAGACTCGGACCCTTTAATTCTGTGGTGGGTGAGAATTGAGATTGACATTCAATACTTCATTTAAACCTCTTTATTTCCCGAACTGATCAAAATGTATCTCTCTGCTAGCTTTAACACTTTTACGGTTTTACCCACCATTGGTCACAGGAATTCATGAAGTGGGTCACGGTCAACATGTTTCATTTCCTATTTTTGGCGGATATATTAACATTACAAAACTTTCGTACTGTTTTATAAGTGTTGTATGTGTCGTTCTCTGATTAAAATTAGAGTTTCATCTTAGTAATACACAATAAAAGATTTGCATTAAAAGATTATGCATAATATTGAGATCAAACTCTAATTTTAATTAGACAACTATACATACAACACTTATACAAGGTTTGTTCTTAAATATTAAGTGCTTTACAGTAAACTCATTCTGTAGAATCTTTGCATAGAGGCAAATTAAGTGCTTTACAGGGTTGATGGACTGATCAATTCAATCTCTTTTCCCCTGTTTACGAATGGCAATGGAGTGGGCGGGTAGTAGTCTTATCTATACTTTTAGGTACTTATTATACAACTACAAGTATTCCTAAAATAGGTTCTACGAATTATATACATATTTTTCTGATATTTACGAGCATATGTGAGTATTTATTAAAATATAAATTTTAAATAAAAAATAAAATAGAACTAAAAATAAAATTTTTGAAATATATCTTTATATTAAAAATATAATTTTATAACATATATTTATATTAAAAATATTTGAAATATATATTTCAACTAAAATAAATTAAATTAATTTGTTTTATATATAATTAAATAATTCTAAAGTGTGGATACCCGTGCATACGGATACCTTATTAACCACCCTGTCTCATTAATAAAAAAAATCTATTTAATTATTCATTTTTAAAAAAATATTTTTCTTTTTTACTACTATTTTTAATATTTTTTTATTATTTAGACTCACTATGCTGTCAATGTATCATAAAAGAGAATAAGTTAGCCTTTCCAACTTACTTTTAAAAAATACTAGTTAACTCATTTTACCAATTCTATGGTCCATGTGAAAAAAATAACTTAATTAAGATTTTTTTTTAATAAATTCTTATTATATAAGAACTTATGTTATAAAAGCTTAAAATTTAATAAGTTATTTGTGTTTAGATATATATATGTTGATAAGTGCTTACACAATTTTGAAATATTTCGATCCATAGTTACATAAACACTTATAAGTTATTGTCTCATTGTAAAATTAAAAAGATAAATAGATCATAATTAAAATAAATTAAATTAGCTGTGAGAAATACTTTATTTTCCTTCTGTCATAGAAAAAACTTTATTTTCCTAATTCCAAACTTAAATTAGCTATGTTCTAATCTCGACATGCCAAGTCCTTACATTATCAACATTAACAATACAATTATCTTTACTGACTATCTTAATCTAAATAATTACTGATTCATTTTAATGATTAAAAAAATATAATTATAACAACAAATAACTACTTTTTATAAGTTATCTAATCCATATACACTTCAACACAAGCAAACAACACATTTAGAGTATACTTTTTTTATCCATAAGAATTGAACACAGGTACTAAGCGGTTTACAATAACTCACACACCCCAACCAACTGAGTTAGACCCCTTTGGTATTTACAGTATATTTTGACTTAACTAAAATAGTTACATTAAATAATAATAATAATAATAATAATAATAATAATAATAATAATAATAATAATAATAATAATAATAATAATAAACTACTCATATTATTTATCTTTAAATAAAGTAATTCAAAATAATCAAATACACCTACACTACACATATATAATTTCTCTTAAATCTCATAAAAATCCTAATAATAATATTAGTCATGATAAGAATATTATGATTTAGGGAAATTTATGAAGTTAACTTCTTTATACCACACTATTCTCAAAATATTAATGTAGCTATTTAAATAGGTAAACTACTTTAATTTTAAAAAAAAAAGATTTAATAACCATAATTATCATATTAACAAGAATATAATAATTTAATAAACTCATAGGAATTAATATTAATACTAATATTAACAGCATATTGATTTAAAGAAATTATCCTAAAGCTAATATTTATAAACTCCTTTAGTAATCGAGTTACTTGCACCAATGTATCATGCAACATAGAAATAATAATATACTAGTTTAATAATCAATGACATGCCCATGTAAAATAAAAAAATGAGATGTCCAAAATATTTCCCCCACTTATTTGTACTATTAAATTAAATTGGCACGGGGCAAAATCACTTTTTCATCCGGCAGGTCAATTTTTCTAATCACCTTTATGATTTTTTTAACTGATTTTTTTAATTGAGTTTTTGAATTTATATTTATTTTTTTGTCTAACTTAAAGAAAATTAAAGTGATTAAGTTTGTTGTGTGAGTTTACAATAAAGTTGTTATACTGATTAAAAAACTTGGTTGAAAATACTGACTTAAAGAACTTGGTAGAAGTAAGAATATTTAATGTAGACATATAGGATGACAATACTAGATTCAGAGACTAATTAAATTTTTGTTGTTAATTTTTTGTAATGGCAATTAGACGAAAATATCCAATTAAAAAATAAATATAAATACAAGAACTCAATTGAAAAAAAGTAATCTAAGAATCTAATTAAAAATTGTTAAATAGTCCAAAGATTTATGGAATAATTTAATTTTGTTTTATAGAAATTTGCCGTTTGTGATTCTATTCCCGCAGTACTATGCCTTGCTGTCGTATTTGCAATATTACTTATGTGGTTTAGTTTGTTGACTTATCGTTACTTGACTTGGCAGCAAGTGATTTCATTCCACAAGCGCTTTGGCCACCATAACAATTTAAAAAACAAATAGAAATTAGTTGCTAATTTCAACATGTTGGTGCTAAGGATCGACATCTCAGTATTGGACAAGTACATAAATAATACTCTTTTCCGATCTCAAATATAAACAAAACAATCATATATTTTTGTCTCAATATAAACAAATCTCAACTAAATTCACCTTATTTAATGATATTATCTTCTAAATATCCTTCATTTTATTGAGGTTGTGTTTGCAATAATCCTTTTCTATTCTTAGTAACAAGTTCTAATGAATGATAATTTAGGGTAAAAGTTATTTTTTTAATAAAATTGGTATAATTAAATGATGCTTAACTAATTAATTTTCTTAATAAATGTAAAAGTAATTATTATTATTTTGCTTATATTTAAGACCGGAAGGAATATAAGAGCTAATAAGTAGCGTCGACATCTTGGTATTGGACAAGTTTAAAAGCAATATGTCAACAGCATAACTTATAACTTCAAGTAGCTTCTAATTTTTGCAGGTGTTAAGGAAAAGAGAATAAACTCATTCAACAATCCACAATTATCTTCACACCTGAGCATTTGCCATCAAGTACCAAGTAATCCCTACAAATGCCGAATATTTGGTAGTAGTGTTCAAAAAAAGTGCTGAATCCCACGTTAAGCTTCATATAAGAGAACTGAAATTCTTTGGTGATAATTATTTGGTAGTAGTAATGGTTTTCATTTCTTTTCTCCATCCTTGACAAGCGGCTCTCATTAGACCAGATTCTGCATAAGATGGATGAATATATTTATTAGACATGTAAGGAATTGCTTTGAATAGAAAAGTAAACATCATTCCTACCTTGAGATGTTGAACAGTTTGAAGTGTCTGTCTCTCTAAAGATGTGAACCATGAAGGTTAGTTCAGTTCTATGAATGAGCTCAAAGATGCAGACATCACCAACTTTCAAGTTATTGTTCTTGACAAATGCTATCCATCCACTTGTGAGTCTAAATTTTGTATTTGTCTTGTTTTTATGGATCCGGAGCTTTGCAAGCCAAACACTCCCATTCAACACCTGAAGGTTGATAAGTCTCTGCTTCTTCTGCAAATCAAAGTGTCTCTTACAAAACTTACATGGTAAATCCTGCAATCGAAAAGAGAAACAATTATTTTGTTTTTCAACCTATGTTCTAGAAGCCAAATCTTTTTCTGTTGTTTACCAGAAGACATTGTGAACCAACGTATGATGGATGCAAGACAACCAAGAAGAATGGATTACAAGGTTTGAAAGAACTTGCTCTATCAAGAGCTGTAACTTGGTTAGCAGTAGCCTTCGATTTTTCTGCAAAATTACAACTTCGTGTAAGGCAGACATTTCGTGAATCATTGAAAATTACTAAATGAAAGAAATAAACTGAGAACATAAGCTAATAATCCGTTTCAACTAACGAAGCTTTTTATCAAATACTTAAAGACACATGAAAACTTATACCTTTGCCTTTTGTGTCAGTGTGATGCAGAGCCTCCTTTGGCAATATCAAGGTGTTCTCAACTTTAACACACTTACGACTTCTCATTTGACATGGTTGAAAATATTCAACTGAGGAGTCATCTTTTCTCTTTTGACCTGGTCCGTGACACTCCAAATTTTCATCACTTGGAGTTTTATTTCCTTGATTGTTGGAGGCCGTTTTACCTTCTATTCTTTTGGAAGGGTACTCTATCTCTAAGGCACTCATTTCAAAGATTTGTACCTGAAAATGGGAAGTTCTTTCACATCTGAAAACCAAAAGATGGCCATGAGCTAGAGAGTAATACTCTGCAAATTCCTTCCAACCCTCTTGAAACCAAATTTTATCATCACGTTTTTCCAAATTCAATTTCCACTCAGCACCATTTGGAGTCTTAAGAAATAGAGTATTTGGTAAGCCTTCTCCATATTTCTTCACAAACTTATTTGGGATCATCTGTCAGTCAAATTAGACTAATGTTGCGTATCATAAAGCACAGAAATGTGTTATATTGCATTAATTTAAGCTAGCATTTATTAATTTTATACAGTTAAGTACCACTCCAAATTTGAAATTACTCTGCTATTTTTATTAAAAGAGAGATCCAAAGACCTAGGAAAAATATGAGGTAAGGTAGGCGCAACTAAATATTACATGAGCAATAAGGCTGGCTCATGTTAAGATGCTCCTTAAGGAAGCTATGGGGCACTAGTCATTACTATATATGTTATTGACTACAAAAAAACCAACAAACATAAAACACCGAATCAATACTAAATACTTGAAGCTTACAAAATAAGTCATCTGTAGTAATCCAAAATTAATCCTAATTAATGTATTCCTCTATAGTCAGTTAGTGATTAATATATATGTTCATGTAGTGTAGTGTAGCCAATTTTGGTGAGTGAGCGACGAGATAGAAATCATGACAAACAAAATTTGTTATAGGGCTCTTGTTACATCAGCTGCATGTTTTTTATCTTACTGAAAATACAAAATTTACCCCCAATTTTTGTAGTCTATTGTTCTTGGTAATGCTAAATAGTCACTTTATTGTTCTTAATTAAACAGAAAAAATAAATAATAAAGAGAAAATAAAGGGTGATCAGGAGAGCATGTTTAACAAGGTTCAAATTGCCCATATAAACGGATTAACTAGTACGCATGCATGTATTAGCAGTTAGCACTGTTTACCAAGGTCAATAATCAAAGGTCTGCATGCTATCATTTTCTTTAAGGGCGACACAAAGGTGACATTATATATAAGAGATAAAAATAATAATAATAATAAAACATTTCAACAAGGAATACAGCAAAAGAAAGTTAACTAGGAAGGATTGTAGTGCTAAATTTTGTGCGGATAAAAAAAAATTGAAATGTGTGTGCTTACTAGCTTTCCCTCATGAAGATTGTGAACAGTTATGATCTTGAAAAAGTTGATTGGCTCCACCTGAAGTTGGTGAGGAAATGTAATAGCCATGCATGCATGAGCTGAATAAAGTATTAAGTGAGTATTGCACTCAAGGATGGTTGAAATTAAGCCAGGAAATAGCAACAGGTTTTGCATAAGTAATGGTTGTATTTCATAACCAACAAAGTGAATATTGCTGAAGAGCTAGATTGAGAGACTCGGAACCTTTAATTCTGTGGTAGGTGAGAATTGAGATTGACATTCAATACTTCATTTAAACCTCTTTATTTCCCCGAACTGAAAATTGTATCTCTCTGCTAGCTTTAACACTTTTACGGTTTTACCCACCATTGGTCACAGGAATTCATGAAGTGGGTCACGGTCAACATGTTTCATTCGCTATTTTTGGTGGATATATTAACAGAACAAAAGTTACCTACAATTCTATAGATGTTGTATGTGTTGTTATCTAATTAGAATTAGAGTTTCATTTTAGTAATACATTATAAAGATTTGTATTAAAAGATAGTGTATATTATCGAAATGAAACTCTATAATTTTAATTAAACAACTACACATACAGCACTTATACAGCTGTATTTAAGTTTTGTTCTTAAATATTAAGTGCTTTACAGTAAACTCATTCTGTAGAATCTTTGGATAGAGGCAAATTAAGTGCTTTACAGGGTTGATGGACTGATCAATTCAATCTCTTTTCCCCTGTTTACGAATGGCAATAGAGTGGGTGGGTAGTAGTCTTATCTATGCTTTTAGTATACAACTACAAGTATTCCTAAAATAGGTTCTACGAATTATATACACATATTTTTCTGATATTTACGAGCATCTGTGAGTATTTATTAAAATATAAATTTTAAATAAAAAATAGAACTAAAAATAAATTTTTTGAAATATATCTTTATATTAAAAATATTTGAAGTATTATACAAAAATAAATTAAAGTCATTTGTTTTATATATGAGTTTAATGATTATGCAATTACAATGTAAAATAGTTTTACACTGTCATCTAATTACAAATCACCTCACCGTTGATATGACTTTTAAGGTAGCTATTATAAAAGTCAACAAACTTATCATACATGATGATTTGTGATTAGATGATAGTGTAAAACTATTTTACACTGTCAATACATAGCTTTTTTTCTCTTTATATATAATTAAAAGTATTTAAATAATTCTAAAGTATGGATACCCGTGCGTACAGATACCTTATTATCCACCCTGTCTCATTAATAAAAAAATCTATTTAATTATTCATTTTTAAAAAATATTTTTCATTTTTACTACTATTTTGTTTTTATTATTTAAACTCACTATGTTGTCAATGTATCATAAAAGAGAATAAGTTAGCCTTTCCAACTTTTAAAAAATATACTAGTTAACTCATTTTACCAATTCTATGGTCCATTTGGAAAAACAACTTAATTAAGATATTTTATAATAAATTCTTATTATGTAAAAACTGATGTTATAAAAGCTTAAAATTCAACAAGTTATTTGTGTTTTAGATATATATTTGATAAGCACTTACATAATTTTGAAATATTTGGATCCATAGTTACATAAACAATTATAAGATATTATCTCATTTTAAAATTAAAAAGATAAATAGATCATAATTAAAAAATAATTAGCTATAAGAAATACTTTATTTTCCTTATGTAAAAAAAAAAACAAACTTTATTTTCCTAATTCCCAACTTAAATTAGCTAAGTTCTAATCCTGAGTCAAGTCCTTACATTATCAACATTAACAACACAATTATCTTTACTGACTATCTTAATATAAATAATTACTGATTCATTTTAATGATTCAATAACAATATAATTATAACACCAATAACCACTTTTTATATCTAAGCCACACATCAACACAAGCAAACAACACATTTAGAGTATATTTTGACTTATAACAACTAAAATAGATAATAATAATAATAATAATAATAATAATAATAATAAACTACTCATTTTTTAATAATAATACATCAACACAATCTCCTTATATATATAAACATGTATGTCTATATGTGCTCTTATTAGTCCACTCTCCCTCACATTGATTCTCATTTGAACACTCTCTTCTCATTAAGTGGTGTACTTCACTCTCCTAACATACATATGGTATCTTTTGTACTTTTAATATCAACTGAACGGTTTAACTGTAACTGAATATCAAAAACCAATTTTAAATACACACACACACACACACACACACACACACACACACACACATATATATATATATATATATATATATATATATATATATATAAACCCCTATAACTAACATCAAAACTAATTTCAAATATATATTTTATCTTCAAAATTTAAACACGTTTCTAACATACATATGATATATTCTCTTACACTTTTAATATCAATTGAATTATTTAACTTAGCATTTTATCTTTTTTCAATCTATCATTTTTAAAATTTTTAGTTTTAACTTAAATTTCAATATTTTTACGTATTAATGACCTTTAAAAATAATATTTACATATTAAATTCGACCGGTGCAATGCACACGGACAAAAATACTAATTTGCAATATTAGTTATGTGGATTAGTTTGTTGACTTATTGATATATTAAATGATGTTTAATTAAATTTTTTAATAAACATAAAAGTAGTTTTTTTTCCCTTATATTTAAGACAAGAAGGAGTATAAGCTAATACGTAACATCGACATCTTGGTATTGGGCAAGTTTAAAAGCAATATGTCAACAGAATAACTTATAACTTCAAGTAGCTTCTAACTTTTCAGGTGTGCTAAGGAACGAGAATAAACTCATAAAAAATCCACAATTATCTCCACACTTGAGCATATGCCGTCAAGTACCTGGTCATCCCTACAAATGCCAAATATTTGGTAGCATAGTGTTCAAAAAAAGTTCTGAATCCCACGTTAAGCTTTTCATCATACAAGAAACTCTTTGGTGATAATTATTTGGTAGCAGTGATGGTTTTCATTTCTTTTCTCTGACTTTGACAAGCTGCTCCCATTTGACCAGATTCTGCAGAAGATAAATGAATATATTTATTAGACATAATGAATTGTTTGGAATAGAAAAGTAAACATCAATACTACCTTGAGATGTTGAACAATTTGAAGTGCCTGTCTCTCTGAAGATGTGAACTAGGAAAGTTAGTTTAGTTCTATGAATGAGCTCAAAGATGCAAACATCTCCAACTTTCAAGTTATTGTCCTTCACAAATGCCTTCCATAAGAGTCTAAATTTTGTAGTTGTCTTGTCTTTTTGGATCAGGCACTTTGCAGGCCAAACTCTCCCATTTAACCCCTGAAGGTTGATAAGTCTCCGCTGCTCGTGCAAATCAAAGTGTCTCCTACAAAAGTTTGTTGGTAAATTCTGCCATGGAAAAGAGAAACAGTTATTTTTTATTTTATTTTTTTTCAACTTATGTTAAATCTTTTTCTGCAGCTTAATTACCAGATTACAATTTGAACCAACGTATGATGGATGCATGACAACCAAGAAGAATGGATTACAAGGTTTGAAAGAACTTGCTCTATCAAGAGCTGTAACTTGGTTAGCAGTAGCCTTCAATTTTTCTGCAAAATTAGGTAGACATTCATGATCATCTTTCAGGCTGCTACAAATTGAAGCCTAACAAATGTTTGCAATTTCCAAATGGTTTACTATACATACTTGAGGTGCAGGTCAATGAAAACTATATCAAATGAAAGAAATTAAGGAGAACATAAGCTAATAATCTGTGTTAACTTATGAAGCTTTTTATGAAGTGCTTAAAGAAACATGAAACCTTATTATACCATTGCACTTTGTGTCAGTAGGATGCAGAGCCTCCTTTGGCAATATGATGTTGTTCTCCTCTTTAACACAGTTGTGACTTCTCGTTTGATATGGGTGAGGAAATTCAACTGAGTTATCTTTTCTCTTTTGGCCTGGCCTGGGAGACTCAAAATTTTCATGACTTGGAGGTTTATTTCCTTGATTATTGGAGGCCGTTTTACCATCTATTATTTTGGAAGGGTACTCTATCTCTAAGCCACTCAAATCAAATATGTTTACCTGAAAATGGGAAGTTCTACCGCATCTGAAAACCAAAAGATGGCCATGAGCTAGAGAGTGATACTCTGCAAACTCTTTCCATCCCTTTTGAAACCATATTTTACCGTCACGTTTTTCCAGAATCATTTTCCACTCAGCACCATTTGGAGTCTTAAGAAACACAGTATTTGGTAAGCCTTCTCCATATTTCTTCACAAACTTATTTGGGATCATCTGCCAGTCAAATCAGACTAATGTTGCGTATCATAAAGCTCAGAAATGTGTTGTATTGCATTAATTTAAGCTAACATCTATTTAATTTTATACAGTTAAGTATCACTCCAAATTTGAAATTACTCTGCTATTTTTATTAAAAGAGAGATCCTAAGACCTAGAAAAAAGATGAGGTAAGGTAGGCGCAACTAAATATTACATGAGCAATAAGGTTGGCTCATTTTAAGATGCTCTTTAAGGAAGCTATGAGGCACTGGGCTGCAATGCCATTCATGAACTTGAATTACGTCATCACTGCTAATCTGATATTCATAGTCATTACTATAAATGTTATTGACTACAAAAAAAAACAACAAACAGAAAACACCTAATCAATACTAAATACTTCAAGCTTACAAAATAAACTATCTTTAGTAATCCAAAATTAATCATAATTAATTAATGTATTCCTCCATAGTCAGTTAGTGATTAATATATCTGTTCATGTAGTTTAGTGTAGCCAATTTTGGTGAGTGAGGGGTGAGTGAGGGAAGAGATAGAGAATGCATCACACAAAAAAAAATGTTAGAGGGCTTTTACACAACTGCATGTTTGTTATCTTACTTAAAATACAAAATTTACCCTCAATTTTTGTATTCCACTGTTCTCGGTAATGCCAAATAGCCACTTTATTGTTCTTAATTAAACAGAAAAAATAAATAATCAACAGAAAAATAAAAGGTGATCAGGGGAGCATGTTTGACAAGGTTCAAATTGCCCATATAAACGGATTAACTAGTATGCATGCATGTATGAGCACCGTTTACCAAGGTCAATAATCAAAGGTCTGCATGCTACTATCATTTTCTTTAAGGGCGACACAAAGTGACATTATATATTTATTATACATAAGAGATAAAAAAAAAAAAAAAGTAAAACATTTCAAGAAGGAATACAGCAAAAGAAAGTTAACTAGGAAGGATTGTAGTGCTAAATTTTGTGCGGATATAAAATATTGAAATGTGTGTGCTTACTAGCTTTCCCTCATGAAGATTATGAACGGTTATGATCTTGAAAAAGTTGATTTGTTCCACCTGAAGTTGGTGAGGAAATGTAATAGCCATGCATGCATGAGATGAATAAAACATATAGTACTACTGCACTCAAGGATGGTTGAAAGCCAGGAAATAGCAACAGCTTTTGCGAAAGTAATAGTATTCCTTAAGCAACAAAGTGAATACTTAAGAGCTAGATTGAGAGATTCGGATCCTTTAATTCTGTGGTGGGTGAGAATTGAGATTGACATTCAATTCTTCATTTAAACCTCTTTATTTCCCCGAACTGTAAATGTATCTCCCTGCTTTTAACACTTTTATGGTTTTACCCGCCATTGGTTACGGCAACATGTTTTACTGGCTTTTTTTTTGGTGGATATATTAACATTTAATCCATTTTTGGATAAATTTCTCACAAGAAGAAATCCATTTTTGGATAAATTTCTCACTAGAAGAAAATAAGAAGAAGAAAAAATGAAATGATCTCTTTCATAAGTTAAAATTAGCTTATGCATAAGCTAATTTGTAGAAGCTTTCTCATTTAACTTCTCTTCTAAAAGATAATTTTTAACTTCTCTTCTAAAAGATAATTTTTAACTTATGCATAAGCTAATTTTAACTTATGAAAAAAATTCATTTCATTTTTTTCTTATTATTTTTTTTTCTCTTAAAAGTGTTTCTTGATAAGCTTCACATAGCCTGTTTTAACTCACTCTGTAGAATCTATGGATTGAGAAGTGGTGGCCTTGAGCACGATCAAGGTGAGTGACTGCCTAGGGTCCCATTTTTAGAGGAGCACCACCAATTTTTTTATTTATTTAGTTATATAAATATTAAAATAATTTTTTATATAATTTTAAAATTATTTAAAATTGATCATAAAAAATGAAATAATTTTCCGTAAATTTTCTTTAGGGAAACAATTACTAGTAATTAGACAACCAATGGTAATGTTTTCACTTATCAAAAGAATCTATCCACAATTTTGGAAAAAAAGAATCAACAATTTAGGTGCAATGTTGAACATAAAAGACAAGAGGAGTATGGTATATTATTTCTTTCCATTTCTATTAACATTAACATAATTACATAAATAAATGTCTTGAACTTTCTTTCCGCCTCTAATCTCTCCATCTCTAATATCTCTCTCTAATCTCCTCTTTGCCCCCACTATGCCAAACCATTTGAACGAACAGTTACGTGGAATAATATTTGCACCGTGCCATTGCTAGTTGTGCATTTTCACTGTTAAAATAAAACTAAAAATAAAATTTTTTTAAACATATCTTTATATCAAAAATATAATTTTGTAACATATATTTATATTAAAATAAATTGAAACATATATTTATACTAGAAATAAATTAGAGTAATTTGTTTTATATATACTAGGGAAAAAGAGACACTTCATGTCTCTTTATAATTTCTGGAAAAAAAAATAATGAAAAAGATAATAGAAGTTAAATAACAGTGGTAGTTTGCAGGATGTAAGTGGGGTGTAGGTTGATTGGGATAAGAAATGTGTACACCAAAACTTTCTATTCTTTTTATATATAGTTATTGATTAAGAGTATTTAAATAATTCTAAAGTGTGGGTATCCGTACGTATAGATACCTCGCTAACCACCTTGTTTCGCTAATAAACAAAAATCTATTTAATAATTCAATTTAAAAAATATTTTTCTTTTTTACTACTATTTTTTTTTTGCTATGGATCAGAGACCACTTAGTGCAGACTTGCGGGAGTGACAAGTGACAAGTGACAATATTATATTCAAAGACTAATTAAGTTCATGTAATTAATTTTTTGAAATGGTACAGAATATAACTCAATTTAAAAATAAATATAAGCTCAAAAACTTAATTGAAAAAAAGTAATTTAGAAACTTAATTAAAAATTATTAAATAGTTTAAAGATTTACCGAATAATTTATTTTATTTTTTTGAAATTTTCCCTTTGTGATTTTGTTCCCGTAGTACTATGCCTTGCTGTCATATTTGCAATATTACTTATCAACTTGATTTTTTAATGTATATTATATTTTACTATTAAAATAAATAGAATAATTGTTTATATTTGAAATTTTAGCTGCAAAGATATATTTAAGTTTTATTTATCTTTATTTATCTTTTTGATAAAATATTTTATTCTTGTTTATAATATTTATTGTGAAAATATTGATATTTATTATTTTAAATAAATATTTTATTTCTTTTTTTGTAATCTCTATTATGGAGATAATTGCACCTCCTATGTCTGGATAAAATATTTAATTATAATTTATTTCCTTTTTTAAAAGTTTTTTCTTTTATATTTTTTGTTGATATTTTAAAATTTACAAATAATTGTATTTATAATCAAATAACTTTATTAGTTTCTCTTCTATATTAATTTCATTATAATTATTTAGAAATTAAAGACTATTTTTTTTTTCTTACTTTCTAACAATTTGAAAACAAATTCTTCATCAGTGACTATGAACTACTATTATTTAAAAAATAATAAGATGAGTAACATAATTCATTTTACTTCAATAACTTTTTATAACATAAATAATAATTAATAGGATATTTTTGTTAAAATTTAAGATTAACATATATACCAATTTTTATTATAAATTAATAGTTATTAGTGACATGTGAAATTGATAATTGGCATTTACAATTTGAGTTTAATGGTGATGCACTGACAGTGTAAAATAGTTTTACACGGTAATCTAGTCATAAATCACCGTTTGTATGACTTTTAAGATAATTTTGTAAAAGTCAACAAACTTACCATACATGGTGGATTGTGATTGGATGACTGTGTAAATTTATTTTATATTATCAGTGCATAGCCCTTTTCTCTTATAATTTTAGGTCTTTCAATAAAAGATTTTTAGTTTATCTTTTATGTCAATAAATTTTTATTATATATTTCTTGATTTGTTTTGAATATGTTTTAACAAAAAAGCTTAAATATGTTTTTAGACTTTTAAATTTGTAATCTATTTTTTTTAGACTCCTAAATTAAAATTTGTATTTTTTTAGTCCTCAAATTTGTAAAATACTTTTTTGAGTCCCTCTTGACTGATTTTTGCGGTTTGAATACATAATTTTACAAATTTGGAAACTAAAAAATACACATTTTAATTTGAAGGACTAAAAAAGACAAAACTTCAAATTTGAGAGAATAAAAACATATTTAAGCTTTTTTGTTAAAAAACAAATAGAAATTAGAAGTTGCTAATTTCAACAAGCTTTTGTAAATAATATAAAGGGGTAAATAGCCTATTTAGTCCCTAAACTATGCATTCGCGTACAATTTGGTCCCTATATTTTTTAAATAGCCTATTTTTTAAATCACTAATTTGTCAGTAAATAGTATAATTTCAGTATTACTTTGACATTAATTGTCATACTTTAAGGACCAAATTGTTAGTATATTTAACGGTTGACCTAATTTATTGCAATATTTACACATTTGTGGACTAAATTGATCATTTTAAAAATGTAAGGATTAAATTGTCAACGAATGCATAGTTCAAGGACTGAATAGGCTAGTTACCCTAACATAAAGCTAATACGTAGCAACAACATCTCGGTATTGGACAAGTTTAAAAGCAATATGTCAACAGAATGACTTATAACTTCAAGTAGCTTCTAACTTTTCAGGTGCTAAGGAAAGGGAATAAACTCGTTAAAAAATCCACAATTATCTCCACACTTGAGCATATGCCTTCAAGTACCAGGTCATCCCTACGGATGCCAAATATTTGGTAGTACAGTGTTCAAAAAAAGTTCTGAATCCCACGTTAAGCTTCATAATAAAAGAGAACTTAAACTCTTTGGTGATAATTATTTGGTAGCAGTGATGGTTTTCATTTCTTTTCTCTCTCCTTGACAATATGCTCTTATTTGACTAGATTCTGTAGAAGATGGAGGAATATATTTATTAGACATATAAGGAATTGTTTGGAATAGAAAAGTAAACATCAACCCTACCTTGAGATGTTGAACAATTTGAACTGTCTGTCTCTCTAAAGATGTGAACCAGAAAGGTTAGTTTAGTTCTATTAATGAGCTCAAAGATGCAAACATCACCAATTTTGAAGTCATTGTCCTTGACAAATGCCTTCCATGAGAGTCTAAATTTTGTATTTAAGTTGTCTTTATGGATCTGGAACTTTGCAGGCCAAACACTCCCATTTAACACCTGAAGGTTGATAACTCTCTGCTTCTGGTGCAAATCAAAGTGTCTCCTACAAAACTTTGCTGGTAAATTCTGCCATGGAAAAGAGAAGCAGTTATTTTGTTTTTCAACTTATGTTCTACAAGCCAAATCCTTATTTCAAGCTTACCAGAACACCACGAGAACTAATGTAGGTTGGATGCATGACAACCAAGAAGAATGGATTACAAGATTTGAAAGAACTTGCTCTATCAAGAGCTGTAACTTGGTTAGCAGCAGCTTTCAATTTTTCTGCAAAATTAGGTAGATATTTTAAGCTCATCTTTTAGGCTGCTAAAAATTGAAGCCTACCAAATGTTTTACTTGACATGCTTGAAGTGCAGGTCATTGAAAAATATCAAATGAAAGAAATTAAGGAGCATATGCTAATAATCTGTGTTCACTTACGAAGCTATTAATGAAATGCTTAAAGACACATGAAATCTTATACCTTTGCACTTTGTGTCACTATGATGCAGAGCCTCCTTTGGCAATGTCAGGTTGTTCTCAACTTTAACACAGTTGCGACTTCTCAATTGATATGGCTGAAGAAATTCAACTGAGTTATCTTTTCCCTTTTGACCTGGTCTGGGAGACTCCAAATTTTCATCATTTAGAAGTTTATTTCCTTGATTGTTGGAGGCCGTTTTACCTTCTATAATTTTGGAAGGGTACTCTATCTCTAAGGCACTCATATCAAAGATTTGTACCTGAAAATGGGAAGTTCTTTCACATCTGAAAACCAAAAGATGGCCATGAGCTAGAGAGTGATACTCTGCAAACTCTTTCCATCCCTTTTGAAACCATATTTTACGGTCACGTTTTTCCAGAGTCATTTTCCACTCAGCACCATTTGGAGTCGTAAGAAATAGAGTATTTGGTAAGCCTTCTCCATATTTCTTGACAAACTTATTTGGGATCATCTGTCAATCACATCAAACTAATGTCTATCATAATGCTCAGAGAGGTGTTATATTGCATTAATTTAAGCTAACATATATCAAGTTTATACTGTTAATTACCACTATATTTGAAATTACTCTGGCATTTTTATTAGAAGAGAGATCCAAAGACATAGCAAGAAGATGAGGTAAGGTAGGTGGAACTAAATATGACATGAGCAATTAGGTTGGTTCTTTTTATTGATAGAATCTAATTTAAAATGCTCCTTAAGGAGGCTATGGGGCACTAGACTGCAATGCCATTCATGAATTTGAATTTCTTCATCACTGCTAATCTGATGCTCATAGTCATTACTATATATGTTATTGACTACAAAAAAACCAACAAACAGAAAACACCAAATCAATACTAAATACTTGAAGCTTACAAAACAAATTATCTGTAGTAATCCAAAATCCTAATTAATGTATTCCTCTATAGTGAGTTGGTTATTAATATATCAGTTCATGTAGAGATAGAGAAAGCATCACACATAAAAATTGTTAGTTAGAGAGCTCTTACATCAGCTGCATGTTTGTTATCTTACTGAAAATACAAAATTTACCCTCAATTTTTGCATTCCATTGTTCTCGGTAATGCTAAATAGCCACTTTATTGTTCTTAATTAAACAGAAAAATTAAATAATCAACAGAAAATAAGAGTGATCAGGGGAGCATGTTTAACAAGGTTCAAATTACCCATATAAACGGATTAACTAGTAGCATGCATGTATTAGCACTGTTTACCAAGGTCAATAATCAAAGGTCTGCTGCTATCATTTTCTTTAAGGTTGACACAAAGTGACATTATATATAACTATATATGAGTTAAAAAAAAAAGTAAAACATTTCAAGAAGGAATATAGCTAAAGAAAGTTAACTAGGAAGTGCTAAATTTTTTGTGGGTATCAAAAACTGAAATGGGTGTGCTTACTAGCTTTCCCTCATGAAGATTGCGATCGGTTATGATCTTGAAAAAGTTGATTGGCTCCACCTGTAATTGGTTAGGAAATGAAGTAGCCATGCATGCATGAGCTTAATCAAACATTAAGTGAGTGTTGCACTCAAGATCAACAGCTTTTACAGAAGTAATGGTATTCCGTATTCCATAAACATAAGCAACAAAGTGAAAACTGAAGAACTAAATTGAGAGACTCGGACCCTTTATTCTGTGGTGGGTGAGAATTGAGATTGACTTTAAATTCTTCATTTAAACCTCTTTATTTCCCGGAACTGAAATTGTATCTCTCTACTTCAACACTTTTACGGTTTTACCCGCCATTGGTCACGAGAATTTTTGAAGTGCGTTACGGTCAACATGTTTCACTGGCTATTTTTTATGGATATATTAATATTTAATCCACTGAGTGGTTTTAACTCGTCACGTAGAACATGTGGATTGAGGCAAATTAAGTATTATACGGGGGTTGATGCAACGTCGTTGCATAACCTTTTTTTCTCTTTCATTTCAAGTTTAATAATTATGGATTCATAATATAAAATTATTTTATATTGTCATTCAATCACAAATAATTATTGAAATAATTTTTAAAGTTGTTATTATAAAAGTTAACAAATTTATCATATACGGTGGATTGTAATTGAATGACAATGTAAAAGTGTGTGTGAATTTTCAAGAATATATGTAAATATTTATTAAAATATAAAATTTTAAATAAAAATAATAAAACTTAAACTTAAACTTTTAAAACCTATATTTATACTAAAAAATTAAGTTTGTAATACATATTTATACTAAAAATTAATAATTTTGAAATATATTTAAGCTAAAAATAAATTAAAGTAATTTAGTTTATATATAATTAAGAGTATTTAATTAATACTAAAGTGTGGGTACTTTGAGATATGGATACCTTACTACTCACCATACTACTTGTAGATTTTATCTGTGGGGATATGCGGGTACGATTTTTTTATTTTTTATCATTCTTGCCCCTATTCTTTATTTTTTTAGTTTTAAGTTTTTAGAGTACTAATTTAAAATCATTTTTTATTTTTTTTTATTCCTACTTCCATTTATATTATATTTCTTTTTATTCACTTTAGAAAATATTTTTCTTTTTTACTACTTAATTATTATTTTTTCATTACTTTTTTATTATTTAGACCCGCTATAAAGAGAATAAGCTAGCTTTTCCAACGTACTTTTAAAAAATACTAGCCGTTATAACTCATTTGATCAATTCTATGTTTATTGGAATAAGCAAAAAGCATAGCTAGAGCAAATGTAATATTACCTTTTCAATTAAGAACAACTTAATGGATTTCCTCATTTTAGAACTTAACTAGCCAGTTACCCATGCGTTCGCACGGGTCGCCTTAATTTTTACGTATTTTTTTAAATGATTTAAGTAAATCAAAACTTGCTAAAAAAATAAATATTAGATATACATTTGTTGCTCAACGACAATAAGAAATCAACACATAAATGTTTAATAAGAATGATAGAGCAAGAATGGTTGACCTGGTTAACGTTGCATAAATTGTATTAAAATAGTTTAAACATATTAAAAAAATTTAGTCTCACAATAAAAAGAGTTAGAGTATTCAAGCAGAGAAAATATACTTAGTTATAGTCCTATAGATATTTCTTATTTCATTTAAAATATTTATAAAATTGTATGAAAAAATTATGTTTAAAAATTTAGAAAGGATTTAACTTATTTTTAATTAAAATATTTTTGTAATTTTCAAATGTGAAATGATAAAATAATCTAAGTATTTTACAACTATATTGTGAATAAAAAAATATTATTTTTATAATATTTATAATTTATAATACTCTGAATAATTTAAAGTCTAAGACTTAATTAAAATAAATTAAAACTTTTGAAATCAAATATTACTTACCAACATTTCGTTGATTCAAGTGGAATTAAGATTGGATCCCTTAAACAAAGTTTTAGGTTCAAAATTTGTGGTTAAAAGAGATCTTGCTTAAGTTAATGGATACTAATAAATTATTATTTTATTCTCTAATAGACAAATTATATTTCATTAGTAAATACTTGTGTGAGATAAGTTGTTATAAATTTTTAGTATTATCTTTGACTCGTGAGAAGAAAATGTACTAAGTTAAAAAAGAATAATATTTTTGTCTAAATAGTTCAATCAGTTTTTCATGAAGGATTTATAACGATATTATATGTTGTAACTTTTAAGCATGTTAAAAATATATTTAATAAATTTATTATAATATATTTATTATATATTCATGTAAAAAAAGTTAATATTATTATAAAAATATTAATCAAGAAAATTTTCGTAACTGAAGTTATTAAACATAGAGTCAAAATATTATTTTGTAATCCACTGAGTGGTTTTAACTCGTCACGTAGAACATGTGGATTGAGGCAAATTAAGTATTATACGGGGGTTGATGCAACGTCGTTGCATAACCTTTTTTTCTCTTTCATTTCAAGTTTAATAATTATGTATTCATAATATAAAATTATTTTACATTATCATTCAATCACAAATAATTATTGATGTAATTTTTAAAGTTGTTATTATAAAAGTTAACAAATTTATCATATACGGTGGATTGTAATTGAATGACAATGTAAAAGTGTGTGTGAATTTTCAAGAGTATATGTAAATATTTATTAAAATATAAAATCTTAAATAAAAATAATAAAACTAAAACTTAAACTTTTAAAACCCATATTTATACTAAAAAAATTAAGTTTGTAATACATATTTATACTAAAAATTAATAATTTTGAAATATATTTAAGCTAAAAATAAATTAAAGTAATTTAGTTTATATATAATTAAGAGTATTTAATTAATACTAAAGTGTGGGTACTTTGAGATGTGGATACCTTACTACTCACCATACCACTTGTAGATTTTATCTGTGGGGATATGCGGGTACGATTTTTTTATTTTTTATCATTCTTGCCCCTATTCTTTATTTTTTTAGTTTTAAGTTTTTAGAGTACTAATTTAAAATCATTTTTTATTTTTTTTTATTCCTACTTCCATTTATATTATATTTCTTTTTATTCACTTTAGAAAATATTTTTCTTTTTTACTACTTAATTATTATTTTTTCATTACTTTTTTATTATTTAGACCCGCTATAAAGAGAATAAGCTAGCTTTTCCAACGTACTTTTAAAAAATACTAGCCGTTATAACTCATTTGATCAATTCTATGTTTATTGGAATAAGCAAAAAGCATAGCTAGAGCAAATGTAATATTACCTTTTCAATTAAGAACAACTTAATGGATTTCCTCATTTTAGAACTTAACTAGCCAGTTACCCATGCGTTCGCACGGGTCGCCTTAATTTTTACGTATTTTTTTAAATGATTTAAGTAAATCAAAACTTGCTAAAAAAATAAATATTAGATATACATTTGTTGCTCAACGACAATAAGAAATCAACACATAAATGTTTAATAAGAATGATAGAGCAAGAATGGTTGACCTGGTTAACGTTGCATAAATTGTATTAAAATAGTTTAAACATATTAAAAAAATTTAGTCTCACAATAAAAAGAGTTAGAGTATTCAAGCAGAGAAAATATACTTAGTTATAGTCCTATAGATATTTCTTATTTCATTTAAAATATTTATAAAATTGTATGAAAAAATTATGTTTAAAAATTTAGAAAGGATTTAACTTATTTTTAATTAAAATATTTTTGTAATTTTCAAATGTGAAATGATAAAATAATCTAAGTATTTTACAACTATATTGTGAATAAAAAAATATTATTTTTATAATATTTATAATTTATAATACTCTGAATAATTTAAAGTCTAAGACTTAATTAAAATAAATTAAAACTTTTGAAATCAAATATTACTTACCAACATTTCGTTGATTCAAGTGGAATTAAGATTGGATCCCTTAAACAAAGTTTTAGGTTCAAAATTTGTGGTTAAAAGAGATCTTGCTTAAGTTAATGGATACTAATAAATTATTATTTTATTCTCTAATAGACAAATTATATTTCATTAGTAAATACTTGTGTGAGATAAGTTGTTATAAATTTTTAGTATTATCTTTGACTCGTGAGAAGAAAATGTACTAAGTTAAAAAAGAATAATATTTTTGTCTAAATAGTTCAATCAGTTTTTCATGAAGGATTTATAACGATATTATATGTTGTAACTTTTAAGCATGTTAAAAATATATTTAATAAATTTATTATAATATATTTATTATATATTCATGTAAAAAAAGTTAATATTATTATAAAAATATTAATCAAGAAAATTTTCGTAACTGAAGTTATTAAACATAGAGTCAAAATATTATTTTGTAATCCACTGAGTGGTTTTAACTCGTCACGTAGAACATGTGGATTGAGGCAAATTAAGTATTATACGGGGGTTGATGCAACGTCGTTGCATAACCTTTTTTTCTCTTTCATTTCAAGTTTAATAATTATGTATTCATAATATAAAATTATTTTACATTATCATTCAATCACAAATAATTATTGATGTAATTTTTAAAGTTGTTATTATAAAAGTTAACAAATTTATCATATACGGTGGATTGTAATTGAATGACAATGTAAAAGTGTGTGTGAATTTTCAAGAGTATATGTAAATATTTATTAAAATATAAAATCTTAAATAAAAATAATAAAACTAAAACTTAAACTTTTAAAACCCATATTTATACTAAAAAAATTAAGTTTGTAATACATATTTATACTAAAAATTAATAATTTTGAAATATATTTAAGCTAAAAATAAATTAAAGTAATTTAGTTTATATATAATTAAGAGTATTTAATTAATACTAAAGTGTGGGTACTTTGAGATGTGGATACCTTACTACTCACCATACCACTTGTAGATTTTATCTGTGGGGATATGCGGGTACGATTTTTTTATTTTTTATCATTCTTGCCCCTATTCTTTATTTTTTTAGTTTTAAGTTTTTAGAGTACTAATTTAAAATCATTTTTTATTTTTTTTTATTCCTACTTCCATTTATATTATATTTCTTTTTATTCACTTTAGAAAATATTTTTCTTTTTTACTACTTAATTATTATTTTTTCATTACTTTTTTATTATTTAGACCCGCTATAAAGAGAATAAGCTAGCTTTTCCAACGTACTTTTAAAAAATACTAGCCGTTATAACTCATTTGATCAATTCTATGTTTATTGGAATAAGCAAAAAGCATAGCTAGAGCAAATGTAATATTACCTTTTCAATTAAGAACAACTTAATGGATTTCCTCATTTTAGAACTTAACTAGCCAGTTACCCATGCGTTCGCACGGGTCGCCTTAATTTTTACGTATTTTTTTAAATGATTTAAGTAAATCAAAACTTGCTAAAAAAATAAATATTAGATATACATTTGTTGCTCAACGACAATAAGAAATCAACACATAAATGTTTAATAAGAATGATAGAGCAAGAATGGTTGACCTGGTTAACGTTGCATAAATTGTATTAAAATAGTTTAAACATATTAAAAAAATTTAGTCTCACAATAAAAAGAGTTAGAGTATTCAAGCAGAGAAAATATACTTAGTTATAGTCCTATAGATATTTCTTATTTCATTTAAAATATTTATAAAATTGTATGAAAAAATTATGTTTAAAAATTTAGAAAGGATTTAACTTATTTTTAATTAAAATATTTTTGTAATTTTCAAATGTGAAATGATAAAATAATCTAAGTATTTTACAACTATATTGTGAATAAAAAAATATTATTTTTATAATATTTATAATTTATAATACTCTGAATAATTTAAAGTCTAAGACTTAATTAAAATAAATTAAAACTTTTGAAATCAAATATTACTTACCAACATTTCGTTGATTCAAGTGGAATTAAGATTGGATCCCTTAAACAAAGTTTTAGGTTCAAAATTTGTGGTTAAAAGAGATCTTGCTTAAGTTAATGGATACTAATAAATTATTATTTTATTCTCTAATAGACAAATTATATTTCATTAGTAAATACTTGTGTGAGATAAGTTGTTATAAATTTTTAGTATTATCTTTGACTCGTGAGAAGAAAATGTACTAAGTTAAAAAAGAATAATATTTTTGTCTAAATAGTTCAATCAGTTTTTCATGAAGGATTTATAACGATATTATATGTTGTAACTTTTAAGCATGTTAAAAATATATTTAATAAATTTATTATAATATATTTATTATATATTCATGTAAAAAAAGTTAATATTATTATAAAAATATTAATCAAGAAAATTTTCGTAACTGAAGTTATTAAACATAGAGTCAAAATATTATTTTGTAATCCACTGAGTGGTTTTAACTCGTCACGTAGAACATGTGGATTGAGGCAAATTAAGTATTATACGGGGGTTGATGCAACGTCGTTGCATAACCTTTTTTTCTCTTTCATTTCAAGTTTAATAATTATGTATTCATAATATAAAATTATTTTACATTATCATTCAATCACAAATAATTATTGATGTAATTTTTAAAGTTGTTATTATAAAAGTTAACAAATTTATCATATACGGTGGATTGTAATTGAATGACAATGTAAAAGTGTGTGTGAATTTTCAAGAGTATATGTAAATATTTATTAAAATATAAAATCTTAAATAAAAATAATAAAACTAAAACTTAAACTTTT
Organism: Pueraria montana var. lobata; assembly: GCA_026413185.1. Taxonomy (NCBI): domain Eukaryota; kingdom Viridiplantae; phylum Streptophyta; class Magnoliopsida; order Fabales; family Fabaceae; genus Pueraria; species Pueraria montana. The sequence goes on along the minus strand of CM048650.1, from coordinate 56,291,610 downwards.
AAAACCCATATTTATACTAAAAAAATTAAGTTTGTAATACATATTTATACTAAAAATTAATAATTTTGAAATATATTTAAGCTAAAAATAAATTAAAGTAATTTAGTTTATATATAATTAAGAGTATTTAATTAATACTAAAGTGTGGGTACTTTGAGATGTGGATACCTTACTACTCACCATACCACTTGTAGATTTTATCTGTGGGGATATGCGGGTACGATTTTTTTATTTTTTATCATTCTTGCCCCTATTCTTTATTTTTTTAGTTTTAAGTTTTTAGAGTACTAATTTAAAATCATTTTTTATTTTTTTTTATTCCTACTTCCATTTATATTATATTTCTTTTTATTCACTTTAGAAAATATTTTTCTTTTTTACTACTTAATTATTATTTTTTCATTACTTTTTTATTATTTAGACCCGCTATAAAGAGAATAAGCTAGCTTTTCCAACGTACTTTTAAAAAATACTAGCCGTTATAACTCATTTGATCAATTCTATGTTTATTGGAATAAGCAAAAAGCATAGCTAGAGCAAATGTAATATTACCTTTTCAATTAAGAACAACTTAATGGATTTCCTCATTTTAGAACTTAACTAGCCAGTTACCCATGCGTTCGCACGGGTCGCCTTAATTTTTACGTATTTTTTTAAATGATTTAAGTAAATCAAAACTTGCTAAAAAAATAAATATTAGATATACATTTGTTGCTCAACGACAATAAGAAATCAACACATAAATGTTTAATAAGAATGATAGAGCAAGAATGGTTGACCTGGTTAACGTTGCATAAATTGTATTAAAATAGTTTAAACATATTAAAAAAATTTAGTCTCACAATAAAAAGAGTTAGAGTATTCAAGCAGAGAAAATATACTTAGTTATAGTCCTATAGATATTTCTTATTTCATTTAAAATATTTATAAAATTGTATGAAAAAATTATGTTTAAAAATTTAGAAAGGATTTAACTTATTTTTAATTAAAATATTTTTGTAATTTTCAAATGTGAAATGATAAAATAATCTAAGTATTTTACAACTATATTGTGAATAAAAAAATATTATTTTTATAATATTTATAATTTATAATACTCTGAATAATTTAAAGTCTAAGACTTAATTAAAATAAATTAAAACTTTTGAAATCAAATATTACTTACCAACATTTCGTTGATTCAAGTGGAATTAAGATTGGATCCCTTAAACAAAGTTTTAGGTTCAAAATTTGTGGTTAAAAGAGATCTTGCTTAAGTTAATGGATACTAATAAATTATTATTTTATTCTCTAATAGACAAATTATATTTCATTAGTAAATACTTGTGTGAGATAAGTTGTTATAAATTTTTAGTATTATCTTTGACTCGTGAGAAGAAAATGTACTAAGTTAAAAAAGAATAATATTTTTGTCTAAATAGTTCAATCAGTTTTTCATGAAGGATTTATAACGATATTATATGTTGTAACTTTTAAGCATGTTAAAAATATATTTAATAAATTTATTATAATATATTTATTATATATTCATGTAAAAAAAGTTAATATTATTATAAAAATATTAATCAAGAAAATTTTCGTAACTGAAGTTATTAAACATAGAGTCAAAATATTATTTTGTAATCCACTGAGTGGTTTTAACTCGTCACGTAGAACATGTGGATTGAGGCAAATTAAGTATTATACGGGGGTTGATGCAACGTCGTTGCATAACCTTTTTTTCTCTTTCATTTCAAGTTTAATAATTATGTATTCATAATATAAAATTATTTTACATTATCATTCAATCACAAATAATTATTGATGTAATTTTTAAAGTTGTTATTATAAAAGTTAACAAATTTATCATATACGGTGGATTGTAATTGAATGACAATGTAAAAGTGTGTGTGAATTTTCAAGAGTATATGTAAATATTTATTAAAATATAAAATCTTAAATAAAAATAATAAAACTAAAACTTAAACTTTTAAAACCCATATTTATACTAAAAAAATTAAGTTTGTAATACATATTTATACTAAAAATTAATAATTTTGAAATATATTTAAGCTAAAAATAAATTAAAGTAATTTAGTTTATATATAATTAAGAGTATTTAATTAATACTAAAGTGTGGGTACTTTGAGATGTGGATACCTTACTACTCACCATACCACTTGTAGATTTTATCTGTGGGGATATGCGGGTACGATTTTTTTATTTTTTATCATTCTTGCCCCTATTCTTTATTTTTTTAGTTTTAAGTTTTTAGAGTACTAATTTAAAATCATTTTTTATTTTTTTTTATTCCTACTTCCATTTATATTATATTTCTTTTTATTCACTTTAGAAAATATTTTTCTTTTTTACTACTTAATTATTATTTTTTCATTACTTTTTTATTATTTAGACCCGCTATAAAGAGAATAAGCTAGCTTTTCCAACGTACTTTTAAAAAATACTAGCCGTTATAACTCATTTGATCAATTCTATGTTTATTGGAATAAGCAAAAAGCATAGCTAGAGCAAATGTAATATTACCTTTTCAATTAAGAACAACTTAATGGATTTCCTCATTTTAGAACTTAACTAGCCAGTTACCCATGCGTTCGCACGGGTCGCCTTAATTTTTACGTATTTTTTTAAATGATTTAAGTAAATCAAAACTTGCTAAAAAAATAAATATTAGATATACATTTGTTGCTCAACGACAATAAGAAATCAACACATAAATGTTTAATAAGAATGATAGAGCAAGAATGGTTGACCTGGTTAACGTTGCATAAATTGTATTAAAATAGTTTAAACATATTAAAAAAATTTAGTCTCACAATAAAAAGAGTTAGAGTATTCAAGCAGAGAAAATATACTTAGTTATAGTCCTATAGATATTTCTTATTTCATTTAAAATATTTATAAAATTGTATGAAAAAATTATGTTTAAAAATTTAGAAAGGATTTAACTTATTTTTAATTAAAATATTTTTGTAATTTTCAAATGTGAAATGATAAAATAATCTAAGTATTTTACAACTATATTGTGAATAAAAAAATATTATTTTTATAATATTTATAATTTATAATACTCTGAATAATTTAAAGTCTAAGACTTAATTAAAATAAATTAAAACTTTTGAAATCAAATATTACTTACCAACATTTCGTTGATTCAAGTGGAATTAAGATTGGATCCCTTAAACAAAGTTTTAGGTTCAAAATTTGTGGTTAAAAGAGATCTTGCTTAAGTTAATGGATACTAATAAATTATTATTTTATTCTCTAATAGACAAATTATATTTCATTAGTAAATACTTGTGTGAGATAAGTTGTTATAAATTTTTAGTATTATCTTTGACTCGTGAGAAGAAAATGTACTAAGTTAAAAAAGAATAATATTTTTGTCTAAATAGTTCAATCAGTTTTTCATGAAGGATTTATAACGATATTATATGTTGTAACTTTTAAGCATGTTAAAAATATATTTAATAAATTTATTATAATATATTTATTATATATTCATGTAAAAAAAGTTAATATTATTATAAAAATATTAATCAAGAAAATTTTCGTAACTGAAGTTATTAAACATAGAGTCAAAATATTATTTTGTAATCCACTGAGTGGTTTTAACTCGTCACGTAGAACATGTGGATTGAGGCAAATTAAGTATTATACGGGGGTTGATGCAACGTCGTTGCATAACCTTTTTTTCTCTTTCATTTCAAGTTTAATAATTATGTATTCATAATATAAAATTATTTTACATTATCATTCAATCACAAATAATTATTGATGTAATTTTTAAAGTTGTTATTATAAAAGTTAACAAATTTATCATATACGGTGGATTGTAATTGAATGACAATGTAAAAGTGTGTGTGAATTTTCAAGAGTATATGTAAATATTTATTAAAATATAAAATCTTAAATAAAAATAATAAAACTAAAACTTAAACTTTTAAAACCCATATTTATACTAAAAAAATTAAGTTTGTAATACATATTTATACTAAAAATTAATAATTTTGAAATATATTTAAGCTAAAAATAAATTAAAGTAATTTAGTTTATATATAATTAAGAGTATTTAATTAATACTAAAGTGTGGGTACTTTGAGATGTGGATACCTTACTACTCACCATACCACTTGTAGATTTTATCTGTGGGGATATGCGGGTACGATTTTTTTATTTTTTATCATTCTTGCCCCTATTCTTTATTTTTTTAGTTTTAAGTTTTTAGAGTACTAATTTAAAATCATTTTTTATTTTTTTTTATTCCTACTTCCATTTATATTATATTTCTTTTTATTCACTTTAGAAAATATTTTTCTTTTTTACTACTTAATTATTATTTTTTCATTACTTTTTTATTATTTAGACCCGCTATAAAGAGAATAAGCTAGCTTTTCCAACGTACTTTTAAAAAATACTAGCCGTTATAACTCATTTGATCAATTCTATGTTTATTGGAATAAGCAAAAAGCATAGCTAGAGCAAATGTAATATTACCTTTTCAATTAAGAACAACTTAATGGATTTCCTCATTTTAGAACTTAACTAGCCAGTTACCCATGCGTTCGCACGGGTCGCCTTAATTTTTACGTATTTTTTTAAATGATTTAAGTAAATCAAAACTTGCTAAAAAAATAAATATTAGATATACATTTGTTGCTCAACGACAATAAGAAATCAACACATAAATGTTTAATAAGAATGATAGAGCAAGAATGGTTGACCTGGTTAACGTTGCATAAATTGTATTAAAATAGTTTAAACATATTAAAAAAATTTAGTCTCACAATAAAAAGAGTTAGAGTATTCAAGCAGAGAAAATATACTTAGTTATAGTCCTATAGATATTTCTTATTTCATTTAAAATATTTATAAAATTGTATGAAAAAATTATGTTTAAAAATTTAGAAAGGATTTAACTTATTTTTAATTAAAATATTTTTGTAATTTTCAAATGTGAAATGATAAAATAATCTAAGTATTTTACAACTATATTGTGAATAAAAAAATATTATTTTTATAATATTTATAATTTATAATACTCTGAATAATTTAAAGTCTAAGACTTAATTAAAATAAATTAAAACTTTTGAAATCAAATATTACTTACCAACATTTCGTTGATTCAAGTGGAATTAAGATTGGATCCCTTAAACAAAGTTTTAGGTTCAAAATTTGTGGTTAAAAGAGATCTTGCTTAAGTTAATGGATACTAATAAATTATTATTTTATTCTCTAATAGACAAATTATATTTCATTAGTAAATACTTGTGTGAGATAAGTTGTTATAAATTTTTAGTATTATCTTTGACTCGTGAGAAGAAAATGTACTAAGTTAAAAAAGAATAATATTTTTGTCTAAATAGTTCAATCAGTTTTTCATGAAGGATTTATAACGATATTATATGTTGTAACTTTTAAGCATGTTAAAAATATATTTAATAAATTTATTATAATATATTTATTATATATTCATGTAAAAAAAGTTAATATTATTATAAAAATATTAATCAAGAAAATTTTCGTAACTGAAGTTATTAAACATAGAGTCAAAATATTATTTTGTAATCCACTGAGTGGTTTTAACTCGTCACGTAGAACATGTGGATTGAGGCAAATTAAGTATTATACGGGGGTTGATGCAACGTCGTTGCATAACCTTTTTTTCTCTTTCATTTCAAGTTTAATAATTATGTATTCATAATATAAAATTATTTTACATTATCATTCAATCACAAATAATTATTGATGTAATTTTTAAAGTTGTTATTATAAAAGTTAACAAATTTATCATATACGGTGGATTGTAATTGAATGACAATGTAAAAGTGTGTGTGAATTTTCAAGAGTATATGTAAATATTTATTAAAATATAAAATCTTAAATAAAAATAATAAAACTAAAACTTAAACTTTTAAAACCCATATTTATACTAAAAAAATTAAGTTTGTAATACATATTTATACTAAAAATTAATAATTTTGAAATATATTTAAGCTAAAAATAAATTAAAGTAATTTAGTTTATATATAATTAAGAGTATTTAATTAATACTAAAGTGTGGGTACTTTGAGATGTGGATACCTTACTACTCACCATACCACTTGTAGATTTTATCTGTGGGGATATGCGGGTACGATTTTTTTATTTTTTATCATTCTTGCCCCTATTCTTTATTTTTTTAGTTTTAAGTTTTTAGAGTACTAATTTAAAATCATTTTTTATTTTTTTTTATTCCTACTTCCATTTATATTATATTTCTTTTTATTCACTTTAGAAAATATTTTTCTTTTTTACTACTTAATTATTATTTTTTCATTACTTTTTTATTATTTAGACCCGCTATAAAGAGAATAAGCTAGCTTTTCCAACGTACTTTTAAAAAATACTAGCCGTTATAACTCATTTGATCAATTCTATGTTTATTGGAATAAGCAAAAAGCATAGCTAGAGCAAATGTAATATTACCTTTTCAATTAAGAACAACTTAATGGATTTCCTCATTTTAGAACTTAACTAGCCAGTTACCCATGCGTTCGCACGGGTCGCCTTAATTTTTACGTATTTTTTTAAATGATTTAAGTAAATCAAAACTTGCTAAAAAAATAAATATTAGATATACATTTGTTGCTCAACGACAATAAGAAATCAACACATAAATGTTTAATAAGAATGATAGAGCAAGAATGGTTGACCTGGTTAACGTTGCATAAATTGTATTAAAATAGTTTAAACATATTAAAAAAATTTAGTCTCACAATAAAAAGAGTTAGAGTATTCAAGCAGAGAAAATATACTTAGTTATAGTCCTATAGATATTTCTTATTTCATTTAAAATATTTATAAAATTGTATGAAAAAATTATGTTTAAAAATTTAGAAAGGATTTAACTTATTTTTAATTAAAATATTTTTGTAATTTTCAAATGTGAAATGATAAAATAATCTAAGTATTTTACAACTATATTGTGAATAAAAAAATATTATTTTTATAATATTTATAATTTATAATACTCTGAATAATTTAAAGTCTAAGACTTAATTAAAATAAATTAAAACTTTTGAAATCAAATATTACTTACCAACATTTCGTTGATTCAAGTGGAATTAAGATTGGATCCCTTAAACAAAGTTTTAGGTTCAAAATTTGTGGTTAAAAGAGATCTTGCTTAAGTTAATGGATACTAATAAATTATTATTTTATTCTCTAATAGACAAATTATATTTCATTAGTAAATACTTGTGTGAGATAAGTTGTTATAAATTTTTAGTATTATCTTTGACTCGTGAGAAGAAAATGTACTAAGTTAAAAAAGAATAATATTTTTGTCTAAATAGTTCAATCAGTTTTTCATGAAGGATTTATAACGATATTATATGTTGTAACTTTTAAGCATGTTAAAAATATATTTAATAAATTTATTATAATATATTTATTATATATTCATGTAAAAAAAGTTAATATTATTATAAAAATATTAATCAAGAAAATTTTCGTAACTGAAGTTATTAAACATAGAGTCAAAATATTATTTTGTAATCCACTGAGTGGTTTTAACTCGTCACGTAGAACATGTGGATTGAGGCAAATTAAGTATTATACGGGGGTTGATGCAACGTCGTTGCATAACCTTTTTTTCTCTTTCATTTCAAGTTTAATAATTATGTATTCATAATATAAAATTATTTTACATTATCATTCAATCACAAATAATTATTGATGTAATTTTTAAAGTTGTTATTATAAAAGTTAACAAATTTATCATATACGGTGGATTGTAATTGAATGACAATGTAAAAGTGTGTGTGAATTTTCAAGAGTATATGTAAATATTTATTAAAATATAAAATCTTAAATAAAAATAATAAAACTAAAACTTAAACTTTTAAAACCCATATTTATACTAAAAAAATTAAGTTTGTAATACATATTTATACTAAAAATTAATAATTTTGAAATATATTTAAGCTAAAAATAAATTAAAGTAATTTAGTTTATATATAATTAAGAGTATTTAATTAATACTAAAGTGTGGGTACTTTGAGATGTGGATACCTTACTACTCACCATACCACTTGTAGATTTTATCTGTGGGGATATGCGGGTACGATTTTTTTATTTTTTATCATTCTTGCCCCTATTCTTTATTTTTTTAGTTTTAAGTTTTTAGAGTACTAATTTAAAATCATTTTTTATTTTTTTTTATTCCTACTTCCATTTATATTATATTTCTTTTTATTCACTTTAGAAAATATTTTTCTTTTTTACTACTTAATTATTATTTTTTCATTACTTTTTTATTATTTAGACCCGCTATAAAGAGAATAAGCTAGCTTTTCCAACGTACTTTTAAAAAATACTAGCCGTTATAACTCATTTGATCAATTCTATGTTTATTGGAATAAGCAAAAAGCATAGCTAGAGCAAATGTAATATTACCTTTTCAATTAAGAACAACTTAATGGATTTCCTCATTTTAGAACTTAACTAGCCAGTTACCCATGCGTTCGCACGGGTCGCCTTAATTTTTACGTATTTTTTTAAATGATTTAAGTAAATCAAAACTTGCTAAAAAAATAAATATTAGATATACATTTGTTGCTCAACGACAATAAGAAATCAACACATAAATGTTTAATAAGAATGATAGAGCAAGAATGGTTGACCTGGTTAACGTTGCATAAATTGTATTAAAATAGTTTAAACATATTAAAAAAATTTAGTCTCACAATAAAAAGAGTTAGAGTATTCAAGCAGAGAAAATATACTTAGTTATAGTCCTATAGATATTTCTTATTTCATTTAAAATATTTATAAAATTGTATGAAAAAATTATGTTTAAAAATTTAGAAAGGATTTAACTTATTTTTAATTAAAATATTTTTGTAATTTTCAAATGTGAAATGATAAAATAATCTAAGTATTTTACAACTATATTGTGAATAAAAAAATATTATTTTTATAATATTTATAATTTATAATACTCTGAATAATTTAAAGTCTAAGACTTAATTAAAATAAATTAAAACTTTTGAAATCAAATATTACTTACCAACATTTCGTTGATTCAAGTGGAATTAAGATTGGATCCCTTAAACAAAGTTTTAGGTTCAAAATTTGTGGTTAAAAGAGATCTTGCTTAAGTTAATGGATACTAATAAATTATTATTTTATTCTCTAATAGACAAATTATATTTCATTAGTAAATACTTGTGTGAGATAAGTTGTTATAAATTTTTAGTATTATCTTTGACTCGTGAGAAGAAAATGTACTAAGTTAAAAAAGAATAATATTTTTGTCTAAATAGTTCAATCAGTTTTTCATGAAGGATTTATAACGATATTATATGTTGTAACTTTTAAGCATGTTAAAAATATATTTAATAAATTTATTATAATATATTTATTATATATTCATGTAAAAAAAGTTAATATTATTATAAAAATATTAATCAAGAAAATTTTCGTAACTGAAGTTATTAAACATAGAGTCAAAATATTATTTTGTAATCCACTGAGTGGTTTTAACTCGTCACGTAGAACATGTGGATTGAGGCAAATTAAGTATTATACGGGGGTTGATGCAACGTCGTTGCATAACCTTTTTTTCTCTTTCATTTCAAGTTTAATAATTATGTATTCATAATATAAAATTATTTTACATTATCATTCAATCACAAATAATTATTGATGTAATTTTTAAAGTTGTTATTATAAAAGTTAACAAATTTATCATATACGGTGGATTGTAATTGAATGACAATGTAAAAGTGTGTGTGAATTTTCAAGAGTATATGTAAATATTTATTAAAATATAAAATCTTAAATAAAAATAATAAAACTAAAACTTAAACTTTTAAAACCCATATTTATACTAAAAAAATTAAGTTTGTAATACATATTTATACTAAAAATTAATAATTTTGAAATATATTTAAGCTAAAAATAAATTAAAGTAATTTAGTTTATATATAATTAAGAGTATTTAATTAATACTAAAGTGTGGGTACTTTGAGATGTGGATACCTTACTACTCACCATACCACTTGTAGATTTTATCTGTGGGGATATGCGGGTACGATTTTTTTATTTTTTATCATTCTTGCCCCTATTCTTTATTTTTTTAGTTTTAAGTTTTTAGAGTACTAATTTAAAATCATTTTTTATTTTTTTTTATTCCTACTTCCATTTATATTATATTTCTTTTTATTCACTTTAGAAAATATTTTTCTTTTTTACTACTTAATTATTATTTTTTCATTACTTTTTTATTATTTAGACCCGCTATAAAGAGAATAAGCTAGCTTTTCCAACGTACTTTTAAAAAATACTAGCCGTTATAACTCATTTGATCAATTCTATGTTTATTGGAATAAGCAAAAAGCATAGCTAGAGCAAATGTAATATTACCTTTTCAATTAAGAACAACTTAATGGATTTCCTCATTTTAGAACTTAACTAGCCAGTTACCCATGCGTTCGCACGGGTCGCCTTAATTTTTACATATTTTTTTAAATGATTTAAGTAAATCAAAACTTGCTAAAAAAATAAATATTAGATATACATTTGTTGCTCAACGACAATAAGAAATCAACACATAAATGTTTAATAAGAATGATAGAGCAAGAATGGTTGACCTGGTTAACGTTGCATAAATTGTATTAAAATAGTTTAAACATATTAAAAAAATTTAGTCTCACAATAAAAAGAGTTAGAGTATTCAAGCAGAGAAAATATACTTAGTTATAGTCCTATAGATATTTCTTATTTCATTTAAAATATTTATAAAATTGTATGAAAAAATTATGTTTAAAAATTTAGAAAGGATTTAACTTATTTTTAATTAAAATATTTTTGTAATTTTCAAATGTGAAATGATAAAATAATCTAAGTATTTTACAACTATATTGTGAATAAAAAAATATTATTTTTATAATATTTATAATTTATAATACTCTGAATAATTTAAAGTCTAAGACTTAATTAAAATAAATTAAAACTTTTGAAATCAAATATTACTTACCAACATTTCGTTGATTCAAGTGGAATTAAGATTGGATCCCTTAAACAAAGTTTTAGGTTCAAAATTTGTGGTTAAAAGAGATCTTGCTTAAGTTAATGGATACTAATAAATTATTATTTTATTCTCTAATAGACAAATTATATTTCATTAGTAAATACTTGTGTGAGATAAGTTGTTATAAATTTTTAGTATTATCTTTGACTCGTGAGAAGAAAATGTACTAAGTTAAAAAAGAATAATATTTTTGTCTAAATAGTTCAATCAGTTTTTCATGAAGGATTTATAACGATATTATATGTTGTAACTTTTAAGCATGTTAAAAATATATTTAATAAATTTATTATAATATATTTATTATATATTCATGTAAAAAAAGTTAATATTATTATAAAAATATTAATCAAGAAAATTTTCGTAACTGAAGTTATTAAACATAGAGTCAAAATATTATTTTGTAATCCACTGAGTGGTTTTAACTCGTCACGTAGAACATGTGGATTGAGGCAAATTAAGTATTATACGGGGGTTGATGCAACGTCGTTGCATAACCTTTTTTTCTCTTTCATTTCAAGTTTAATAATTATGTATTCATAATATAAAATTATTTTACATTATCATTCAATCACAAATAATTATTGATGTAATTTTTAAAGTTGTTATTATAAAAGTTAACAAATTTATCATATACGGTGGATTGTAATTGAATGACAATGTAAAAGTGTGTGTGAATTTTCAAGAGTATATGTAAATATTTATTAAAATATAAAATCTTAAATAAAAATAATAAAACTAAAACTTAAACTTTTAAAACCCATATTTATACTAAAAAAATTAAGTTTGTAATACATATTTATACTAAAAATTAATAATTTTGAAATATATTTAAGCTAAAAATAAATTAAAGTAATTTAGTTTATATATAATTAAGAGTATTTAATTAATACTAAAGTGTGGGTACTTTGAGATGTGGATACCTTACTACTCACCATACCACTTGTAGATTTTATCTGTGGGGATATGCGGGTACGATTTTTTTATTTTTTATCATTCTTGCCCCTATTCTTTATTTTTTTAGTTTTAAGTTTTTAGAGTACTAATTTAAAATCATTTTTTATTTTTTTTTATTCCTACTTCCATTTATATTATATTTCTTTTTATTCACTTTAGAAAATATTTTTCTTTTTTACTACTTAATTATTATTTTTTCATTACTTTTTTATTATTTAGACCCGCTATAAAGAGAATAAGCTAGCTTTTCCAACGTACTTTTAAAAAATACTAGCCGTTATAACTCATTTGATCAATTCTATGTTTATTGGAATAAGCAAAAAGCATAGCTAGAGCAAATGTAATATTACCTTTTCAATTAAGAACAACTTAATGGATTTCCTCATTTTAGAACTTAACTAGCCAGTTACCCATGCGTTCGCACGGGTCGCCTTAATTTTTACGTATTTTTTTAAATGATTTAAGTAAATCAAAACTTGCTAAAAAAATAAATATTAGATATACATTTGTTGCTCAACGACAATAAGAAATCAACACATAAATGTTTAATAAGAATGATAGAGCAAGAATGGTTGACCTGGTTAACGTTGCATAAATTGTATTAAAATAGTTTAAACATATTAAAAAAATTTAGTCTCACAATAAAAAGAGTTAGAGTATTCAAGCAGAGAAAATATACTTAGTTATAGTCCTATAGATATTTCTTATTTCATTTAAAATATTTATAAAATTGTATGAAAAAATTATGTTTAAAAATTTAGAAAGGATTTAACTTATTTTTAATTAAAATATTTTTGTAATTTTCAAATGTGAAATGATAAAATAATCTAAGTATTTTACAACTATATTGTGAATAAAAAAATATTATTTTTATAATATTTATAATTTATAATACTCTGAATAATTTAAAGTCTAAGACTTAATTAAAATAAATTAAAACTTTTGAAATCAAATATTACTTACCAACATTTCGTTGATTCAAGTGGAATTAAGATTGGATCCCTTAAACAAAGTTTTAGGTTCAAAATTTGTGGTTAAAAGAGATCTTGCTTAAGTTAATGGATACTAATAAATTATTATTTTATTCTCTAATAGACAAATTATATTTCATTAGTAAATACTTGTGTGAGATAAGTTGTTATAAATTTTTAGTATTATCTTTGACTCGTGAGAAGAAAATGTACTAAGTTAAAAAAGAATAATATTTTTGTCTAAATAGTTCAATCAGTTTTTCATGAAGGATTTATAACGATATTATATGTTGTAACTTTTAAGCATGTTAAAAATATATTTAATAAATTTATTATAATATATTTATTATATATTCATGTAAAAAAAGTTAATATTATTATAAAAATATTAATCAAGAAAATTTTCGTAACTGAAGTTATTAAACATAGAGTCAAAATATTATTTTGTAATCCACTGAGTGGTTTTAACTCGTCACGTAGAACATGTGGATTGAGGCAAATTAAGTATTATACGGGGGTTGATGCAACGTCGTTGCATAACCTTTTTTTCTCTTTCATTTCAAGTTTAATAATTATGTATTCATAATATAAAATTATTTTACATTATCATTCAATCACAAATAATTATTGATGTAATTTTTAAAGTTGTTATTATAAAAGTTAACAAATTTATCATATACGGTGGATTGTAATTGAATGACAATGTAAAAGTGTGTGTGAATTTTCAAGAGTATATGTAAATATTTATTAAAATATAAAATCTTAAATAAAAATAATAAAACTAAAACTTAAACTTTTAAAACCCATATTTATACTAAAAAAATTAAGTTTGTAATACATATTTATACTAAAAATTAATAATTTTGAAATATATTTAAGCTAAAAATAAATTAAAGTAATTTAGTTTATATATAATTAAGAGTATTTAATTAATACTAAAGTGTGGGTACTTTGAGATGTGGATACCTTACTACTCACCATACCACTTGTAGATTTTATCTGTGGGGATATGCGGGTACGATTTTTTTATTTTTTATCATTCTTGCCCCTATTCTTTATTTTTTTAGTTTTAAGTTTTTAGAGTACTAATTTAAAATCATTTTTTATTTTTTTTTATTCCTACTTCCATTTATATTATATTTCTTTTTATTCACTTTAGAAAATATTTTTCTTTTTTACTACTTAATTATTATTTTTTCATTACTTTTTTATTATTTAGACCCGCTATAAAGAGAATAAGCTAGCTTTTCCAACGTACTTTTAAAAAATACTAGCCGTTATAACTCATTTGATCAATTCTATGTTTATTGGAATAAGCAAAAAGCATAGCTAGAGCAAATGTAATATTACCTTTTCAATTAAGAACAACTTAATGGATTTCCTCATTTTAGAACTTAACTAGCCAGTTACCCATGCGTTCGCACGGGTCGCCTTAATTTTTACGTATTTTTTTAAATGATTTAAGTAAATCAAAACTTGCTAAAAAAATAAATATTAGATATACATTTGTTGCTCAACGACAATAAGAAATCAACACATAAATGTTTAATAAGAATGATAGAGCAAGAATGGTTGACCTGGTTAACGTTGCATAAATTGTATTAAAATAGTTTAAACATATTAAAAAAATTTAGTCTCACAATAAAAAGAGTTAGAGTATTCAAGCAGAGAAAATATACTTAGTTATAGTCCTATAGATATTTCTTATTTCATTTAAAATATTTATAAAATTGTATGAAAAAATTATGTTTAAAAATTTAGAAAGGATTTAACTTATTTTTAATTAAAATATTTTTGTAATTTTCAAATGTGAAATGATAAAATAATCTAAGTATTTTACAACTATATTGTGAATAAAAAAATATTATTTTTATAATATTTATAATTTATAATACTCTGAATAATTTAAAGTCTAAGACTTAATTAAAATAAATTAAAACTTTTGAAATCAAATATTACTTACCAACATTTCGTTGATTCAAGTGGAATTAAGATTGGATCCCTTAAACAAAGTTTTAGGTTCAAAATTTGTGGTTAAAAGAGATCTTGCTTAAGTTAATGGATACTAATAAATTATTATTTTATTCTCTAATAGACAAATTATATTTCATTAGTAAATACTTGTGTGAGATAAGTTGTTATAAATTTTTAGTATTATCTTTGACTCGTGAGAAGAAAATGTACTAAGTTAAAAAAGAATAATATTTTTGTCTAAATAGTTCAATCAGTTTTTCATGAAGGATTTATAACGATATTATATGTTGTAACTTTTAAGCATGTTAAAAATATATTTAATAAATTTATTATAATATATTTATTATATATTCATGTAAAAAAAGTTAATATTATTATAAAAATATTAATCAAGAAAATTTTCGTAACTGAAGTTATTAAACATAGAGTCAAAATATTATTTTGTAATCCACTGAGTGGTTTTAACTCGTCACGTAGAACATGTGGATTGAGGCAAATTAAGTATTATACGGGGGTTGATGCAACGTCGTTGCATAACCTTTTTTTCTCTTTCATTTCAAGTTTAATAATTATGTATTCATAATATAAAATTATTTTACATTATCATTCAATCACAAATAATTATTGATGTAATTTTTAAAGTTGTTATTATAAAAGTTAACAAATTTATCATATACGGTGGATTGTAATTGAATGACAATGTAAAAGTGTGTGTGAATTTTCAAGAGTATATGTAAATATTTATTAAAATATAAAATCTTAAATAAAAATAATAAAACTAAAACTTAAACTTTTAAAACCCATATTTATACTAAAAAAATTAAGTTTGTAATACATATTTATACTAAAAATTAATAATTTTGAAATTTATTTAAGCTAAAAATAAATTAAAGTAATTTAGTTTATATATAATTAAGAGTATTTAATTAATACTAAAGTGTGGGTACTTTGAGATGTGGATACCTTACTACTCACCATACCACTTGTAGATTTTATCTGTGGGGATATGCGGGTACGATTTTTTTATTTTTTATCATTCTTGCCCCTATTCTTTATTTTTTTAGTTTTAAGTTTTTAGAGTACTAATTTAAAATCAGTTTTTATTTTTTTTTATTCCTACTTCCATTTATATTATATTTCTTTTTATTCACTTTAGAAAATATTTTTCTTTTTTACTACTTAATTATTATTTTTTCATTACTTTTTTATTATTTAGACCCGCTATAAAGAGAATAAGCTAGCTTTTCCAACGTACTTTTAAAAAATACTAGCCGTTATAACTCATTTGATCAATTCTATGTTTATTGGAATAAGCAAAAAGCATAGCTAGAGCAAATGTAATATTACCTTTTCAATTAAGAACAACTTAATGGATTTCCTCATTTTAGAACTTAACTAGCCAGTTACCCATGCGTTCGCACGGGTCGCCTTAATTTTTACGTATTTTTTTAAATGATTTAAGTAAATCAAAACTTGCTAAAAAAATAAATATTAGATATACATTTGTTGCTCAACGACAATAAGAAATCAACACATAAATGTTTAATAAGAATGATAGAGCAAGAATGGTTGACCTGGTTAACGTTGCATAAATTGTATTAAAATAGTTTAAACATATTAAAAAAATTTAGTCTCACAATAAAAAGAGTTAGAGTATTCAAGCAGAGAAAATATACTTAGTTATAGTCCTATAGATATTTCTTATTTCATTTAAAATATTTATAAAATTGTATGAAAAAATTATGTTTAAAAATTTAGAAAGGATTTAACTTATTTTTAATTAAAATATTTTTGTAATTTTCAAATGTGAAATGATAAAATAATCTAAGTATTTTACAACTATATTGTGAATAAAAAAATATTATTTTTATAATATTTATAATTTATAATACTCTGAATAATTTAAAGTCTAAGACTTAATTAAAATAAATTAAAACTTTTGAAATCAAATATTACTTACCAACATTTCGTTGATTCAAGTGGAATTAAGATTGGATCCCTTAAACAAAGTTTTAGGTTCAAAATTTGTGGTTAAAAGAGATCTTGCTTAAGTTAATGGATACTAATAAATTATTATTTTATTCTCTAATAGACAAATTATATTTCATTAGTAAATACTTGTGTGAGATAAGTTGTTATAAATTTTTAGTATTATCTTTGACTCGTGAGAAGAAAATGTACTAAGTTAAAAAAGAATAATATTTTTGTCTAAATAGTTCAATCAGTTTTTCATGAAGGATTTATAACGATATTATATGTTGTAACTTTTAAGCATGTTAAAAATATATTTAATAAATTTATTATAATATATTTATTATATATTCATGTAAAAAAAGTTAATATTATTATAAAAATATTAATCAAGAAAATTTTCGTAACTGAAGTTATTAAACATAGAGTCAAAATATTATTTTGTAATCCACTGAGTGGTTTTAACTCGTCACGTAGAACATGTGGATTGAGGCAAATTAAGTATTATACGGGGGTTGATGCAACGTCGTTGCATAACCTTTTTTTCTCTTTCATTTCAAGTTTAATAATTATGTATTCATAATATAAAATTATTTTACATTATCATTCAATCACAAATAATTATTGATGTAATTTTTAAAGTTGTTATTATAAAAGTTAACAAATTTATCATATACGGTGGATTGTAATTGAATGACAATGTAAAAGTGTGTGTGAATTTTCAAGAGTATATGTAAATATTTATTAAAATATAAAATCTTAAATAAAAATAATAAAACTAAAACTTAAACTTTTAAAACCCATATTTATACTAAAAAAATTAAGTTTGTAATACATATTTATACTAAAAATTAATAATTTTGAAATATATTTAAGCTAAAAATAAATTAAAGTAATTTAGTTTATATATAATTAAGAGTATTTAATTAATACTAAAGTGTGGGTACTTTGAGATGTGGATACCTTACTACTCACCATACCACTTGTAGATTTTATCTGTGGGGATATGCGGGTACGATTTTTTTATTTTTTATCATTCTTGCCCCTATTCTTTATTTTTTTAGTTTTAAGTTTTTAGAGTACTAATTTAAAATCAGTTTTTATTTTTTTTTATTCCTACTTCCATTTATATTATATTTCTTTTTATTCACTTTAGAAAATATTTTTCTTTTTTACTACTTAATTATTATTTTTTCATTACTTTTTTATTATTTAGACCCGCTATAAAGAGAATAAGCTAGCTTTTCCAACGTACTTTTAAAAAATACTAGCCGTTATAACTCATTTGATCAATTCTATGTTTATTGGAATAAGCAAAAAGCATAGCTAGAGCAAATGTAATATTACCTTTTCAATTAAGAACAACTTAATGGATTTCCTCATTTTAGAACTTAACTAGCCAGTTACCCATGCGTTCGCACGGGTCGCCTTAATTTTTACGTATTTTTTTAAATGATTTAAGTAAATCAAAACTTGCTAAAAAAATAAATATTAGATATACATTTGTTGCTCAACGACAATAAGAAATCAACACATAAATGTTTAATAAGAATGATAGAGCAAGAATGGTTGACCTGGTTAACGTTGCATAAATTGTATTAAAATAGTTTAAACATATTAAAAAAATTTAGTCTCACAATAAAAAGAGTTAGAGTATTCAAGCAGAGAAAATATACTTAGTTATAGTCCTATAGATATTTCTTATTTCATTTAAAATATTTATAAAATTGTATGAAAAAATTATGTTTAAAAATTTAGAAAGGATTTAACTTATTTTTAATTAAAATATTTTTGTAATTTTCAAATGTGAAATGATAAAATAATCTAAGTATTTTACAACTATATTGTGAATAAAAAAATATTATTTTTATAATATTTATAATTTATAATACTCTGAATAATTTAAAGTCTAAGACTTAATTAAAATAAATTAAAACTTTTGAAATCAAATATTACTTACCAACATTTCGTTGATTCAAGTGGAATTAAGATTGGATCCCTTAAACAAAGTTTTAGGTTCAAAATTTGTGGTTAAAAGAGATCTTGCTTAAGTTAATGGATACTAATAAATTATTATTTTATTCTCTAATAGACAAATTATATTTCATTAGTAAATACTTGTGTGAGATAAGTTGTTATAAATTTTTAGTATTATCTTTGACTCGTGAGAAGAAAATGTACTAAGTTAAAAAAGAATAATATTTTTGTCTAAATAGTTCAATCAGTTTTTCATGAAGGATTTATAACGATATTATATGTTGTAACTTTTAAGCATGTTAAAAATATATTTAATAAATTTATTATAATATATTTATTATATATTCATGTAAAAAAAGTTAATATTATTATAAAAATATTAATCAAGAAAATTTTCGTAACTGAAGTTATTAAACATAGAGTCAAAATATTATTTTGTAATCCACTGAGTGGTTTTAACTCGTCACGTAGAACATGTGGATTGAGGCAAATTAAGTATTATACGGGGGTTGATGCAACGTCGTTGCATAACCTTTTTTTCTCTTTCATTTCAAGTTTAATAATTATGTATTCATAATATAAAATTATTTTACATTATCATTCAATCACAAATAATTATTGATGTAATTTTTAAAGTTGTTATTATAAAAGTTAACAAATTTATCATATACGGTGGATTGTAATTGAATGACAATGTAAAAGTGTGTGTGAATTTTCAAGAGTATATGTAAATATTTATTAAAATATAAAATCTTAAATAAAAATAATAAAACTAAAACTTAAACTTTTAAAACCCATATTTATACTAAAAAAATTAAGTTTGTAATACATATTTATACTAAAAATTAATAATTTTGAAATATATTTAAGCTAAAAATAAATTAAAGTAATTTAGTTTATATATAATTAAGAGTATTTAATTAATACTAAAGTGTGGGTACTTTGAGATGTGGATACCTTACTACTCACCATACCACTTGTAGATTTTATCTGTGGGGATATGCGGGTACGATTTTTTTATTTTTTATCATTCTTGCCCCTATTCTTTATTTTTTTAGTTTTAAGTTTTTAGAGTACTAATTTAAAATCATTTTTTATTTTTTTTTATTCCTACTTCCATTTATATTATATTTCTTTTTATTCACTTTAGAAAATATTTTTCTTTTTTACTACTTAATTATTATTTTTTCATTACTTTTTTATTATTTAGACCCGCTATAAAGAGAATAAGCTAGCTTTTCCAACGTACTTTTAAAAAATACTAGCCGTTATAACTCATTTGATCAATTCTATGTTTATTGGAATAAGCAAAAAGCATAGCTAGAGCAAATGTAATATTACCTTTTCAATTAAGAACAACTTAATGGATTTCCTCATTTTAGAACTTAACTAGCCAGTTACCCATGCGTTCGCACGGGTCGCCTTAATTTTTACGTATTTTTTTAAATGATTTAAGTAAATCAAAACTTGCTAAAAAAATAAATATTAGATATACATTTGTTGCTCAACGACAATAAGAAATCAACACATAAATGTTTAATAAGAATGATAGAGCAAGAATGGTTGACCTGGTTAACGTTGCATAAATTGTATTAAAATAGTTTAAACATATTAAAAAAATTTAGTCTCACAATAAAAAGAGTTAGAGTATTCAAGCAGAGAAAATATACTTAGTTATAGTCCTATAGATATTTCTTATTTCATTTAAAATATTTATAAAATTGTATGAAAAAATTATGTTTAAAAATTTAGAAAGGATTTAACTTATTTTTAATTAAAATATTTTTGTAATTTTCAAATGTGAAATGATAAAATAATCTAAGTATTTTACAACTATATTGTGAATAAAAAAATATTATTTTTATAATATTTATAATTTATAATACTCTGAATAATTTAAAGTCTAAGACTTAATTAAAATAAATTAAAACTTTTGAAATCAAATATTACTTACCAACATTTCGTTGATTCAAGTGGAATTAAGATTGGATCCCTTAAACAAAGTTTTAGGTTCAAAATTTGTGGTTAAAAGAGATCTTGCTTAAGTTAATGGATACTAATAAATTATTATTTTATTCTCTAATAGACAAATTATATTTCATTAGTAAATACTTGTGTGAGATAAGTTGTTATAAATTTTTAGTATTATCTTTGACTCGTGAGAAGAAAATGTACTAAGTTAAAAAAGAATAATATTTTTGTCTAAATAGTTCAATCAGTTTTTCATGAAGGATTTATAACGATATTATATGTTGTAACTTTTAAGCATGTTAAAAATATATTTAATAAATTTATTATAATATATTTATTATATATTCATGTAAAAAAAGTTAATATTATTATAAAAATATTAATCAAGAAAATTTTCGTAACTGAAGTTATTAAACATAGAGTCAAAATATTATTTTGTAATCCACTGAGTGGTTTTAACTCGTCACGTAGAACATGTGGATTGAGGCAAATTAAGTATTATACGGGGGTTGATGCAACGTCGTTGCATAACCTTTTTTTCTCTTTCATTTCAAGTTTAATAATTATGTATTCATAATATAAAATTATTTTACATTATCATTCAATCACAAATAATTATTGATGTAATTTTTAAAGTTGTTATTATAAAAGTTAACAAATTTATCATATACGGTGGATTGTAATTGAATGACAATGTAAAAGTGTGTGTGAATTTTCAAGAGTATATGTAAATATTTATTAAAATATAAAATCTTAAATAAAAATAATAAAACTAAAACTTAAACTTTTAAAACCCATATTTATACTAAAAAAATTAAGTTTGTAATACATATTTATACTAAAAATTAATAATTTTGAAATTTATTTAAGCTAAAAATAAATTAAAGTAATTTAGTTTATATATAATTAAGAGTATTTAATTAATACTAAAGTGTGGGTACTTTGAGATGTGGATACCTTACTACTCACCATACCACTTGTAGATTTTATCTGTGGGGATATGCGGGTACGATTTTTTTATTTTTTATCATTCTTGCCCCTATTCTTTATTTTTTTAGTTTTAAGTTTTTAGAGTACTAATTTAAAATCAGTTTTTATTTTTTTTTATTCCTACTTCCATTTATATTATATTTCTTTTTATTCACTTTAGAAAATATTTTTCTTTTTTACTACTTAATTATTATTTTTTCATTACTTTTTTATTATTTAGACCCGCTATAAAGAGAATAAGCTAGCTTTTCCAACGTACTTTTAAAAAATACTAGCCGTTATAACTCATTTGATCAATTCTATGTTTATTGGAATAAGCAAAAAGCATAGCTAGAGCAAATGTAATATTACCTTTTCAATTAAGAACAACTTAATGGATTTCCTCATTTTAGAACTTAACTAGCCAGTTACCCATGCGTTCGCACGGGTCGCCTTAATTTTTACGTATTTTTTTAAATGATTTAAGTAAATCAAAACTTGCTAAAAAAATAAATATTAGATATACATTTGTTGCTCAACGACAATAAGAAATCAACACATAAATGTTTAATAAGAATGATAGAGCAAGAATGGTTGACCTGGTTAACGTTGCATAAATTGTATTAAAATAGTTTAAACATATTAAAAAAATTTAGTCTCACAATAAAAAGAGTTAGAGTATTCAAGCAGAGAAAATATACTTAGTTATAGTCCTATAGATATTTCTTATTTCATTTAAAATATTTATAAAATTGTATGAAAAAATTATGTTTAAAAATTTAGAAAGGATTTAACTTATTTTTAATTAAAATATTTTTGTAATTTTCAAATGTGAAATGATAAAATAATCTAAGTATTTTACAACTATATTGTGAATAAAAAAATATTATTTTTATAATATTTATAATTTATAATACTCTGAATAATTTAAAGTCTAAGACTTAATTAAAATAAATTAAAACTTTTGAAATCAAATATTACTTACCAACATTTCGTTGATTCAAGTGAAATTAAGATTAGATCCCTTAAACAAAGTTTTAGGTTCAAAATTTGTGGTTAAAAGAGATCTTGCTTAAGTTAATGGATACTAATAAATTATTATTTTATTCTCTAATAGACAAATTATATTTCATTAGTAAATACTTGTGTGAGATAAGTTGTTATAAATTTTTAGTATTATCTTTGACTCGTGAGAAGAAAATGTACTAAGTTAAAAAAGAATAATATTTTTGTCTAAATAGTTCAATCAGTTTTTCATGAAGGATTTATAACGATATTATATGTTGTAACTTTTAAGCATGTTAAAAATATATTTAATAAATTTATTATAATATATTTATTATATATTCATGTAAAAAAAGTTAATATTATTATAAAAATATTAATCAAGAAAATTTTCGTAACTGAAGTTATTAAACATAGAGTCAAAATATTATTTTGTAATCCACTGAGTGGTTTTAACTCGTCACGTAGAACATGTGGATTGAGGCAAATTAAGTATTATACGGGGGTTGATGCAACGTCGTTGCATAACCTTTTTTTCTCTTTCATTTCAAGTTTAATAATTATGTATTCATAATATAAAATTATTTTACATTATCATTCAATCACAAATAATTATTGATGTAATTTTTAAAGTTGTTATTATAAAAGTTAACAAATTTATCATATACGGTGGATTGTAATTGAATGACAATGTAAAAGTGTGTGTGAATTTTCAAGAGTATATGTAAATATTTATTAAAATATAAAATCTTAAATAAAAATAATAAAACTAAAACTTAAACTTTTAAAACCCATATTTATACTAAAAAAATTAAGTTTGTAATACATATTTATACTAAAAATTAATAATTTTGAAATTTATTTAAGCTAAAAATAAATTAAAGTAATTTAGTTTATATATAATTAAGAGTATTTAATTAATACTAAAGTGTGGGTACTTTGAGATGTGGATACCTTACTACTCACCATACCACTTGTAGATTTTATCTGTGGGGATATGCGGGTACGATTTTTTTATTTTTTATCATTCTTGCCCCTATTCTTTATTTTTTTAGTTTTAAGTTTTTAGAGTACTAATTTAAAATCAGTTTTTATTTTTTTTTATTCCTACTTCCATTTATATTATATTTCTTTTTATTCACTTTAGAAAATATTTTTCTTTTTTACTACTTAATTATTATTTTTTCATTACTTTTTTATTATTTAGACCCGCTATAAAGAGAATAAGCTAGCTTTTCCAACGTACTTTTAAAAAATACTAGCCGTTATAACTCATTTTTATCAATTCTATGTTTATTGGAATAAGCAAAAAGCATAGCTAGAGCAAATGTAATATTCCCTTTTCAATTAAGAATAACTTAATGGATTTCCTCATTTTAGAACTTAACTAGCCAGTTACCCATGCGTTCGCACGGGTCGCCTTAATTTTTACGTATTTTTTTAAATGATTTAAGTATATCAAAACTTGCTAAAAAAATAAATATTAGATATACATTTGTTGCTCAACGACAATAAGAAATCAACACATAAATGTTTAATAAGAATGATAGAGCAAGAATGGTTGACCTAGTTAACGTTGCATAAATTGTATTAAAATAGTTTAAACATATTAAAAAAATTTAGTCTCACAATAAAAAGAGTTAGAGTATTCAAGCAGAGAAAATATACTTAGTTATAGTCCTATAGATATTTCTTATTTCATTTAAAATATTTATAAAATTGTATGAAAAAATTATGTTTAAAAATTTAGAAAGGATTTAACTTATTTTTAAATAAAATATTTTTGTAATTTTCAAATGTGAAATGATAAAATAATCTAAGTATTTTACAACTATATTGTGAATAAAAAAAAATATTATTTTTATAATATTTATAATTTATAATACTCTGAATAATTTAAAGTCTAAGACTTAATTAAAATAAATTAAAACTTTTGAAATCAAATATTACTTACCAACATTTCGTTGATTCAAGTGGAATTAAGATTAGATCCCTTAAACAAAGTTTTAGGTTCAAAATTTGTGGTTAAAAGAGGTCTTGCTTAAGTTAATGGATACTAATAAATTATTATTTTATTCTCTAATAGACAAATTATATTTCATTAGTAAATACTTGTGTAAGATAAGTTGTTATAAATTTTTAGTATTATCTTTGACTCGTGAGAAGAAAATGTACTAAGTTAAAAAAGAATAATATTTTTGTCTAAATAGTTCAATCAGTTTTTCATGAAGGATTTATAACGATATTATATGTTGTAACTTTTAAGCATGTTAAAAATATATTTAATAAATTTATTATAATATATTTATTATATATTCATGTAAAAAAAGTTAATATTATTATAAAAATATTAATCAAGAAAATTTTCGTAACTGGAGTTATTAAACATAGAGTCAAAATATTATTTTGTAATAAATATATTAACTAATTAAATTTACATTAATTCTTAGTATAAAAAATTTAACCTCATAAAATAAATATTATTCAACAAAATATTTATTTATGAAATTATTTTATACAATTTGTAAGTAAAAATGATTTTATTGGATTTAAGAGTACAAAAAAAAATGTTAAGTCTTGGGTATGCAAGTGTGTTAAATACTCAAAGAAATAAATTTGTCCCCCATAATATTCTTACCTCACTCGAGCAAGATTATCTCCCATAAATGATACATGTGGACTCAAACATAAAAAAATTAAAAAAAATATTTAATTTATGATACTATTGACGAAGTGATTTAAAATATTTGTTTGTAATATAAATATATATATATATATATATATATATATATATTTAACATTATTATATACATATGAATCAACAAAATTTCCATATATCAAGTTATTAAACATAGATTCAAAAATTATTTTGTAATAAATATACTAACTAATAAGATTTAATAATTTTTTAGTACAAAAACTTCAAACTTAATAAAAATAAATATTATTCAACAAAATATTTATTTATGAAATTATTTAAAATTATATTATATAATTACTAAATAAAAATGATTTTATAGGATTTAAAAATTAAAAAATTGAGTCTTAGGTATAAAGTTGTGTTAAATACTTGAAGAAATAGATTTGTTGTCCATAATGGTTCTACTTGACTCGGGTAAGATTGTCTCCCGTGAATGATACTTGTAGTTTCTAGCATTAAAAAATTAAAACTAATTTAGCTTATGATATTATTAATGAAGTAATTTAAAACTATTTGGTAATGAAAATATATTTAATAGATTAACTATAATATATTTATGATACATTTATGTAAAAAGAAGTTAACATTATTATATAAATATTAATCAACAAAAATTTTCGTATATAAAGTTATTAAACAAAAAGTCAAAATATTATTTTTGTAATTAATATATAACTAATTATATCTAAATTAATGTTTTAGTATAAAAATTTTAACTTCATAACATAAATATTATTCAACAAAATATTTATTTATGGAATTATTTAAAATTATTTTACAGGGTTTCTAAGTAAAAATAATTTTATAGGTGTCTGATAAATGACTGATTTTTGTTTTTGGATCCTTAATAAAAAAATTTGTTGCATTGGATCTTGATATATCAAAACTTTTGTTTTGAGTCCTACCGTCAGTTAAGTGATAACATGGCACCATTCAAATAGATATTCTCAATACATATCAACCGTTGAGATGATGTCACGTCATCACTTAAGTGATGGTAGGAACTCAAAACTAAAGTTTTCATATATTATGATCCAATACAACAAAAAAATATATTAGGGATCCAAAACAAAAATCGATCATTTATCAAGGACTTAAAACATATATATATATATATATATATATATATATATATATATATATATATATATATATATATATATATATATATATATTGTTGGGTCTTGGGTATGTTGTTATATTAAATATTTAGAGAAAGAGATTTGTCGTCCATAATTGTCGTATCTAACTACAGCAAGATTATTTCCCGTGAATGATACTCATGCCTTAAAAAAATTAAGACTAACTCAATTTATTTATGATATTATTGATAAAGTAATTTAAAACTATTTTATATAATAAAAATATATTTAATAAATTAATTTTAATATTTTATGATATATTTATGTATAAAATTTAACACTATTATATAAAGATTAATCAACAAAATTTTCGTATATGAAGTTATTAAATATAGTGTCAAAATATAAATATTTATATTTATAATATTATAAACAAATAAAATTATGTATCATTTAATATAAAATGAAAGAAAGAAAGAAGCATAAAAAGAATTTTAAAAAAAAAGAAGAAAGAAAAAAATAACGTAACAAGAAAAAAGTAATTAAAAGTAAAAGAAAAAAAGAAAGAAAGAAAAAAACGTAGAATGAAAAAGAAAGAAATAAAACATAAAAATAAAAAAAGAAGAAATATATGTTTAAAGAAAAAAACTGAAAAAGAAAGAAAAAGGCTTAAATGTAATTTTGATCCCCTTATTTTGCATAATCTGGAATTTTAGTCCCCCATTTTAAAATTGAAACATTTAGTCCTCCTATTTTGCACAATATGCAATTTTAGTCCTCATATTTTAAAATTGAGACATTTAATCCCCCAATTTTGTAAAATCCGTGATTTTGGTCCTTCCATCAAATTAGAATCGTCGACCATTAAAAAATTAATGTTGACTATAACATGAGATGTGCTTCAGTGACGTGAGAATAGTTTAAATAAATGATTAAGACTCTTAACGATCAATGCTTCCAATTTGACGGAAGGACCAAAATTACAAATTTTACGAAATTAGGGGACTAAATGTCTCAATTTTAAAACAGATGAACTAAAATTGCATATTGTGCAAAATATGGGGACTAAATGTCTCAATTTTAAAATAGGAAGACCAAAATTACAAATTATGCAAAATAGGGGGACTAAAATTGCATTTAAGCCATAGAAAAAAAATTGAGTAGGATAAATAATAAAACATAATTTATTTTTCTATATAGAATAGATATATAATAGAATAGAAAAATAAAAAACAAAAAATTTAAAAGAAAAAGTTGAATAAAGGACAAAAAGAAAGAGAGAGAGTTTTTGGAGGGAAATTTTTTTCCCAAATGGTGACATGTGTCACCCAAGGGTTCTCTTTTTTTATATGGAAATAGATGGGTTTCTCCATTGTAGACATCTGAAATGAAATCCAAGAATAATAACAATTCCTAGCTAAGAATAATTGTCATAAGTACTCTTAGAAAAGCCATCAAATGAAACTCACTTTCTCTCGTTTCCATACAGTCATCCACAAAATCTGCACAAAGATAGATCAACTGGATTCTCCAATGCATGAATGTATGCTTACTCTCTTTGATCTTTTACTTGCTTCAATCCACCAAAAACCTGATATATACCAATACTATGGAAGTTCTCTTTTTCACTTTAAAGAATCTTTTATGATGTTATTAAATTTTTAAACAAAGGTAAGCAAAAATCTTATATGGAACCTGAAATGTTAACATTATTGGAATTGATGTGCTGAAATTGAAACTTTTAAAACTCTAACATGATTATTGGATCATTTGCATATATTATAAATTTTTACTTTGTTAAAGATAAGATTATTGCATTATTCCATATCAAAAAAATATATTTAACATTCATCATCAACAATCAAAAGAACTTAATAGTACAAATAAACATACTAAACAAATTGATGAAATTGAAGACATCAAAATTTGAAAAAATGGATGAATTTTTTCTTCATTTTTTAATGTTATTTCTTGTTTATCTTAGTATATATGCATTTTTCATTAATATAGTTTTGTGTCTTGTGTTATCAATGTCCTTAATGATAGCACAATTTATAAACATTCAAGTTTTTTAAATTTGATATATAGAAATGTTTTTATTTTATAGGTTAAAATATACTTTTAGCTCTTTATGATTTTGATTATATTCAATTTGATCTATTTTTTTTAAAAAAAAAAAATCAATTTAGTCATTTATACTTTTAAAGTAAGTTAAAATGGTCTTTCTAAAATAATAATCATTTTCAATTTGAGACACCATTTTAAACTTTTTTTTATTAATTTGAGTCATGAAATTTGTTACATTAGAATCACTTACATAAAAATTATAGAACTCAGTTGATGTTTAAATCAAAAATAACCATGAAGATGATGAAAATTAAATTAAATCACATGAAAAAACAAGTCTCACATACAACCGCTCAATTTATGGTGAAAATCTCTTATGTTATGTCATAGTCTAGCCAGCCTGAAATTTGCACATGTTCGAGAGAAGCACCTGTACAACTCAACTTTGAGTCACCGACGTCAAATTGGGAACGTGGAGTTTGTACCATACTAACATGAATAATTGCATATCTCCATCACTGTCAGAAATCATATTAAATTTCTATTTCAATTTCTTTTCTTGAATTTTAGTCTTTGCCTCATCTCGTATATATGTATCAAGACGTAAATCAGACCACTAGTTTGGAGAGGGTACAAGTTTTTTTTTTTTTGCCTAAGTATCCTTCATCCAAATTAAAGTCAAAGATTAAATTTTCAAGATACAGAAATTTATTTAAGAAACTAATTATGCTCAATAGATATTCTTCTATGTATGTGTTGGGAATTCAACTTCTAACCACATACTTAAAAGTATGATTATTTGTTAACTATACCAAATCATATTAGTAGATCGAAGTTAAATTGAAACATATACTGTGGCTCTAGAAATATGAACACAGAAAACCAACTCAAGACATAAGCTTTGATTATTTAACAGTGATTATTATATGTCAGAAATAAGTTACATGTTTTAGGAGAAAAAACCATAACGGGAATTTTATTTTGTTTTTTTTTTTATATATATAAAACATCTCTTTCTTATGTCACACAGTTTAACTATAGCCTGGAAAGATGTTTGAGAGAATTGGGTTACCGACCCAGATTGGGAACTTGTAGTTAGTACCATGAATAATTGCATATCTGCACCCTTGTCGGACATTATATTAAATTTCATTTTCAATTTCTATTCTTGAATTTTATTCTTTGGCTCATCTCCTAATGTACCAAGACCTAAACCAGACCAATAGCTTTCATGAGGGTGCAGGTTAAATTAATACGTGTACCGTCATTGCCGGTCAAAAAAAATAATTTTAGTAAATAATATTCTAAGAAAGTAAAAATTATTTGATATAATAATATTAAGTGGTGATATTTGAACACTCATAATTTATAAACACTCTACTAACACCTTTTATTTTTATCCATCTCTCTCTTGTCATATCATATCATCAATCTTATTCAATCACTTATCTTTCATTTCTTCATATTTCTCTTAAGGTGTCTACACCCTTTAGACGTTAAAAAATTATTTTCCTTAACCTATTAAGAGTAACATGAAAACTTTTTCAACGAAAAAAAAACACTCCTCAAAGTATTGAATCAACAATAGTTATAATTAAATACATATACACAAAAAATAAATTATGTAATTAAATAAATTTCAATAATTAATTTTTTATTTAATGACTGTAATTTTTTATTTTATCTTCTAAAGTAAATCCCTTCTTTAAAGAATATTGTTATTCTAATCTTTTCAACTTTTTCTTTAAAAAAAATAAAAGAAGTCAATAAGGTAAAAGAGACTTCATTCTATAAGGTTATAGAATAAAAAGCTATAGGACTAGTATCAATATTTTATTTCTTTTGTTTAGTTTATGTGAATTTGTTAAATTAATTTTATAATTATTTCCTATGCTACACTTTTAACTTTTTTTTTGGTAATTCAGAATCTCATTTTGCCCATGTAATCATGTTAAAACTAAGTTAAATTTATCCTCACTGTCTATCGTAATAATGTAATAAATAATTTCACATCTTAAAAAGTTCAAAAAATAAAGTTTCAATAAAAAAATATAATCATTTATTTTATCCGTAGAAATCAAAGACAGTACCAGGAGATTTACAACATTTACGCACTCTGTTCAACGAACTAGGCTAGCTACACCCCCTTGGTAAATATAATCATTTTAATAAAATATTATTATTAGTTTTTTTTATCAAAAAAATATTGTTATTAATTATAAAAAAAGTCTCATCAAAATTCGTTTTAAACCTAATAAAAACACGTTGAGCTAGTCTTATATACTATTGCTCTAGAAATATGAACACAAAAAACCAACTGAAGACATAACAATATATATAAGCTTTGATTATTTTATTTTTAATCTTGCAGTAGTTACAACCAAAGCAATTATTTATCACCACCATCTTATTACACACGTCTCTCTCACTAGGAGAAACTACACGATTTTTCACTGCACCAGTGCTTCATGCAGAAGAAGACGATGATGCAGCATTCTGAAGCTTAAACAGGAACAGATTGTTCTTAGTCACCACCAAACGCCTGTTTCCATCATCATCAACAAAAATCCCAAGATCTTCACACGCGACAGTCACATCTGGACAGAACATAAGCTTGTACACATTCTTGCGAAGGTTAAAAGATCTCTCGACAGAGTCAATAGCGAACCTACCCTCCACGGCGTTCCGGTAGCCGGTAAGTTTAACGGCGCGTCCTTCGGGTAAGCCCTCGACGACGGTCCACTCGGACGGAGTGGACGCGCACGCCGGCACGGAGGTGAACTCGATGCTCACGCCGAGGAACTCGGAGATGTGAGAAAAAGTGATGAATTCGTTTGAGATCTTTATTGGCAGCCCCTTGGAGTCCTCGCTGAGGGATTGCACCACAGTGAGAGCGCAACTCTCTTTTCCGGTTGCTGCTCCCTCTACTCCACCGCCGCCGCTTCCTGTTTTTGCCGGCAGCATGTAGTACGCGCCGCC
The DNA here is from genome assembly GCA_026413185.1 of Pueraria montana var. lobata. Taxonomy (NCBI): domain Eukaryota; kingdom Viridiplantae; phylum Streptophyta; class Magnoliopsida; order Fabales; family Fabaceae; genus Pueraria; species Pueraria montana. Next base: position 56,259,915 of record CM048650.1, on the reverse strand, counting down.
GTTTCGAACCGCGACGCCATCGGTGTCGAACACGTAGTTAGCAGTGGCTGAAGGAAGGGATGAGGAGAAGGAAGAGAGTAGAAAGAGAGCAAACAACGTTGCACTCAACATTTCTTTGGCTAGCTCACTATGAAAGGCTTTTTTTTTCCTTATTCAGTTGCGTGAATAACCCTAGTTTGAATAATCTATTTATAGACGTGCTGGCAGGGGGTACAATAGGAAGGGAATGTTCTCTTATTAAAAAAAAAATTTCCTTAATCAAAGTCTTAAGAACATTTGTTTTTTTTTCTTAAGGAAAAAACATTTGTTATAAATAATAGGCTTAAATAATTTTTAGGTCTCCGATAAATTTTCAAATTTTTCTTTGAATCTCTGATAAACTTTTTCATTATTTTGAGTTCCTGATATATTAAAAGTTTTGTTTTGGGTCCCTACGTGATGACGTGGTACCATCAGAACAGATTTACCCAATATATATCAATCGTTGAGATGGTGTCACGTTATCACTTAACTAATGATAAGGATCCAAAACAAAAATTTTAATATATCATGGACTCAAAACAACAATGAAAAAATTATTAGGAATTTAAAGCAAAATTTGAAAATTTATCATGATGTAAAAGTTATTTAAGCCTAAATAATATTATGAGATTTTACTTATGGGTCTTGTTAATTAACTAATGCCTTGTTGAGGAATAAGTTCTTTTATTGAATATTAGGTTGAGGATGCGTTGAAAATCACATTAAAGGTGAATTAATAACATTTTCTAATTCTTAAAAATTTGGTTAAATTACACTGTTCGGCCTCTTATAATTCTCATTTGCAATTTTGGTCTCCTAATTTTTAATTTCATGATATTAATACTTTAATTTTGCAAAATATGCAATTTTTGTCCAACCATTCAATGTTTGTTTGTTGATAGTTAAATTTGTAACATTGGACATGACCAGACATTAAATATATGACATGACACTTAATATTTAATTACACACCTTACTAATATTTACTACTGAAAACTACAAAATTAGAAGAGAGACTAGATAAATGGGATTTGAGGCTCACCAAAATTTGTCATTCTCAATAAATTATAAATAATAATAGAGAATATGTTCAAAAGAGTATGTTAGAGAGTAAGTTATTATTATTTCTTGAAATTTAAGTTTGATTTGTTTATTTATGCGAGTCTAAGTGAAAAGTTTACCATGTCTATTCTAATTATAACTTAATTTTTTTTGTTTTAATTATAATTTCTTAATTTTTTTTAACTTTATTTTGTATTTAATAAATATAGTAAATTACAATGACACTCCCTAACATTTCGTGATATTGTACAAATCACCCATTTTTTTTTCTATTTCTACACTAACTTCCTTAATTATTTGAGAAATATTACACTGGCACCCCTTATCTATTACACTAACCTTAATTATTTAAAAAATATTATACCATGTCCTTCTATAAGGGATGTTATTGTAAATGTTAAAAAAAAAAATAGGAAGAGTTTGTGTAATCTCATGAAATCTTAAGGGGTGTCAATAATTTATTCTAATATGCGTTCCACATTTGGTACGTGGAATTAAAAAAATAATTAAACTATTACGTATCATAATCTAATAAAAAAATCATAACTTCTTAATTGCTACAAAAAAAATCAAAATTAATTTTAATGTTTTCAACAAATTTCTACATATTTTTATAATGAATATTTAAATAATTAAAAAGACTAGTAAAATTATTGTCATCAATTTAAATAAACAACTATTCACGAGTTGTTAATGTTGATCTTGTAAAGCTATATCATAACTACTCATTTGAATATTCAAGTCTAATATGAAACTTGAGTTTGTTTATTTAATTAAACAAACAAACTTGACCAAACATTTAATGAAATGAGTATGAATAATTTACAAATAGCTCTATTTGTTTACACTTATACATGATAATGCTAATTTTTAGAAATAAATTAAACATGGTATAATTATCAAACATATGGAAAAGGATGAAAGGGAGTAGAATAAAATATTGAGTAAATTACACGGACCCTCTCCTGAGGTTTCATCTTATTTCATTTGATAGCTCTATTTTTTTACATTACTTTGAGCACCCCTAAGGAGTGTCAGTGTAATTTTTTTCCACCTAAGAGGAGGGTCACTGTAACGATTTACGCCTAAGAGGGGGCAGGGTTCAAAAATGGAGAGATATCAGGTGTAATAATGGAAAACGTCATAGAAATCCACGTAATTTACTCTAAAATATAACGACATTAGTGGTTACTATTTAAATATTTAAAATAAAATAAAATAGAAATTAAGGGATGTATTCTACTTCATTTTTTTACTGCATATTCTATTCTATTCTACTTCATTTTATTCATTATCTTAGTTGTTCTTTTTCTAATTTGGAGATGCGATATTAATTAAAAAAAATACACATTTTTAATCATTTGAAATCACAACACACCAACTGTAACATATTAAATGTGCATAAGATGTTAGCAGCATTAACCCACTAGGATCAACTTTGTGGTAGGGGATTTGGGTAGTATATTGGAGGTCACATATTTTAATCAACCATTGTAAAAAAAAAAAAAATATTATAGCAACATTAGAATTTATTTGAAGCATATTCAAAATAACCAAATAACCAACCTCTTCCCACCACACCACCCCCCCCCCCCCCCCCCCCAAATCCAAATGTCTCTCAATAATGAGTTTATAAAATAATGAGAGGATGACATTAAATGAATTGTTGGCTATATAGAAACCGCATTAATTTATTTTCTCAGCTACCTCGTTCTTTTCTTCTTGTACATTCATTATATAAAAGAGACTATATTAGTCTTTGTCGACAAAGTCAATAATTTTATTTTATTTTCTTTATCAAGTACTTTAAGTGTGGAGCGTGAAGAAATTTATAATTAAAGAATACTTGAGATAGAGATTGAAGAGGCTATTGAAAAAATATTTGGATTGTGAGATTATTATTTTTTTTTTTTGACAAGTTAAAATTTTCACTAGAAAAAAAATACTTATGTTGGATACAAGATATGTCCAATTTAGACCAATAAGTACATAAATACATATAGAAAAATGCTAAGAACACATAATTTTTATTAGTTAAAATTTATCGAAAACTATAAAATAATAAGAAAAAATAATTACAAAGTATATTTCTAGCTTTTCTAATTCAGAAAACATAAGGCCTCAAAACGAATCATCAATACAATCTAGGCCCACCTGTTGAACATTACCAATCAATAACAGATCGAGGATTAAAAGACGAGATTGTGACTCCAAAAATTACAAAATTCCACACCCAAATAATGAGTGTGTGTTTGGATCAACGTTTCACACATCTCAAATGTCTGTTCACGCTTTTTCATGCACAAAATTCAAAAGTAACAATTTTGATGGATTGAGAAAAATGGCCGTAAAGTTCAACCGCACGTTTTTGCAAACACGCCCTGAATGGTCTTCCAGTCAAAGTTGTTCTTTGAACAGCTATTTCATCATAGTGAAAATGTTATTAATTTGGTGAGTGTGACAAACTTTTAGTGTGTTTGGATAACACACCAGAATCAATTTTACTCTACAAAATTATGGTAACACAATGAAAAAGTAGAAGTAATTATTTGTTACTTTGCCTTTACTATGAAAAATTAATTGATTATTGTTTACTATGAATCTAATCCAAACACACTATTTATGTATTGACAGTGTTTTCCCCTTTGTTTTATTCGTTCATCCTTTGTAAAGATTAGAAGATTCTTTCTCTCTCAAAGATATTGCTTGTGTTTGAATCCCAAACTCCGATTAAAATAACTAATTTTAATCAAAGGTAACATAAATTCTTAGAATTTCTTCATGAGTTAATATATTATAATTATAATTAATTCCTTAAGTCTTAACACTTCCTCTTCACTTTCATTGTGGAATCTCACACAGTCACTTTGCCAAACGTACAGTCACATATTCTGCAGAATACTTCTATAGAAATCCAAACAGAAAATAAACATATATTTTAAATTAAATTTTCGACAGATAATTAAATTTATTTTTCTCTTTCTATTATTTCAATCACTTGTTTACATATTAGAAAAGACATGTCTTGCAGGATATATATGCTTGATTGTGAAGTGACACTAAATTACAAATAATTTTTGAAATGTCTTTAAAATAAGAGTTTAATGATTATATATTGACAGTGTAAAATAATTTTACACTATCATTCAATAAAAAATAACCGTGGATATGATTTTTAGAGTAGTTATCATAAAAGTTAACAAATTTACCATACATGATAGGTTATGATTAGATGGCGGTGTAACTTTTAGTACATAACATATTTTCTCGTAAAATAATTCTTATAAATAAATATTGATTATAATTATAGAGAATGAATCAAATGACACCGGTGTAATTTACACCAATTGTTACACCATTTAATAACTTTTAATGTTTTCTTAAAATCCACCGTTGGATTTAAAGTTCCTTCCACATAGATCATATATACAAAATTTTAAATTAATCAAAAATTATTTGTTACCTCATTCATATATATTAAAATCGACGTAATATAAACTTTTCAAAATATATTAAAATACGGATCATTTAATCACCATCTTATTGTTGTTCAATTTTGACAAAATTTGACACAGACAATCTTGGTAATATGTAGATACAATTCAACGGTTGGATCGATAAAAATCACATTTTATATTAAGTTATTAAATGGTGTAATAATTGGTGTAAGTTATACCGATGTCATTTGATCATTTCTCATAATTATAATTATAATTTACAAATTAATATGTACAAATACAAATTATAATTCAATGCATATACCATTTACTCATAAGAGTTTAATATTTATACACTATCACTGTAAATATTTTTATGTTATCAACAAAACAAAAATTATTATTAGTATAATTTTTAAAGTAATTAGTGGAAAAATTAACAAACATATTATATATGATAATTTGTAATTAATTAACTGTTAGTGCATACACTATTTATTCACTATCCTTTCTTTTTTTAATATTTTTTCTTGTTTTTAAAGAGGATGTAAATTTTGACCCAAATTTAATTATATCTAGTTGAGTTTTCTTTTCCTTTTAATTTGCCTATTACTTAATTTCAATTTAAATCTATCTTAAAGGAATTAATCTAACATCTTGGGGTGTCTTTGAATATATGTCAGAAATAGAAAAAAGCATAACAGGATTTTTTTTTATTTTTTATCAGACATCTCTTATGTTATGTCACAGTTAGAGGTGGGCAAACGGGTTGTCCCGCCCGTTTAGCCCGTAATCCGTTTAACCCGTTACCCGTTTAGCCCGTCCGTTTAGCCCGCATTTAAAACGGTCTCGGATTTTTCAAACCCGTAACCGGCCCGTTTAGCCCGCGGGCTAAACGGGCCGGCCCGCAAATATATATTTTTTTTAAAAAAAACTGAAAAATAAATTTTTCAAACTAAAATTTAACCATTTTTTTAAATCTTTCTTTTTTAAAAAAAAAAAGGCCAAAAAAATTTATATACATATGTAGCGGTACCTATCACAAAATCAATATCAAAGGTTTTGATATACACAAATCAATTAATACTCAAGCACTACTCAATCAATTAATACTCAAGCACTACTTAATCAATACTAAATCAAAATATTATATCACCAACCATATAAAAAGTAGTTAATTTGTCAAGTGTGTCAAGTCTAGATCCAAACAAGTCAAGTGCAAATTTTAAATGTACACAAATATAATACAAATAGATAGTTCATTGAATATTTAAATAACAACATCCTAAATTTAAAAAAAAAAAAAAAAGTCCGCAGGCTACCCGTTTAACCCGCGGTTAAAACCCGTTTAACCCGCGGGTTAAACAGGCCGGGCTAAAAAGCCCGCATTTTAAACAGACTCGAAAAAAACACAGTCCGTATACCGTACGGACTGCAGGTTAATGGGTTAGTCCACGGACCCGGACCCATTTGCCCACCTCTAGTCACAGTCCAGCCAGCCTGAAAATTTGCACGTTTGAGAGAAGCACCTGTAGTCCTGTACAACTCAACTTTGGGCCCCCGGCGTTGAAATAGGAGCATGGATTAGTACCATGAATAATTGCATATCTCCATCCTTGTCAGAAATTATATTAAATATCCATTTCAATTTCTTTTCTTGAATTTTAGTTTTTACACATCTCGTATATTTATGGCTAAAATATAATTGTTTTTTTTTCACATTCTTTCGTTTTGGTAGTTTATATTTTAAAAATCTCATTTTAATTTTTTTATATTTATGAATGGATCCAAAATGATTTTTTTGTCCATTAAATGATGATATAACATTAATTTTATTATTATTTATTATATTTTCTGACTGTTTAAAACTGTAAGAAATTATTTGTATAAAGCATTTAATAGATATTAAATAATTTAATTGGATATGGAATATAGTAATTTCTGATAACTTTTTTAATGGTAAAAAATTGTTTAATACCTATTAAATGTTTTAGACAAATAATTTTTAATTATTTTAAACCGCTAAAAAATTTAATAAAATTAATGTTATATTATCATTTAAGTGACGGAGCACCATTTTGAATCTTTTCGTAAATATAAAAGATTAAAATAAGATTTTTAAAGCATAAAAGACAAAATGAAAAAATGCAAAAATTTAATGGACCAAAATGTATTCTTTCTACTTTCCACGCGGCACCATCCTGTAGGTAGGTGAGGTGACTACCAATTATACATGTAAACTAGAGCAACGCATTGGGGACATTGATCTATTATTAATAATTTTGAACTTTTTTTTTTTTTTGAACTGAATAATTTTGAACGTATTAAGTACTTGAGTACAGAAACTTTTATTTGAGATTGAGAGCAAAAAACTGGTAATGCAATTATCAAAAGTTGGAAGTAGAGTAATTTATGGATTACGATCATGAATCATCATGGCTTGAAACATGTTTAAACTGAAAACCTCCTCATCAACAGTAAAATCTTTCATGTCATCCTTTACATCTCATTAACTAACTCATCACAGATCAAATTAGGGCTTAATTAGAAGATAATAAAATAATTAATTAGCATAACTATGGAGATGAAGGAGGAAGATAAAGCATAATAGAGAATGAAATACTCATGCTTTCACACTCCTAGATAAAATCTTATTTTAAGTTACCTCAACGAAGAAGCTGGTTGTTGAAATAGTGGAGTCTCCTGTTGCTGCCATTTTTGTGTTGAGAAGAAAAAGGTATGGAGAAAAGACAAGAATTGAAGAAAAATCGCATTTGTCGTTGAAGCCGAACTGACTGGCTGCTACAAAGGATCTTTTATGGCCTCCTTGATTCCCATCCATCTTGCAAAATAAAACACTCACATCAATTTGGTGGTAAGGAAAAGTGAGAATTAAGTGTTTAAATTAGGAATTCCATCACAGTATATATAGCGGTTACCCCCCACAAATGCTCGGTAAACAAAATCAAATTCAAATTCAAATATGAAATGTTACCCTTGTTGTTGATATGAGCCATCGGTGACAAACCTCTAATTCCTTTCTTCTTCAAACGCAATCTTCGTAGAGGTGCAGACCCTTGTGTGTTGCTTTCTCAAAATTTTCCATTTTGGTGAAGCACAAATCCTTAATGAGAGACACAGATGCATGCAGGTTTAGGGATGAAACAACTTTTGCATTCCTCAATGGCTTTTTCCTTTTGACCTTTCTCTTTTGGATGGCAGGCTGAAACATACCTCTTCCTTACTTCTTCGTGCTTTTTTTTTTTTTTTTTTTTTTTTCTGAACACAAACTAAATTGGAGTTAACTCTTCTTTTTCCTAGCCAATTGTTATATATACCTCCCTCTAATATATATATATATATATATATATATATATATATATATATATATATATATATATATATATATATATATATTTCCAAAAATAACCCTTTTTTTCCAGAAAATATGCTCTTGATGTGCTACCATGAGGTGGGAGTACACCATCTTCGTGAAACTCTCATATATACTGGGAACAAAAATCGAAGCCCTAGGAAGCAATAATTTTTAGGTTTTTTTCCAACCCAATGGTGAAACTATTGAAAGCACTTAACGTCGTAGACTTTGTTGTTTATTTTGTCATATTTTGAATTTTAATTTGTAATTGTTTAGTGTACTTGTTCAGCAATTTTATGTTGTTGTTTTTCCATGTTGTATTCTTCTTCACTTTTAGATCAAAAGAAGTAGTTTTTTTGCTTCTAAATAGCGAGGCTCAAATTAATATTCTCTCCCTTAATGTCGAACCCGACCTCCATTTTCCCCCTCATCTCCAACATTCAACTCCTCGTAACCTCCAACCGCAAATGGCACTGCCACTGAGAATTCTGCGGTCATCCAACTCCTCGTCACATCACACACCTTTATCACTTTTCTATCAACAAGTTCAGACCCACCACATCCATATTTGTTAAAGAATTTCGAAGAAAATATAAACACACTATTCAACTCCGCTTCTAGTATGTTTCTCTGTATTTCAAAAATTTCATATTAATCCAAAATTATTTGTTACCTCAGTCACATATATTAAAATCGACGTAATATAAAATTTCAAAATATACTAAAATACGGATCATTAGATCACCTTCTTATTGTCGTTCAATTTTGACAAAATTTGACATAGACAATCTTGGTAATATATAGATACAATTCAACGGTTGGATCAATAAAAATCACATTTTATATCAAGTTATTGAATGATGTAACAATTGGTGTAAGTTATACCGGTGTCATTTGATCCTTTCTCATAATTATAATTATAATTTACAAATTGATATGTACAAATACAAATTATAATTCAATGCATATACCATTTACTCATAAGAGTTTAATATTTATACACTATCACTATAAATATTTTTATATTATCAACAAAACAAAAAATATTATTAGTATAATTTTTAAAGTAATTAGTGGAAAAATTAACAAACATATTATATATGATAATTTGTAATTAATTAACTGTTAGTGCATACACTATTTATTCACTATCCTTTCTTTTTCTTTTTTTTTCTTTTTTTTTTTTAAAGAGGATGTAAATTTTGACCCAAATTTAATTATATCTAGTTGAGTTTTCTTTTCCTTTTAATTTGCCTATTACTTAATTTCAATTTAAATCTATCTTAAAGGAATTAATCTAACATCTTGGGGTGTCTTTGAATATATGTCAGAAATAGAAAAGCATAACAGGATTTTTTTTTTTCTTTTTTTTTTTATTAGACATCTCTTATGTTATGTCACAGTCTAGCCAGCCTGAAAATTTGCACGTTTGAGAGAAGCACCTGTACAACTCAACTTTGGGCCCCCGGCGTTGAAATGGGAACATGGATTACTACCATGAATAATTGCATATCTCCATCCTTGTCAGAAATTATATTAAATATCCATTTCAATTTCTTTTCTTGAATTTTAGTTTTTACGCATCTCGTATATTTATGGCTAAAATATAATTGTTTTTTTCACATTCTTTCATTTTGGTCATTTATATTTTAAAAGTCTCATTTTGATTCTTTATATTTGTGAATGGACCCAAAATGGTCTTTTTGTCCATTAAATGATGATGTAATATTAATTTTATTATTATTTATTATATTTTCTGGCTGTTCAAAACTGTCATAAATTATTTGTATGAAGCATTTAATAGATACTATTAAACAATTTAATTGGATATGGGATATAACAATTTTTGACAATTTTTTTAACAGGCAGGAATTGTTTAATACCTATTAAATATTTCAAACAAGCAATTTTCAGTAGTTTTAAACCGTTTGAAAACTTGATAAAATAATAATAAAATTAATGTCACGTTATTATCATTTAAGGGACAAAGCATCATTTTGGATCTATTCACAAAATGTATTCTTTCTACTTTCCACGCAGCACCATCTTGTAGGTGAGGTGACTACCGATTGTATATGTAAACTAGATTTTAACCCGGTAACGCATGGGGGACATCGATCTATTATTAATAATTTTTAACGTATTAAGTACATGATTACAGAAACTTTTATTTGAAATTGAAAGCATGCTTGAAACATGTAATGCATTTAAATTAGGGCTTGAAACATGTTTAAACTGGTAATGCATTTATCAAAAGTTGGAAGTATAGTAATTTATGGATAACGATCATGAATCATCATGGCTTGAAACATGTTTAAACTGAAAACCTCCTCATCAACAGTAAAATCTTTCATGTCATCCTTTACATCTCATTAACTAACTCATCACAGATCAAATTAGGGCTTAATTAGAAGATAATAAAATAATTAATTAGCATAACTATGGAGATGAAGGAGGAAGATAAAGCATAATAGAGAATGAAATACTCATGCTTTCACACTCCTAGATAAAATCTTATTTTAAGTTACCTCAACGAAGAAGCTGGTTGTTGAAATAGTGGAGTCTCCTGTTGCTGCCATTTTTGTGTTGAGAAGAAAAAGGTATGGAGAAAAGACAAGAATTGAAGAAAAATCGCATTTGTCGTTGAAGCCGAACTGACTGGCTGCTAAAAAGGATCTTTTATGGCCTCCTTGATTCCCATCCATCTTGCAAAATAAAACACTCACATCAATTTGGTGGTAAGGAAAAGTGAGAATTAAGTGTTTAAATTAGGAATTGGCTTAAATGCAATTTTGGTCCCCCTATTTTGTACAATCCGCAATTTTAGTCCCCCTATTTTAAAATAAAGACATTTAGTCCCTCTATTTTACACAATATGCAATTTTGGTCCCTCTATTTTAAAATAGAGACATTTAGTTCCCCAATTTTGTAAAATCCGTAATTTTGGTCCTTCAATCAAATTGAAAGCATTGACTGTTAAAAGATTAACGTCAACCTTGACGTGGCCCAAATATAATGATGTGATACAAAATTATTTGTTTATTTTTTAATTATTCTAAATACTTAGTAGAATAATTGATGAAAAATATATTTAAAAAAAAGGTAAAACCATTTATTTTAATGGCCGAGAGTAGTCGTAAGTCCTAATATGAAAATCACGAGTCTTAATAATTTATTTTAAACAAATTTCACGTCACTAAAGCACATACCACGTTGTAATCAACGTTAATCTCTTAATGGTCAACGTTTTTAATTTGACGGAAGGACAAAAATCACGGATTTTACAAAATTGAGATATTAAATGTCTTTATTTTAAAATATGGGGACTAAAATTACGAATTGTACAAAATGGAGGGACTAAATGTCTATATTTTAAAATAGGATGACTAAAATTGCGGATTGTGCAAAATAGAGGGATTAAATGTCTCTATTTTAAAATAGAGGGACTAAAATTACAGATTGTGTAAAATAGAGGGACCAAAATTGCATTTAAGCCTTAGGAATTCCATCACAGTATATATAGCGGTTACACCGCACAAATGCTCGGTAACAAAATCAAATTGAAATTCAAATTTGAAATGTTACCCTTGTTGTTGATATGAGCCATCGGTGACAAACCTCTAATTCCTTTCTTCTTCAAACGCAATCTTCGTAGAGGTGCAGACCCTTGTGTGTTCTTTCTCTGAAAATTTTCCATTTTGGTGAAGCACAAAGCCTTAATGAGAGACACAGAGATGCATGCAGGTTTAGGGATGAAACAACTTTTGCATTCCTCAATGGCTTTTTCCTTTTGACCTTTCTCTTTTGGATGGCAGGCTGAAACATACCTCTTCCTTACTTCTTCGTGCTTCTTTTTTTTTTTTTTTTTTTTTTCTGAACACAAACTAAATTGGAGTTAACTCTTCTTTTTCCTAGGCAATTGTTATATATACCTCCCTCTAATATATATATATATATATATATATATATATATATATATATATATATATTTCCAAAAATAACCCTTTTTTTCCAGAAAATATGTTCTTGATGTGCTACCATGAGGTGGGAGTACACCATCTTCGTGAAACTCTCATATATACTGGGAACAAAAATCGAAGCCCTAGGAAGCAATAATTTTTAGGTTTTTTTCCAACCCAATGGTGAAACTATTGAAAGCACTTAACGTCGTAGACTTTGTTGTTTATTTTGTCATATTTTGAATTTTAATTTGTAATTGTTTAGTGTACTTGTTCAGCAATTTTATTTCGTTGTTTTTCAATGTTGTATTCTTCTTCACTTTTAGATCAAAAGAAGTGGTTTTTTTGCTTCTAAATAGCGAGGCTCAAATTAATATTCTCTCCCCCTCATCCCCAACATCCAACTCCTCATCACATCACACACCTTTATCACTTTTCTATCAACAAGTTCAGACCCACCACAACAACTCAATAATGATTCAATCTTGCAGGAATGCCTATGGTGGCAATTTGGTGGTTTAAATTGAAAGCAAATACTAAACGTATTGTTATTTGTTAGTATAAAGATTTTGGGTATAGAACCATTGGAATTCACGGAGATGGTATATCCCCACCTCATGTTACGACACCCGAAACATCGTTTTTGATAAAGGGCTATTTTCAGGAAAATAAAATAAAAGAGAGGTATATATAACAATTGCCTTTTTCCTATTGTTTACTTTGGAATTGGGCTTTTGGGCTCGAGGCCATTGTTTGCTTTATGGGTTCCAGTTCACATGAGGTCCAATTGATGGCTGAAATTCCTTATTTAGTTAAAATTCAAAATGCTCAATTTTGTACTGTTTGTAGTGAAGATGCCACCTGTAAAAAGTTGCCATTTGTAATCCTTTCATTTGTTTATAATATTGATACTGAAATTGATTGATGTATAAGTAAATTCCACTTTCCACGATAGTCATAGAAGTTTCTTGCTTAATTTGTATAAGTAAATATAGTATATATTGTAAAGGAAGGGAAATTCTAATTGCTTAAAGAAAATTATTTTTTTGTAAAACATCTTTTAACTAGTCTCCCGAGACCTTATTTTATGTTACAGAAGCGAAACATTTATCGATTTTGTGGATGACTAATTACTACCAGAGAATTTTTTTTTATCACTTTTTATGAAATATCTTTTTTTAACCATAATTTTTTTATCTATAAGACTCAAATTCGAGTCCTTACTTAAAGATTTCGAATCTAATTTCACTCGAACCAACTAATGATGCTAGAGTTAACTTATTTTAATAATAATTAAGGGTCTCAAATTTACTACGGTGGACTTAACTTGTTTTAATAATAATTACGGGTCTCAAATTTACTATGGTGAGTTATTTTAGTAAATGCGTTACAGGAGTTATTTTAATTTTTATTATCAATTCAGTTTTTAAATATGGTACCCCAGTAATTTTGGGAGTTTTGATAATGTTATTTTTTAACCAATCAAATTACATATCATCGATTTTGGGAGTTTATAAGTCTCAATCTTAATCTCTTCCTTCACCGATAAATCACAGTGAATCTTAATCTTAATCTCCTTTACCTCCTTCCAAACATGATTTAAGCTAGAAGCTCATTTTCTTCATCCAGTTATAGAAACTACATGTTTACTTACTAATTGCTATGTATCCAATTTTTATTTTATGATTTAAACTATGAGTATTCCTATGCATCACCTATTGGTGGCATATTGAGACATTGATAGATAGCATCAATAACATATTGATATCACCTATATGTGAATACCGAATTTTATCCGGGTGTTTTTTTTTTAAAGAGAAGAAAGAGAAAGTAAAATAAAAAAATAAAAAATAAGTCAGTTGAGAGGTAGATATTGGCAACAGTCACGTAGTGGAAGCAAAAGGAAGTTATCAAGGGATAAAGATAAAATCTTTAAACAAAATATTGAGAGAATCTGAAGACAGTTACGGAGAAGACTTAGTCAAAAGGCAACGATCACATACTGAATGGGAGAAAATCATGGGATAATAGAATTTATTGGTTACAAAAAGATAAAGTGGTTTTGCCTATAAAAAGAGGACTAATAAGCTATCAGAGGGGGTTCTGATCACAAAAAAAAAAAAAAAAAAAAAAGAAGAGGAAACTCTCACTCTTTCTCGTACAGAAATTTCTACACACAGTGGCAAGCATCGCGTATCAACATTATTGTGTCTGTGTTCAGAGTTGTTTCACTTTCATTATTTTATATTTTACCTGGTAAGTCTGATAGCATACATCCTATGTAATTCATCCCCAGTCATTGTAAATGTCAATGACACTTTAGGTTTTTATACTTATTCCATTCATATCTTATACTTTTTTTGAGATAGCTGGATACGTGCAGGTTTTTTTTTTTTTAATTCAGTGTCAAGTCTTTTTTTTTTTTTTTTTTCATTTTGTGTGTATATATGGCGTGTTCAGGTTTATAATATTTAAGGGTTGTTTTTAGCATGTTCAAAAATAATAAAAAAATTAAAATGTGTGTTGTTTTGTTGATGCATTACGTCCCTGTAGGTGAGATTAGTGTACTAGGATGTTGAAAAGGTTTGTTTTAGCTTTAAGTTCCTTTAAAAAAATAAAATAAAGGGGTTTAGCAAATGTTCCATTTGTGCTAGTGTTTTAATGTGGTGTGTGCAACGAGATTAGTTTTGCTTTTTCTTTTTCTTTTTTTCTTCTTTTTTTTTTTTTTTTTAAATAAGAATATTTGTAAGGCCACGTTTAGGTTATTGGGATTTGTGAATTTTTTTTTCTTTCTTAGAAAGTGATAAATAAACTTCTTTGTAAAATAATTTCTTTTTTTCCCTCTTTTATTTTATATTTGTGGATCCAAATAAAAAACTCATGCAATGGTTTGTAACATTAATTGAGTAGCATTTCTACCTTTTCAATGTTGCTTAAATCATAAAGATTCATAGAATAACCATTTGCTATCTTAAACTTTTAGGCATAGAGTTGTTTTCTTTAAATGAAAATAAATAAATAAAATGTCTCAGAAAAAAATCAAAGTGTTCTTTTTTATAAAAAAAATAATAATTAAAAAAAAGCATTTTCTTTTTATTGGGGTAAAATAAATATTTATAAAGTTACATTGCTTTGCGCAATTAATTATAGGTACCATTTTTTTAACCGGTGTTGTAGGGTGCTAATACCTTCCCTACACGTAATCGGTTCCCGAACCTATCTTTGATTTCAAAGACCATTTTTTTTAGGATTTTCCAATGTTTTCCCTCAAAATTAAAATATTGGTGGCGACTCCATTTTTAATTATTTTTGCAATGCCTCGTCGTGACGCCGGTTGCGACACTATTGGAAGGCTATGAGCACACTTTTTTTTTTTTTAAGGCTAAGAATTAATTTATTATTAATCAAAGCACAAGCACAAGGTGTGCCAGAACTTATAACAGAACAAGAGAGTACAAAGATGTGAAAATATAAAATAGCAGGTACTCTACATATCCCAATCACCTATAGACTAAAAGCAACATATCAGTATCAACATAAGCAAAACATATCCGCTACTTTTAAAATCCTCCCAGCCAAACTAGCAAGCACGACGAAACCATCCATATTAATAACAATCCAAATGTGTGGAAAATAGCATCACGTTTTCACGTTTTCTTCACATACAGCATTTATCACAGCATAACAATCCATATTCAAAATGCACAATTGTGCTCATAGCCTTCCATTTTATTTTTAGGGTTTAGATTAGTATTCAGATTCAATGAAGGAGATTAAGGTTCATAAACAAAGTGATTTACTGGTGAAGGAGGTGAAGAAAATTAGGGTTTAAACTTCTAAACATATGTTTAATAAAATTTTCTAATTTAAAATAGTTGTAATTTTAAATTTTAAAAAAATATATTTTAACTAATCGAGGACTAATTTGGAAAAAAAAAACAAAACAAATTTAATTAGAAGTAAGATGATATACAATTTGATTGGTTAAAAAATCAAAAGTATCAAACCCCCAAAATTATTGAGGGTACCATAGAAACTCTCTAAACATTTATTTCTTATAAACTTGACTTAGTTTATATTTTCAGCAAAAAAATATAGTTTTAAAATCCTGTTTTAACTCAATGGAAAAATAAATTATTTTCACCTTGGCTCAAATTACTAAGATTTGGAAACAAAAATCATGTTGAAACACAACTCAATCATAGTTTTGCAAAACATGTTACTCTCTCAGTTCCTAAATTCTTGATGTTCTTGTTGTTGTTCCTAAATTTAAATCTTGATGTTTTACACATTCTAAGACTCATTAATTATTTTCTTTCACATATATTCCTATTTAATATGACCTAAATTTTCACAACTTCTTCCATCATAGATTAAATAAGAGTATTTAAGATTAAATGGATTATTCGTGAGTAGTATTAAATATTTTTTAATTAGCTGTGTGTATTAACCTTAAATATCAAGAGTTTATGAACGAGGAAGAATTTGTAGATGAAAATTTATTTACACTTTCCAATTTAAGATTTGGAAAGTGCAAACTCGAATTCAATTTTTCCCCACTTATTTGTGCTAGTAAATTGGCACGGGGCAGAATCATTTGGTAATCCTGCATGTCCATTTTTCTTAGTAATTTGGCCATTGTGATTTTATAATTTTATTCCTGTAGTACTATACCCTGCTGTCATATTTGCAATATTACTGCCGTGTGGTTTCATTCCATAAGCACTTTGGCCTCCAATTTTTTTAAAAAAACAAATAGAAAGCAGAAGTTGGTAATTTCAACAAGCTTTCATAATTAATATAAGCCTATCCCCAGCAATAACATCGCCTTCCGTCTTGCACAAGTTTTAGAGGAATATGTCAGCAGAATAAACATAAGCATATGTTAAGGAAAGAGAATTCTCATAAGTACTAAGTAGCTTCTAACAGACGTTTAGGAAAGAGAATAAATTCATTCATAAATCGACATTTGTCTCCACCCTTGAGCATATGTCATCAGGTATCAGATAATCTCTACAAATGCAAAATATTTGGTAGTAGTGTTAAAAAAGAAGTACTGGATCCAAAGCTAAGCTTCATACAAGAGACCTGAAACTCTTTGGTGGTGATGATTTAGTAGCAGTGATGGTTTTCGCTTCTTTTCTCTGTCATTCACAAGCTGTTCTCATTTGATCAGATTCTATAGAAGATAGAGGAATAAACTTATTAGACACATAACTTATTTATGTGACATATAAGGAATTGTTTTGAAAAGAAAAGTAAACATCAATCCTACCTTGAGATGTTGAACAATTTGAAGTGTCTGTCTCTCTGAATATGTGAACCAGGAAGGTTAATTTAGTTCTATGAATGAGCTCAAAGATGCAAACATCACCAACTTTCAAGTTATTGTGCTTGGCAAATGTCTTCCATCCTCCTGAGAGTCTAAATTTTGTTCCTGTATTCAATTTCTTCATCAGGTACTTTGCAGGCCAAACTCTCCCATCTAACACCCGAAGATTGATATGCCTCAGGTTCTCATTCAAATCGAAGTGTCTTCTACAAAACATAGCTGGTAAACTCTGCCATGGAAAAGAGAAACAGTTATTTTGTTTTCCAACTTATGTTCTTACAAGCCAAGTCTTTCTCTGCAGCTTACCAGAGGGCCACAAGAATCCACGTATGATGGACGCATGACAACCAAGAAGAACGGATTACAAGGTTTGAAAGAACTTGCTCTATCAAGAGCTGTAACTTGGTTAGCAGTAGCCTTTGATTCTTCTGCAAAATTACAACTCCATGTAAGGCAGACATTTTGTGATCATCTTTCAGGCTGCTAAGTGTTTGCAATTTCCAAATGGTAAAAATATCAAAGGAAAGAAGTAAATTAAGGAGAACAGAAGCTAAAAAGCCGTGTTAACTTGCAAAGCTTTTTATGAAATGCTTAAAGAAAAATGAAATCTTATACCTTTGTACTTTGTGTCACTATGATGTAGAGCCTCCTTTGGCAATATCAAGCTGTTCTCAAATTTAACACACTCACTTCTTATTTGATATGGTTGAAGACATTCCAGTGATGAGTTATCTTTTCTCTTTTGACTTGGTCTTTGATATTCCAAATTTTCATCATTTGGAGGTTTATTTCCTTGATCATTGGAGGCCGTTTTACCTTCTATTCTTTTGGAAGGGTAGTCTATCTCTAAGGCACTCATATCAAATATGTGTACCTGAAAATGGGAAGTTGTTTGGCATTTGAAAACCAAAAGATGTCCATGAGCTAGAGAGTGATACTCTGCAAATTCTTTCCAACCCTTCTGAAACCATATTTTACCATCACGTTTTTCCAAATTCAATTTCCACTCAACACCATTTGGAGTCTTGAGAAATAGAGTATCTGGTAAGCCTTCTCCATATTTCTCCACAAACTTATTTGGGATCATCTGTCAATCACATCAGAATAATGTGTATGATAAAGCTCAGAAAGGTGTTATATTGCATTGCATTAATTAATTTAAGCTAACATCTATCATTTTTATACAGTTAAATATCACTCTAAATTTTAAAATACTCTTCCTTTTTTTTTTTTAATTTTATTAAAAGACAGGTCCAAAGCCTAGCTAGAGGATGTGGTACAGTAGGCACAAATAAGTATGACGTATGGCTGGCTCGTTATATAAATCGCTGCTAATCTGATTCTCATAGTCACTGCTATCTATGTTATCCACTAAAAAAAAAAAGAAGAAACACCAGATCAAATAATCAATACTAAATACATGAAGCTTAAAAACAAATCACGTGTAATATTCCTAAATCATAATTAATATATGCTTCTGTTTTCAGTTAGTTGTTGACATATTTGTTCACGAAGTTCAGCTAATTTTTGTTGAATGAGTGAAGTAACAGAGTAAGCATGACAAATAAATTTTGTTAGAGGGCTTTTACATTGATCAGTTGCATGTCTGTTATCTTACTGAAAATACAAAATTTACCCTCAATCTCTGTAGTATTGTTCTTGGTACATGCTAAATACCCGCATTATTGTTCTTAAAAGAATAGACAAAAGTCATCAAGTATGCATAAAAGAAATAGTGATCACGGCAGCATGTTCACTAAGGTTCAAATTGCCCATAAACGGATTAACTAGTTTGCATGCATGTATGAGCATTATTTAGCAAGGTCAATAATCAAGGTCTGCATCCTCTGATATTCTTTCTTATAATTTTATAATTTGGGTTTTAGTAACTTAATCCTACAAAACCAACTTGTAAAATAGTGTTATTGTGAACTGATATACTCTATTTTGACCATATCACTAACGGATGTAGGACTTCAACACACCCCCTTTGCCCACGTCTACCTGTTACAACTAAGGTGGGCTAGGAGTAACCTTCGTTAATGCAACTTTCCATATTGTTTAAACATGACACAAAATAACATTAGATATATAAGAGATAAAATTAAAAACATATATAAAACATTGCAATAAGGAATATAGTCAAAGAAGGTTAACTAGCTAGGCATGCATGATTGTAGACTTATAGTGCTAAATTTTTTGTGGGTATCAAAGATTGAAATGTGTGTGCTTACTAGCTTTCCTTGACGAAAATTGTGAACGGTTATAATCTTGAAAAAGTGGATTGGCATCGCCTGAGGTTGGTGAGGAAATCTAGTAGCCAAGCATGAGCTGAATAGAACCGTAAGTAATGGTTTTGCAACAGCTTTGGCGAAAGTAATGGTTTTCCACGAACATACACAACAAAGTGAAGAGCGTGGTTGAGAGACTCACCCTTTATTAATTCCTTAATTCTGTGGTGGTGGTTGAGATTGACTTTCAATTCTTCATTTAAACCTATTTATTACCCGCACCTGCAAATGTATCTCAGTGCTTTGCTTTAATACTTTTACCCACCAATGGTCAAGGGAATGAATGTCAACATATTTAACGTGCTATTTTTGGTGGATACTGGATAGCTTACATATGATATATTAATGTTTAGAGTAAATTATACGGACTCCTAAAGTTTACTCTTATTACATTTAGTATTCTTCTATTTTTTAACATTACTTTGAGTATAATAATTTACACCTGAGAAGGGGGTCGGTGCAACAAAAGTCCAAAAATTAGGAGGTTTTCTATAGGATTAAAAAATGGAGGAGTATCGAGTATAATAAGGACAAACCTCGTGGAGGTTCATGTAATTTACTCTAATATTTAATCCACTTATTCGTTATAATTTGTGCATTTTATTTTTGAAGAATTATAATTTGTGCATTGAGGCATACTAGGGTAGGTTGACTGACCGATTCATTCTCTTTTCCCTCTATTTTTTATTTCTATTTAATTTGAAGTTTTTAGAGATACTGATTCTAACTCATTTTTCACTATTCTTGATTCTTACTTTCATTATACTCATATTTCTATTTATATTTAAGTTATGTTCGGCAAAACTAGTTTAAAGATGAAAAGTTAGTTAGCAGATGAAAGCTTTTAAGCTAACTTATTAAATAATAAGCATTTGGTAAAACTATTTGTTGAAGTAGTTAAAAAATGTAAAATGATAGAAATGAATATTTTTATATGATGTTTTCATATAAATTTCAATTTTATTTTATGGATAAAAATATATTTTGAGGTGTTATAATTTTAGTTTTTAATTAATTTTAAACTCTTGTAATTTTTTATTTGTAGATAAATTATTTAATTACATTTTTAGTTTCAATTATTACATATTTTATATTATGTATTTTACTATTAATCTTATACCATATATATATTACAATATTTTTAATCAAGTTTAAAATAAAATAAAATAAAATACACTTAAGTAAACATTATATTTTTATTATATTAATTAGTGTAATAGTTAAAATAAATCGTTTAATATAAAATTATTCAAAGAATAATATAAAAATAAAATAAATCTAACATATTTATCATTGTCAATTTCATGAAATATAATGTTGAAATAATAAATTAAATATTATAAATAGTATAATGGTTAAAATAAATAATGTAATATAAAAAATGTAAAATATAATAACAAAAATAAAATAAAACAAATAAATAATTAAATCATGTTTTATTTTAAAAGGGTAATAAGAAAATTTAATTAAAAGCTAACATTTTAAAAAACACTACTTCAAGTAGTGTTTAAAAAAATGTTAGAAGTTACTAAAAAAAAGTTTGTTTATCATACAGCGAAACAAACTTTTTAGCTAGTAAAAAAACTAATAACTAGTTTAAATGGCTTGTCGAACATAGCCTTACTTTGGAAAATATATTTTTTTTTTTTCAGTCTTAGGTCAGAGACCATGGGTGTTTCTCAACCCACTGGATCACATACTAATCTCGCTCGCAGTGCGTGATGGCGTTGGTCCAAGGGAATTTTGTACACAGAGGGAATCAAACACGGGTTCTTCCGCATGTGAACGTAGCGGGATCTGACACTAGTGCGCCAACCTTTGGGTTATATTTTTCTTTTATAGTACTCCCTCCGTTTCTTTTTAAGTGTCGAAATTTTGAAAAAAATTTGTTTCTATTTATCTCTCATTTGCAAAGTTCAAGATCATATTAATGACTCTTTTATCAATTATACTATTACTTCTCTCCTAATCTTTAATGAATTTACACATGCATTAAATTTTCTTGATTCTAATAAAGTAATTATGAAATTTCCTATTTTATCCTCTTTTCATTTCTACTCTACAAGGTTTCTACAAATAAACCTTAAACGACAGATAAAAAGAAACGGAGGGAGTATTTAATTTTGTTTTTTGTTATTTTCTTATTATTTAGACTTGCTATGCTGTCACGCATCATAATAAAACAGGATAGGTTCAGATGAGCATATTTAGTTCAGATGAGCAAAACAGGATTCATGATTACATTGAAGAGAGTCCACAAAATAAATAGGAGAGAGATAATTACTTTTTTCAATGAATTATACAATTAATTAGCTAATTAAAGTTGGTTGGAAATGGATCATTAATGAGACTTAACCTGTGCAACCAGGTTAGAAAAATAAAATTAAAAAATAAAACCTACTTTCACTTGTCAAGATTTTTTGATGAAGTTATACTCTTCTGGCCTTCTCCGTGAAAGCATAAATCGAGCAATGAAAATTAACTAGTACTTCCTCCCGTATTGATTATAAGCATTGTTATCAAAACCGAACTGAACCGGACCGGCCGGTTTGACCGGGAACCGGTCTGGTGACCGGTCCAGATACTCTATAAAATCGGAGGAATTCGGAACCGGCCAAGAACCAGTACAAAAAATCAGTTTGAATTGGTATTTTTTTAATTTTTTTTAATTTTTATTTATGTTCTTTAAAATTTTTAAATCTAATATAAAATATTTTAAAGATAAATAAAAACACATATTTAATAAATATATCAAATAGATATAAATTATTTTATCAATTATTATTTTCTTGTAAAACATATAATTTGCTAATTTATATTACTTTATAATTTTTTTATATCTTGATTTTTGATAATTTTATATTATATTAATTTTTCATTTTCTTTCTTTATTCTAAATCTAAATTTTTTTATTGTTAATGGAAATTATTTTATTTTATTAAAATTTGAACTTAAGTATTATGGTATATTTGATTAAACTTTTATATATATTTTGAATGTTAAAACCTTGTAAAGTGATGTTTTAAGTTTTATTTTAGTTTTTAATATTATAAAGTTATGTGATATTATATTTATTTAATATTATTTGTATAAATTATTTTATTAATACCGGTTCGACCACGGTTCAATCATTGAACCTTGAACCAATGCCTTGACTGGTTCAATGACCAGTCCAGTTTTAAAAATATTGATTATAAGTAAAATAAATAAATAACTGAATTTACACTTATTAAAAAAATTAATGGGAAAAATATGTTTTTAATTCCTATATTTTGTAAAATTCTTGATTTTAGTTCATATACTTTACCATTAAACATTTTGGTCTTGTTAACAATTCATTGAAATATTACTAACACTAGGCTGATGGCTATTGTAAAAATACTTAACAAAAGAGGCTCAAATAAACTCGAACCCATGACTTGCATTAGGAACAAGTGTGCTTTATCACTATGCTAGAAGCTATTAATTGATATTTTATTAACAAATATAATATTTATAATATATACACTATATAAATTATATATAACTATTAATAGGTTTAAATACCTTTTTAGTCCTTCCAATTTAGCATTTTTTTTGCTTTTCGTCCATGCAAAATTTTTTTTAGTTCTTGCAAATTATGTTTGTTTTGTTTTTTTGTCCTTAAAGCACTTTAGATAACATTTTTTTCACTCTTCAAAGCGATATCTAAACCGCTATAAGGATGAAAAATAAACCAAACATAATTTGCAATGACTAAAACCATTTTTTTTTTGCAAGGACGAAAAACAAAAAAATGCTCAATTGCAAGGACTAAAAAAAATATTTAAGCCTTATTAATAACATTGTAATACCGGGTCATGCGGTTCAATTAGTGACCCACTGATTCGACCATTAACTCAGTGACCCAGTGTCTTGATTGGGTTGATCACTGGTTCGATTTTTAAAACTATGTTCTCAATCATTTTTTTTATCTACAAGATTCAAATTCAAGATCTTATTCAAGCTCAGTTACACTCGAACTAATATAATGTAGACATAACTTATTTTAGTCCATGTGTTATAGGTGTTATTTAAATTTTTATTATCAATTCCATTTTTAAATTAATAATAAACATTTATTTCTTATTAATTTAAACATTTATTTCTTGTTATAAAAAATATAAACATTTATTTCTTATAAATTTGAAATAGCTTATATTTTCACCAAAAAACTTTAAAAAAAAGTAACAATTTAAAAAAAAAAACTTTAAACATAAAAATTGTTTTTAAATAAATTATAGTTTTAAAATCATGTTTTGACCCAATTAATGGAAAAAGAAATTATTTTCACCTTGGCTCAAACTACTATGATTTGGAAACTAAATCATGTTGAAACACAACTCAATCATAGTTTTGCAAAACATGTTATTTGTAGATGAAAACTTATTTAGACTTTCCAATTTAAGATTTGGAAAGCGCAAACTGTAATTCAATTTCCCCCCACTTATTTGTGCTAGTAAATTGGCACGGGGCAGAATCATTTGACCATCCTGCAGGTCCCTTTTTCTTAGTAATTTGGCCATTGTGATTTTATAATTTTATTCCTGTAGTACTATGCCCTGTTGTCATAAATATTACTGCCATGGTTGAGTCTCTTAACTTGGCCCATGTGGTTTCATTCCACTAGCACTATGGCCTCCAAATTTATTTAAAGAACAAGTTATCAGAATTCTCAGATGAAATGGTTTAAGGAGAAATGCAAGTGACATCAACCAAATTGTGACCATACATCATAGAGTTCAAAATACAAGAGGAGTGCCATACAAGAAACTCATGTTGATTAAAATTGACAAAAGATAATTTACAACAGGTAAGTGCTCTATATATATAGAGCTTATTTCTAACAAACTATAACTACTCTTAACACAATTAGAAACCAGAAGTTGGTAATTTTGTTCACCAAAAATAAAATGAAATTTCAGCAAGCTTTCATTATTAATATTATAAGCCAATCCCTAGCAACAACATCTCCGTCTTGGACAAGTTCAATATATCAACAGAATAAACATGAGCATATGTTAAGGAGAGAGAATAAATTCATAAGTACTAAGTAGCTTCTAACCTTTCAGATATTAAGGAAAGATAATAAACTCATTCAAAAGTCCACATTTATCTCCAGACTTTGAGCATATGCCAAATATTTGGTAGTAGGGTTCAAAGAAGGTTCTGGTTCCAACGTTAAGGTAAATACAAGAAAACTGAAACTCTTTGGTGACGATGATTTAGTAGCAGTGATGGTTTTTAGTTTCTTTTCTGTCCTTGACAAGCTGCTCTCATTTGAGTTAAACAATTTGAATAGAAAGTTAAACGTCAAACCTACCTTGAGATGTTGAACAATTTGAAGTGTCTGTCTTTCTAAAGATGTGAACCATGAAGGTTAGTTCAGTTCTATGAATAAGCTCAAAGGTGCAAACATCACCAACTTTCAAGTTATTGTGCTTGGCAAATGCCTTCCATCCACCTGAGATTCTAAATTCTGTTCCTGTATTCAATTTCCTCATCAGGTACTTTGCAGGCCAAACTCTCCCATCCAACACCTGAAGATTGATATGTCTTGGCTTCTCGTTCAAATCGAAGTGTCTCCTACAAAACATAGCTGGTAAACTCTGCCATGGAAAAGAGAAACAGTTATTTTGTTTTCCAACTTATGTTCTACAAGCCAAATCTTTCTCAGCAACTTACCAGATAGCCACAAGAATCCAAGGATGATGGATGCATGACAACCAAGAAGAACGGATTACAGGGTTTGAAAGAACTTGCTCTATCGATAGCTGTAACTTGGTTAGCAGTAGCCTTCAATTTTTCTGCAAAATTAGGTAGGCATTTCAAGATCATCTTGAGGTGCAGGTCATTGACAAATAACAAAAGAAAGAAGTAAATTAAGGAGAACAGTAGCTAAAAAGTTGTGTTAACTTGAAAAGCTTTTTATGAAATGCTTAAAGAAACATTAAATCTTATATACCTTTGCACTTTGTGTCACTAGGAAGCAGAGCCTCCTTTGGCAATATGAAGATGTTCTCTAATTTAACACACTTACTTCTTTTCATTTGATATGGTTGAAGACATTCCATTGATGAGTTATATTTTCTCTTTTGACCCGGTCTGTGATAGTCCAAATTTTCATCATTTGGAGGTTTATTTCCTTGATTATTGGAGGCTGTTTTACCTTCTATTCTTTTGGAAGGGTAGTCTATCTCTAAGGCACTCAAATCAAATATGTGTACCTGGAAATGGGAAGATGTTTCACATCTAAAAACCAAAAGATGGCCATGAGCTAGAGAGTGATACTCTGCAAATTCTTTCCAACCCTTTTGAAACCATATTTTACCAACACGCTTTTCCAAATTCAATTTCCACTCAGCACCGTTTGGAGTCTTGAGAAATAGAGTATTTGGTAAGCCTTTTCCATATTTCTCCACAAACTTATTTGGGATCATCTGTCAATAACATCAAACTAATGTGTATCATAAAGTTCATAAAGGTGTTACATTGCATTAATTTAAGCTAACATCTATCAATTTTATACCGTTAATTACCACTCTATATTTGATAGAAGAGAGATCCAAAGGCATAGCAAGAAGATGAGGTAAGGTACGTGCAACTAAATATGACATGATCCATAAGGCTGGTTCATTTTATAGATTGAATGTAACTTAAAATGCTCCTTAAGGAAGCTATGGTCCACTAGGCTGCAATGCCATTAATGAATTTCAGTAACTCCATCGCTGCTAATCTGATTCTCATAGTCACTACTATATATGTTATCGACTAAAAAAAACAAATAAATATAAAACAAGAAACACCAAATCAAATAATTAATACTAAATACTTGAAACTTAAAAAACAAATCATCTGTAGTATTCCTAAATCAGAATTCTATATTCAGTTAGTTATTGATATACTACCTTTGTCCCTATACATAAGACTCTTATATATAGGGACGGAGGTAGTATCTGTTCATGAAGTTTAGTTAATTCTGTTGAGTGAGCGAAACAACAGAGTAAGCATGACACAAATAAAATCTGTTAGAGGACTCTTAATTACATCAGTTGCATGTCTGATATCTTACTGACAATGCAAAATTTACCCTCAATTTCTGCAGTCCATTGTTCTGGTACATGATAAATAGCTGCATTATTATTCTAAAAAACATACCTAGAAATAAATTGAAAAAAAAAACAGAAAAGAAATGGTGATCACGGGAGCATGTTTACCAAGGTTCAAATTTCCCATAAACAGATAAACTAGTGTGCATGCATGTATAAGCAATGTTACCAAGGTCTACAATCGAAGGTCTACATGCTCTCGTTTTGTTTAAGGGCGACACAAAGTGACATTAAATAAAAGAGATAAAAGCATAAAACACTTGATGACAGACAGAATATAGCTAAAGAAGGTTAACTGGCAAGGATTGAAATTGAAATGCTAAATTTTGTGAGTGCATACTAGCTTTCCTTCATGAAGATTGTGAACGGTTATGATCTTGAAAAAGCGGATTGGCTTCCTCTGAGGCTGAAGTTGGTGAGGAAATTTAGTAGCCATAAGCCATGCATGAGCTGAATAAGTAAGTGTTGGATAGTAGCCAGGAATCAAGAACAATATCAACAGCTTTTGCACAAGTAATGGTTTTCCATAAACATAATCGATCTCAAGCCGTATTGAGAGACTCTGACCCTTTAATTCTGTGGTGGTTGAGATTGCTTTAAACCTGTAACCCGTCATTGGTCAAAGGAGTTAGTGAAGTGGGATAAGTTCAATCTGTTTGTTTAACTGACTATTTTTTATTGGGGTCTTGCGCTTATTAAGAAATTAAAAAGAAAGCACCTTTATTAATAAGCAGTTGATTTGAGTAGTACTGGACTTGCTTTCCTTAAGCAAGAATTCGGGTTTTAGTCTTGTGGATGGAAAACGTGGTTGGAAGGAAAGACCACACCAAAGATGGCCAGCCAGGTTCTCTAACGGAGATTAGTCATTGGCAAAGCAGGTGAATACTCTGTATCAATAACATGATAATAAAAAAAATATGAAAATACATTTAAAGATTATAGGAGAGTGCAATTTTATGCATTTCAATAAAAAAAATTCTTCTTTTAGTTCTTTTTACTGACAGGCTTACATATCTTAAATTATTAATACACTGAGTTGTTCTGTATAATTTTTATAATTTGTGCATTGTTTTCAGTTGCAAAAATTTAAAAATATTTTTATTCTTAAAGTAATAATTTCTTCATTCTCTTTTTTATGCTTTACAATTCATACAAATACTTTCCCTAACTTTTCTAAAATGAGTTAACTCACTTTATAATTTATACTCAAAGCTTCTTAAAATTAGCAAAATCCATATACTATATAGTTAGAATATTTATAATGGAGAAGCATATCATCCTTTTCCAATTACGATGAGTATTAGTAAATGTGTATTGTAAAGGAGGGGAATGTTAATTTCTTAAAAAAAAATCGAAGTTTATGCAAAAGTATCTTTTAACTAATCCTCTGGCTGTTAAATCAAGAAAATGCTAAATATTTCTTTATACATATTTTTAAGAGATTAAATATTTTCTATAAAATATTTTATAAGGAATTTAGAAGAAAATAAGCTGTTATTATAGAAAATATAGTACTAATATAGAGATGTATATACTTTTTAGGTTGTCAACTTTATTTATCATTTTTTTATTTTTAAATTATTGTTCATAATAAATTTCTTCAAAATGGAATAGTCAGGTAAATCTGAATGATTTCTCTCATGAAGAATGCTAGCGACACTCGCTCTAACACTCTATTTATGATTGGTTGGAAATCATGAATTTATGTAGGTCCACTTATCATTTAATGATTATCTCTCCTAATCTAGAAATGGTATCCACCAATATTGATGATTTCCAACAAATTTCAACCAATCACAGTGAGAGTAGTGGAAAGAGAGGGTTAGAGAGAGTGTCACTAGCATTTCTCTTTCTCTCGTATTATGAACATTGCATTGGTTCGAATAGAATTGGGCTAACTCAAATCCTTTAAGTAAAATCTTGGATTTGAGCTTAATTTGTGAATAGAAAAAAAAAAACATAATTAGGAGGGAAGACCCAAATAAAAGTGGTGAACCAAGTTCTTCCACAAAGGTTTATCATCCACAAAATTAGTGAATATTTTACACCTATAACATGATAATCAGAAAAAAAAAAAAAAAAAAAAAAAAAAAAAAAAAAAACAATATAATTAATTTCAAAATTTCAATATGCTTTTTCTATCATTCAAATAATATTCCAATTTTAAGTTGATAAGTTTTTCTTCCAATCTAAAAATGGAATTCCCTATCTGATTTATCCTTATCTAATCTAATTCAAGTCCCATTCAATAGACAATCAATATAATAATCGTGTAGTGAAAGAACTATTGTTTCCAAATTTATTGATTTATGTTCACTATTTAAATATGAGATGAAAATATTTACAACATTTTTTTAGAACAAACCTATTGATGCTTAGAATTTAGAATCAAACACAAGT
The DNA here is from genome assembly GCA_026413185.1 of Pueraria montana var. lobata. Classification (NCBI taxonomy): domain Eukaryota; kingdom Viridiplantae; phylum Streptophyta; class Magnoliopsida; order Fabales; family Fabaceae; genus Pueraria; species Pueraria montana. The sequence goes on along the minus strand of CM048650.1, from coordinate 56,230,910 downwards.
CTCGGGGTGTTGATTATTTAAGAACCTAACTAATATTATTTTAATAACTAAGGGGCAAGTTACTGTGGTAAGTTATTTTATTCCGTGTGTTACAGGTGTTATTTTAATTTTTATCACCCATTCACTTTTTAAATTAATAATAAAGATTTATTTCTTATAATATTTTTTAGGAATACTTCTTATAAATTTGAATTAGCTTATTTTAACATAAAAAATATTGTAACGGTTTAAACAAAACATTTAACTGGAAAATTCTTTTTAAGTAAATTATAGTTTTGAAACCATGTTTTCACTCAATGGAAAAAGAAATTTTGTTAACCTTGGCTCAAACACAACTCAATCATAGTTTTGCCAAACATGGTATTTGTTGATGAAAATCGAATTTAGACTTTCCAATTATATGGAAAGCGCAACTGTAATTCAATTTTTCCCACTTATTTGTGCTAGTAAATTGGCACGGGGGCAGAATCACTTGGCCATATGCATCCTGCAAGTCCATTTTTCTAACCACCTCTATGATATTTTTTTATGTTGTTTGCCAATATGTATCTCCTAACTTCCATGATAGGTCTAGCTAGCTGGCCTGAAAATTGTAGATGTTTGAGAGAAAGATCTATAAAACTCAACTTTGGGTCACCTACACCAAATTGAACCTCTTTATAAAAACAGTTTAGTTAACCAAACCATTTTTAAAAAGCAGTTCATTTCGATTTAGTTCTTTAGAAAAACCGATTCATATATGGGTATAAAATGGATAGCTAAATTGAACTAAACCAAATCTCACCTAAAAAAAATCCAAATCATTTTGAAAAAAAAAAAAAAAAACTGAACCAATCTACTTTATAAAAACGGTCCGATTAACCGAACCATTTATATAAAGTGGTTCAGAAATGGATTGGTTTGGACTTTTAAAAAAATCTAAATTTTGCACAGCCTAGTTTCGCATATATGGGGGGAAAAGCATACTTCTTTGGCTACAGATTCTACTTCTCATGCATTTCTCATAGAAGTAGCATTAATTATTAATTATAATTATATATCTTGCTAACTAATTAACTAATTACACTAAAAGCAACATTTCTGCAAATATGTGATGATTTGTAATTCCTCATTATTCTACTCTTACACCATCTTTGAACTTAAAGGAGGAGAAATTATTAGGTAGTTTAGGATTACCACGTATCCATAATCTCGATCAATATCTATGTAATATGTATTTAAGTTTTTTAATTTACCAGAAAGAATTAACAATACTTGACTAGATGTCATGTGGAGATTAATGATGATCATGACAATCTCAAATCACCTAATAATAATTTCACTTAGAAGAGTGACCTGCTTTGAACATACCTCAAATGAGGATTGTTTACAAGCTTTGAAAAGACAAGTATATGTGGACTAACCTTATTAAATATATACACTTAGTGTTCATCTTCATACTCGAATGATCTTGTTTGGTTTTCTTTATGTTTGACAAAAACGTGTAAATTAGCTTGCTGCAAAGATGATTTTAAGAGGTTATTTCTGTAGGTTTCATTACATGGTCATGTCGGATAATAGACAAATATTTATGCCTTTCCCAGATGACAAATCACCCGAAGAGATAAAGAACTAGTGAAGGAAAGAATTCTGCTAGCAATATGTTGCTACTTACACCCTCTGCGTGATCATATACTCAACTTATTGATGCTAAATTGACGTAACTTGCATTTGCAATTTGCCAATGTATGAACTTGTATCAGGTGACTTGACTTGATCAAGGAATAAGTCAAGCTGCACAATATCAAATTAGTTGAGGAACTTAATACATACATATTTGTATTATACTTCATTTAGAGAGAAAGCATAAACACAATGTCATTTAAAGGATGTCAGGGATAAAAAATTATTAGGTAGTCTAAAATCATCAAGTTTCCATGGTCCCAATCAATCCTTATATAACATGTAATGACTAAGGGACTATGTGGTCTGGAATCCTCTAATAATTTCTCTATAAAAAGACGTTATGATAGAACGGTAATAGCACCAATAAGCAACACATGGAAGTCCACTCATATTGTGGCCAATGACGAAAAGTCCACCGAATAAGTTTATGGGAGAATGTTTATTTCAGATCACGTTATATATATATATATATATATATATATATATATATATATATATATATATATATATATATATATATATATATATAGACAGAGAGAGAGATGAGGGATCAAGTGATTTTGATAGTAATTCTTTTAGAATCCTCGAAAATAGATTAAGAGGAGGGATCAAGTTGTTTCAAGAATAACTCTTTCGGAGTTTGTGTGTTACATAAAGAGAGAAATTAAATTATTTCAAGAGTAACTCTTTTAGAGTTTGTGTATGTATGTATATATAAAGAGATATCAAATTAATGAAAGAGTGACTCTTTTAGAATTTGTCTATATTAAAACATATACTCCCTTATGTACCAAAAAAATACATATATTCCCACTCTAGAAATATGAACACAAAAAACCAACTGAAGACATAATTAAACTTATACTCCCTCCAGTCTTGATTATAAGAAAAAAAAAACATATTTCACACTATTAAGGAAGTTAGTTAATTGTATTAAATTGTGTCAATTTCAATTAAAAAATACTTCCTCTGTTTTCTTTTATAAGGAAAAAAAAACTTTTTTTTCTTATTACCAAATATAAGCATATTTCAATTACTTTTGTCTTATTTAATGAGACTATCTTCAAAATACCCTTCATTTAATATGGGATTTATACTTGATATCAAGTTCCAATGAAAGGTTATTTAGGAAAAAAGTTTGTTTTTTAATTGGAAATGACACAATTTAATGAAGTTAACTAATTTCCTTAATAAGTGTGAAATCAGTTTTTGTTGCTTATAAAAGAGAACATAGGAAGTAAGCACTTTTCCTAAATTACCCTGTATTGGAACTTGACATCAAGTATATAAAAGGGTTTTGGCCTTATTAAATATTGAAGGGTATTTTGAAGATAACATCATTAAAAAACACAAATTTAGTTTAAATTTGCTTATATTTGAGACCAAAACACAAGTGATTTTTGTTGCTTGTATTCGAGACCGGAGGGAGTATTATTTTATTTAGTCTTTAAGTTATTACAACCAAAGCATTTATTTATTATCAACTTACACACATCTCTCAATGCGAGAAAATACACAATTTTTCAAAGTTAATGACGAGACTAATTGCATTGACGGAAAGAAAAGGGACTAAAAACGTTTAAAAAATTTATGAGGAACTAAAACAAAATCCATTATATTTTGAGAGACCAAAAACATTTTTAAGCTTAGTAAATATATACCACATGATTTAAATATATCTTACACAAATATAATTTTTTTATAAAAATGTATAAAAATTTGGACAAAAATGCTTAAGTTATATATGAAAAAAAAAAATATATTGATATGTCTATGTTGTAAAAGTCAATATAAATACACATATTTTAATCTAAGAATAAAAATATATTAGAATAGGAACAAAATTTTACTTAAAAAAAATACTAATATCTATATGAAAATTCTTAATATTTAAATTGGATAGTAAAAATCTACTGCTTAGAGAGAACATTTTGCATGAAACCACATTAATATCAAAATTATTATGGTACCAATACATTTTGTTTGAATATTTTAGTATAGTTAGTCTTCTCATGATTATAAACTTTGTTTTTAGTATATTTAAGAATTGTTATTTGGATTTTGTATTGTATGTAATGTAATTTGTTATATTTTTCTCTTCATAAATTCATAAAAATATTTATCCCCATTTATTATATTTTTTCATACTTTCCATGTTTGTAAAATAAAACAGTCAATAAATTATTTAAATCAGGAAAGAGACAGTCATAAAAAATATATTTAAATTTAAATTATTATAATAAAAATATAATTTTACTATAATAATTTAGATATTAATGTAACTTCAGGTAAATTGTTGATCCCGAGAATTAAGTAGAAATTTCTACTTACTTTAAAAAAAAAATTCATCATTATGTGTTATATTTTATATATATATTTTTAATATATTGGCATATAATATCAATGCCTAAAAGAAAATTAAAGTTTTTTAGGTAGAAGAAAATCATGAATAATTTAGTTAAGTGAGAAGAAAATAAATAAACAAATAATTATTTTCTTTAAGATTAATTTTAGACACTAATTTTGCGTGGAGAAAATAATAGTGATTATGTTAATTTAATTTAATTTTTTATGTAATTAAATATATATTAAATATGTAAAAGAAATTTTGATTTTTATTAAAAAAAATCTTTAGTAAAAAAGTTTATTCATGAATTCAGTGTTAATTTTCTTACTTGTCTTTATAAAAAAAAATGTTCATTGTTATATTTTATATGGTAAGTTAAGTCTAAATTTCTCTTCATACTTTCATGAAAGATATTCATCCCCATTTGTTATATTTTTCATACTTTATATAGTAAAATAAAACATTCAATAAAATATTTAAATAAGGAAAAAGACAGTCATAAAAGATATATTTAAATTAAAATTATTATAATAAAATAATTTTATTTCACCATAATAATTTATATACTAATGTGATTTTAGATAAATTGTTCATTCCAGTTAATTTAGTGTGAATTTTCTACTTGATTTTATAAAAACAAATTCATCCTTATGTGTTAAATTTTATATATAACTTTTATTTTAATATTTTGGCATATACATCAATGTATAAAAGAAAATTAAAATTTGTCCGTGAAGAAAAAAATATTGAATAATTCATATAATTGAGAAGATAATAAATAAAAAATGAATAATTAATTGCTTAAAAATTAATTTTAGATATTAATTTTGCATGTAGAAAATAATAGTGATTGTGTTGATTTAATTTGGTTTTTGCTACATAATTAAATATATATTAATTATGTAAAAGAAATTTTAAGTTTGATTGGACAAAAATATTTAGTAAAAAAGTCTATATCCGTGAATTTAGTGTAAATTTTTCTATTTATTTTATAAAAAAATGTCCATCCCTATGTATTATATTTTATATATCTAATTTGGTAATTAAGTCTAAATTTCTTTTCATACTTTAAAAAAATATTCATCCCTATTTTTTTTTTCTATTTTTTCATACTTTTTATGTTCGTAAAATAAAACATTCAATAAATTATTTTAGTGAAGAAAGAGACAACCATAAAAAAATAAAATAAAATTAAAATTATTATAATAAAATTTTACTATAATAATTTAGATATTAATGTGATCTTAGTTAAATTGTTCATTCCTGTGAATTAAGTGAAAATTTGTACTTGCTTTTATATAAAAAATATATTTATTCCTATTTATTATATTTTTTTATATAAATTTTATTTTAATATATTGGCATATAAATATCAATAAATAAAAGAAAATTAAAATTTTTTAGGTAGAAGAAAATCATGAATAATTTATATAAGAGAGGTGATAATAAATAAAAAAGAATAATTATTTTCTTAAAAATTAATTTTAGACACTAATTTTGCGTGGAAAAAATAATAGTGACTACGTTGATTTAATTTGATTTTGTTGTGTACTTAAAAATATATTAATTATATAAAAGACATTTTAATTTTAATTGGACAAAAATCTTTAGTAAAAAAATTTATACCCATCAATTCAAGGTAAATTTTCCTACTTGTTTTTTTTAAAAAAAAATCATCTCTATGTGTTATATTTTATATATCTAATCCGATAAGTTAAGTCTAAATTTCTTTTCATATTTTCATTAAAAATATTGATAACAATTTTTAATATTTTTTTGTACTTTTTATTTTCGTAAAATAAAACATTCAATAAATGAAAAAGAGATTGTCATAAAAAATACATTTAAATTAGAATTTTTATAATAAAATAATATCATTTCACACTAATAATTTAGATATTAATGTGATTTCAGGTAAATTGTTCATCCTCATTAATTAAGTGTAAATTTTCTACTTGCTTTTATAAAAAAACAAATTAATCCTTGTGTTAAATTTTATTTTAATATTTTTGCATATACATATGAATGTAAAAAGGAAAATAAAAATTTGTCCAGGTAGAAGAAAATATTGAATAATTTATTTAATTGAGAAGATAATAAATAAAAATGAATAATTATTTGCTTAAAAATTAATTTTAGACACTAATTTTGCTTGAAGAAAATATATAATAGTGATTTTGTTGATTTAATTTAGTTTTTGTTATGTAATTAAATATATATTAATTATGTAAAAGAAATTTGAATTTTGATTGGATAAAAATCTTTAGTAAAAAAGTTTATCCACGTGAATTTAGTGTAAATTTTCCTATTTATTTTTATAAAAATGTGCATCCCGTGTGCTTTATTTTATATATCTAATATCGTGAATGAAGTCCAAATTTCTCTTTATACTTTCAAAAAAAATATTCATCCCAATTTTTTTCTATTTTTTTCATGCATTTTATGTTCGTAAAATAAAATATTCAATAAATTATTTTAGTGAGGAAAGACACAGCCATAAAAAAATACATTTAAATTAAAATTATGATAATAAAATATTATAATTTCACCATAGTAATTTAAATATTGATGTGATTTCAAGTAAAATGTTCATCCCTGTGAATTAAGTGTAAATTTTTACTTGTTTTTATATAAAAAAAATATCCATCCTTATATATTATATTTTATATATAAATTTTATAAAAGAAAATTAATTTTGTTTCAGGTAGAAGAAAATCATGAATAATTTATATAAGTGAGAAGATAATAAATAAAAAAGAATAATTATTAGCTTAAAAATTAATTTTAGACTCTAATTTTTAAATAGAGAAAATAATAGCGGTTATGAAGATTTAATTTGATTTTTTTATGTAATTAAATATATATTAATTATGTAAAAAAAATTAATTTTGATTGGACAAAAAAATTTAGTAAAAAAGTTTATCTCCATGAGTTCAGTATAAATTTGCCTATTTATTTTTATAAAAAAATGTTCATCCTTGTGTGTTATATTTTAATTATATATCTAATATAGTAAGTTAAATCTAAGTTTCTCTTCATATTTTCATAAAAAATTGTCATCCCCATTTTTTTTATATTTTGTTCACATTTTATTTAAGTCTAAAAAGAGACAACCATAAAAAAATGCATTTAAATGAAAATTATTATAAAAAAATATGATTTCATCATAATAATTTAGATATTAGTGTGTTTTTAGGTAAATTGTTCATCCCTGTTAATTAACTAAAAAGTTTTGACTTGCTTTTATCCAAATAATCTTAAAGATATTAAAACTAATTGTATAATACTCAGAAAAATATACAGACATATCTATTGTGTTTCCATTATTAACTTGATCAATATCATTCTTTTAAATAATTTGTTATATTTATATATATTTCTTTACATTTTCATTTTTCTATGCATTAATTCTATTTTAATAATTAAACATAACTTCTCCATTTACGTTTTTACATGCATTACTCCTTAGTGAAATTTGTTTCCACATTAACTTTTTAGTAATTAATAATAGTTATTTGTCTATTTTTGTTCAGTAATTTTTTGAATTTCAAATTTATCAAATTATTATTATTATTATTATTATTATTATTAAAAGTAGATCCAAATTATTAACAGAAATAGATAATCATTTTCTTATTACAATGTAAAATAAATTTTATTAAAAATAAAATTATTAACGTATGCATAGGAATTTCAAATTCAAATTATTAAGAGTAATAGGTGTTTTTACATGCATTACTCAAATATAAAATTAAACATATACTAATCGGGTTTGTTATTACATAAATATCTTTACATATATAATAATAAAACTCATGACAAATTCAAATAGACATAAACTTAAATATTTGACTGCAAATAAACTTCATAAAGTGAAAATTATTTATTCAATGGCTAATTGATGAATGAGTAATATAGAAAAGCCTTATTCCCAAATAAAGACGTCATTATACTCCCTTGAGTGAGTAAAATATCTTGTTGTGGATATATCATGGTGATTAATCTATAAGCATTGGTTCTTTACTGTTGTAAAAAATTTCTACCTGCAAAAGATTACTATTAGAATACATGGTATACGTCAAATCATGCTTCAAGTTCTCACCTCAAAAGTCAAAAAAATGTGCAGTAATGTACATTGGATGATTATTCATGCAGAATGGACAGCATCATAACTCTGCACAGAAATCAATTTGAGGACAATACGTTTTTCGCTGGGAAACACACCAAGTTTGAATGCTTGTGGATGTGTGTTTTGTTTCTTTAATACTACCTTCATGTCAGATTATATAATGTTTTAGAAAAAAAAAAATTATTCTAAAATAGATGATATTTTATAAAATTAATACTAAATTAAATATTTTTTTTTAAAATTATCCTTAATTAATACTTAATGAGAATAATATAGTATGAGTAATTAATTAGAGAGATAAAAGATATATTAAAAAATTATCTAATATTTTCTAAAAAATTCAACAAATTATTTATATTCTTTAATACTTGTATCAAAATCTTAAACGTCATATAAATTAGAACGATAAGAGTACTGCATAAGCTTTTAATATAGTGTCCTTTTGTAAAGTTGGTTATAATATATTAAATGAACCTATAACATTTAATATACAGTAACCAACTGGTAGATGGGTGACTTTATTTGCTATGTGGTGTAAACATTGTACACTGGATGGGTATCACTGGTACCTAAGTGTATTTCAATATTAATATAGCTGTTTTGCCGATAAAAAAAAAAAAAAAAAAACGTCCTAAGCAACAACCAAAAAAACATGGGTACCATTTAAAGAAAATTTCCATTAGTACTTTAGAAAATACTAAATACCTTCTCTAGGTTCAACTTTGAAGCAAATGATATGAATCATTTGCTGAAAACTCTATTCTTATAAAGAACTATCCTAACAAAAAGAGAAAAATGTTAACACTGATATAATCATTACAATGATAATAATCAAAACGTAAATGCAAGAGAAGAAATACAAACAACAAATCGGTATACAGACAAGAGGACATCTTATTGTCTTCTTTATAAATGAACAAAATCCTAGTTTACAGTAGGGTCACTCACGTTTAAATAGAAAAGAATATCCCTTTCAATCTTTCAAATTGTTTCATGAAAAAATGTGAAATATGATTTTCTTAATGTAATCCATTAATTTAGCTTCAAACATGATATTATACAAAATTAAATTGTTTTAATATAATTAAAATTGACATACAAAATAAAATTACATAAATACCTCTATTTTGGACAGGAAAATCTTTCTTTTTTTAGACCTAGTCTGTACTACTTTTATATATTTATATATAAAGATATAAAGATTTAAACTCTAATTTAATTTACCCAATCAATTTTTTTAAGAGAATTTACCCAATCAATTAAAACATCTTATACGTGATTTTTTAATTAATTAATAAAATTATCAAATACTTTATAATTATTGATATACTAATTAGTATGCTGATTATTAATATTTTTGTTCAATCATTAATTAAAAAATTATTTTAATTACCTTATTAATTAATTTTATTAATTAAAATAATTTTTATATTATATATTATATTTAAGAATTTTGTTTATATGTATTTTAAACAATAAGTTTTTATATATAAACTATGGTCATTGATTTCGAAAATGCTATTATAAGACAAATAATTTTATACAAAAAAATAATTTTTATATTATATTAATTGATTTCGAATTGATTTCTATTTAAACACAAAAATAATGTTTATATTTTTTCAACATTATTTCAATTAATAATATAATTTTTTATTAATTTATTATATTAAATAATTAATATAAATGTTTATATTTATATTCAATATTTTTGTTTATACATATTAATTAAAAATAAACCTCTACATATATATTAATTGATTTCGAATTGATTTCTATTTATACATAAAAATATTGTTTATATTGCACAAAAATACACCTTTACATATATTAATTGATTTTGAATTGATTTCTATTTATACACAAAATAATGTATATATATTAAAATCTTTATATTAGACTTAATATTTTAAAATATTTTAATTACACTTATTTTTTAATCATAAGAAATAATATATTAATTATAAATTAATTAGTTATTTTTAATTTTTTTTCATTCATTTAATTATATATTTGAATTATATTAATATTTATATTAAAATCTTAATATATATACAAATTATATACACGTTTATACATATATTGTAATCTTTATATATTTTTATATAATATATAATAAATGCTTTTTAATGATTTTGCAAATTGATATAAAATTAAAAATACAAAAATGTCCCTTTTTTGGGCGGTAAAAATTTTCTATATGAGAATAACGTAACATGAAAATATAAATATACCCTTATTTTAGGCGGAAAAATATTTCCCTTTTAAGATGAAAAACTAATACCAAAATTTTGAGCGGAAAAATATTTCATTTACTAGAATAACATAACATGAAGATACAAATATGTCTCTATTTTAGGCGGAAAAATATTTCCTTTTTAGGATGAAAAACTAATGCCAAAATTTTGAGCGGGAAAATATTTCTTTTATTAGAATAACATAACACAAAATACAAATATGTCCCTATTTTAGGCGGGAAAATATTTTCTTTTTAGGATGAAAAACTATTACTTTTATATATGTAAAGATTTATGATTATTTTTATTTATCTACATAAAAAAAATGTTTGTTTCTATTTTTTTCTATGTAAATAAAAAATCAGACTACTATTTATTTGTGTTTTTAATAGTTTTACTAGTTCATTGTTATAATAATTTTAATAAAAGTATAACTTTTCTTACTTTCTATATCATTTCACCTAATTGATATATTAAATTTTATATTTTATCTAAACATTGGAATATTCTTTTACTTGAATATGTCCTTTTCTTAGAATTTAAATATTCTCTTTCATACTTTAAATCCAAATCTAATTTCGATTCTTATATTCATAATTTCAAAATATATTATATTTCCTTCAAAAAAATATTATATTTAAACTGTTTTATATATTAATTAGGTTTTAATTACTTATGAAAATGAAATAAATATTTTCATCCACTGTATACCTAACCCTCGTGAAGCACGTGTAACAATGAATGGGTTAGTCGGTAATAAATGGACAAAATTAGCAGTCACGTCATGTGCAAGGACGGAACCAGGTTACAGTAAATAGGGGACCCCCCTGGTCTACAAAAATTCTGAATATATACATTAATATACTAGTATAATATACTTATCTTTCTTCAAAATTCTCAGCCTGCCCCCCTCCCCCCTTTCCCCCCTCCCTCATGTTTTTTTAGTTCCGTCCCTGGTCATGTGGATACACTTGGCAAGCGAATTAGATATTTGGGCGCCATGACAGTGGTCTGTTAAGAACTCGACCGGAATGGTCGGTCTAATCGGTCCAATCGAAATCTTATAGTTTAATCAGTTTGATTTGATCAAAAGATTGGAAATATATTTGATCCGGTATGACCCGGATTGAACCGACCAGTTTTTAAAAAAATCGATAACCCAATGGGTCTTTGGTTTAACCAGATTGTGGTACAATTTTTTTTTAAAAAAAAGAATACCAAAACAATGTCATTTCATTTTTTTTTTAATTTTGTTAGTATATGAAACTTATTTATGGACTTGTATTGTCATGACTATTTATTGTTATTTCTTATTTGGAATATTAGGTACTTTATAATGACAATGATTTTAAATTCAGAATGTTGAATGATTAAATTATGTTAATTATATTATATTTTTTTAATTTTTTAATATATATCAAGTCAAATTGATCTAACCAATGACTCACTAATCTGACCAGTGATCCATTAACTTAATACCTCAACCGATTCTATTACCGACCCAGTTATTAAAAACATTGCATGATAGTGGTAGGTATGGTCGTACCCATCTTCTGGCCTCACATTACAGATTACATAATTGGCACCTATATTTAATATTTGGGGATATACCCTTCTAGCCTTTTCCACGAAAGCATAAATGGAGCCATAAATATATATTAACTACTAGGTAGCATGTTCTTATTTTTTTTATTGTGTCAAAATTAAAATAAAAACAAGATAATAATTTTAATTAAATTTAAATAAGAATAAATTTGAGGTAATTTGGAACTCATTTGATAAGATTTTTAGAGATACATCGTTGAAGAGAATTTGTTTAAATTAGTATATGACCGGTGGTCCGGTGCCATATAGGGGACATATATTTGATTGTGAAGTGATACAAATTTACAAATATTTTTTATTTTTATTAGGAATTTATTTAAAATAATTCTTGAGTAGTCTTATTTATAGAAGCAGCAAAAAGATACAGTGGACAAGATAACAATGTAGATAAAGTCAATGGATATAAATACAATTATGAAAATTTCTACTTATTAGATAGAGAAAATAAAGAAAGAGAAGAAAAAAATACATACTTTATTAGAGTATCTTTGTTAGAAGTATTTTATACTACACCTTAATTAATTAAGTTTCATTTCAAACGAGGGTTAAAAGCTGTCACAACTACTCATTTCGTTCCAAAACTTTGAATATTTAAAGTTTTTACACATAAATTAAGAAATATTTAATATATACATATTTAGATTAAATTATCCTTATTTATTGTTTTACAATTTTTTATATTATTTCCAACTACTACATTTATCCTGAAAAAACCCATTAAAATATATTACCTCCAATCATTTTTATAAGAAATAAATTTTAGTGTAAAATATACTAAAATTTGTTTCTTATAAAAAAAAAAAAAAAAGTACCGAAAGAAGTATGTATCTGCATGCCATGTTATAGAAAGCTCGTTACGCTAATCAAGAACCCTTTTGAGATGAATTCAGGTGCAGAGTATTTTCTAAACCTAGCCAATCAGATAAGTTTAAAACACAAACCACCAACTTTTTTGCTATATCACAAAGATAAGTAATAAATAATGATCATCTCATCTCTTATCTAAGCGGATGTAAGTTTTGACCCAACTTTAAATTTATCCTAAATGAATTAATCTGACTAATATATATATATATATATATATATATATATATATATATATATATATATATATATATATATATATATATATATTCTCTCCTTTCCTTGCTTTACTTTCTCCACTCTCTCTCACATTCATTCTTATTTGAATACTTTCCTCCCATGGAGTGGTGGTGTAGTTCACTCTCCTAATATGCATCTGGTTCTTTTATTTTTCCTAAAATTTCTCTTATCATTTTTTGTAATTACCTCACGTTCACAATATTCTATAACTACCTTCATTCACTTCTTTATCTGATACTATATTTTTTTAAATATTTTTATCAGTTTTTTTAATTCCATTTTTTAATCCTGAAAATTTCTCTCTTTCATCAATAGTTTCAAATCCTTAATTCAATTTATTTTTCAATTTTAAAAAATTAAAGCTACATCATTACATCTTCCCTTATCTTTTTTTTTTCTTTAAAAAAATTATAGTTTCTAATTTATTTTATAATTATCTCTTTTTCAAAATTTCTTTCGATGTGCTATATAATTCTTTTTTTTTTCAAATTTTATACTCTCTAATCTTTTGGGCCTTTTTTTAATATTTCTTTTATCTGATTTTCTAATTCTATTTTTTAATTATGAAGATTTACCTCTTTCATCAATAATTTCAAATCCTTAATTCAATTTACTTTTTAATTTTCAAAGTTAATATTAAAAAAAATAAAGTTACATCATTATATATTTCCTTTTTTTTCTTTTAAAAAAATTATAGTTTCTAATTTCTTTTATAATTATCTCTTTTTCAAAATTTAACTATATAATTTTTTTTTTCAAATTTTATACTATCTAATCTATTGATTTTTTTTAATTTTATAAGATTTTCTAACTCTATTTTTTAATTCCGAATATTTTTCTCTTTAGTCAATAATTCTAAATCCTTAATTCAATTTACTTTTCAATTTTTAAAGTTAATATTAAAAAAATTAAAGTTACATTGTTACATCTTTCCTTATTTTTTTTTTAAAATTTTATAATTTCTAATTTCTTTTATAATTATCTATTTTTTAAAATTTATTTCAATGTGCTATATAATTTTTTATATTTTTTTTAAATTTCTTTCTATTAACTATATAAATAAGTTAATAAAAATTTCAAAGACACTAGTGTGTATATATATATATATATATATATATATATATATATATATATATATATAGGGTTTACTAATGCACTCACACCTTTTTTCAGTATGAGTGCATTAACAATCAATACCAACATTTTAAGACAAAAAATCCAATCATTTATTGTGTTGTAATTCATTTATTCTAAGGATATTATAGTAATTTGTCTACTTTATATATATTTTTTTTAAAATTGTTTCTCTCTCCATGATGGTGATCAGTGCAGACCTTGGAAACCTCATCAATCTCAATGCTCAAAGTGGCGCCATGACTCTAACTTCTCGTGCCTCTTCAAGGTTCTTTTCTTTCTCCTACATCAGACTTCTAAACTTTGTCCCCAACCCAAGTGTTTCAATCATTAATTCCAACATTTCAGATTTTTAATCTCAACCTAACCGTGTATATGTAACAAAGATGCAACTGAGAATTTTTCAGTTATCACAAATTTTAATAATCAACCCACAATCATAAAGCAGTGCAGTTCAATTGTAGAATCAGAAGAAAAAAAAAATCCTAAAACTGATCAACATGAGGGAGCGTGGTGCTAAAAAAAAAAATCCGTTATTCCATTTTACTCCAACACTGTTTGTTGGCAATGGCCACTCATCTGTGCTGGTTACCCTTAATCCAACAAAGAAGCCTTATTAGTTTTTTTAATATCGAAAGGCATGCCTTTGTGCAGCACGTTCTCATTTTTGTTGGTGGCGGTGACATGGTGGGATCGGAAATGGCGGATAGAGAAGAGTGGGAAGAAGATTTATTTTTTAATTTTTAAAATAAAATATTAAATTATTATAATAACTCTAAATAAATTAATAAAGTAAAAAAGGTGTTGGTTTTTTTTTTTTCTTAAAGTTTTGGTGATAATTGCTAATGCATTCATACTGGAAAAAGGTGTGAGTGCATTAGTAAATCCATATATATATATATATATATATACACATGAACAAGCACAGAAAACCAACTGAAGGATAAGCTTTGATTATTTTATTCAGCGTTGTAGTAACTACAACAAATTCATTTATTTATCATCATTTTACACGTTTCTCACCACGAGAAATTAAAGTACAGGATTTCTCATGGTGGATCAGTGCTTAATTCATTCACGCAGCAGTAGATGATGCAGCAGCATTCACCAGAACAAACTGGAACGCGTTGTCCTTGGTCACACCCAAAAGCCTGTTTTGTTCATCATCCCTAACAATCCCAATGGTTCCACAGATAAATTTAATATTTCTTTTTGCAGCAAGTCCGATGGGCGAGGACGAGGGCTGGAGGGAGGTCACGCGGAGAGCAAGATCAAAAGGAAATCATGCGGTCATTGGGGTCAACCAACCAGATGTGGCTGGGAGGAGAGGCACGGGTCCTAAGATCGGGGATGGACAAACTTCTTTATTTTTCACAAACTTTCCTGTTAATTTCACAGCAAAGGATATGTGGAATGTATTCAGGAAATACGGAAGGGTCTCGGAAGTTTATATTCCAGGAAAAAGGGATAAGAGGGGTAAGCGGTTTGGATTTGTAAGGTTCGAAGGGGTTCAAGATGCTCGGATTCTTGCTTTGACTTTGGATAAAATTTTCATTGGCAATCGAAAAATCATGGTTAACACACCTAAATTCTTAAGGGGGGTGTGGAAAGGGACAAAATCAGAGATGGGTGCCAACATGAACAAAGAGGACCAAAAGCCAGAGGAGATGAACAGAGGTAGGAACTTGGTGCGCAAAGATGTTTCTTATGCAAGTGTCACGAGGAAACACTCTATGCCACACAAGGTTGATGTTTGGAAGAGGAACCAAAATAAGAAAGACAATTCTTTTAATATGTCGTTCTCGGTGGAAGAGGGTGTCATACAGAAGTTGAACAAAGCTTATGTGGGTAGAGTCGTAAAATCGGGGGACAGTTATATCACCCAACAAAAGCTACATTTGGAAGGAATTTTTGGCATCCGGGCTACACCTTTGGGATCCTCCCTTGTTCTGCTCGAAACAGAAGAATCCAAAGACGTAGCAGATTATATAAACGGAGATATCGCTTGGGTAACGGAATGGTTTGAAGACATAAGGGGGTGGAGTCCTCAGATAATTGACAATGAAAGGATAATTTGGATCAAATGCTTTGGGGTTCCAGTTCACGCGTGGTCAGAGGAGTTTTTTAAGTTACTTGCGTCATGTTATGGGGATTTTCTCTACGTTGATGATCCTACTAAAGATAGGGTCAGGTTAGATGTGGCCAGATTTGTTGTTAGAACTAAGGTGCAGCAGGTGATTAATCACATAGAAAGGGTGCAGATTAATGGAGTGTTATATGCTGTTAAAATGGTTGAAGAAGGATCGGAGGATTGTTCAAATTGTCCCCAGTGTAAGAATGGCCAAGTCTCGTCGAAATATTCTTCTGAAGACTCCGATGAGGAGTCGCTGCTAGACATTTCGGGAGGCAACGGGATGGAAGATCTTTTGGAGGAAGAAGTGTTTGAAAATGCGAATTTTCAAAATTCAAATTTTCCAGAAGGTTCGAGCGGGAATCAGCTTTTGGAGGCAGAGGGTCGTGTCAATAAAGTAGCCGATGGTATTTTTAGAGATCACGTGGATCAACAGAAGGCTACAGCTTCTTTAGCACGCAACAGTCCTGAGGAGAAGGAGAGTGTGGATAATAACCGGCCCAACATAGAGTCCGATTGTTTAGACTCTCTGGCGGGCCTTAGTGTATCAGGGGGGGGTTTGGCCCAAAAAGAGATAAGGGTTGCCAATCCACCTAGCCAGAGTCTTGTTTTGCCTAACCTTTTGAGTTGTCCCATTTCTCCATCTAGAGAAAACAACTCTACGGGTAAGGTTCACAAAGGGGAATCTTCAAATCTGGCGGTGGGTACATGTGGAAGGGTTAGAAGCGAAGATGGGGTAGTATACCAGACCCAGTACGTTACAACTAGAACCACTAATAGTGGGGCTCTGGAGCAGGGCAAGTTTATGCTGCTACGGGATGCTTCAGATTCTGACATTATTAGGTGCAACACCAGACATAAGGCAAGGTCAGAAGGAGATACTGCGAGCAAAATTTGGGATTTGGCCAAGAAAATAGGGCTCCGTAGTGAGGCACAAGATGATCTCTTCATTCAACAAATTCAAAAACTGGAACAAAGGGATCATTTGGCCAAAAGGGATAGAGGGCTGGTTCCAAAAGATCAATGAGGATTTTGTCTCTTAATGTTAGGGGGTTGCGGGACCGTGCAAAACGAAGACGCATTCGGTCCTTGATACTAGATAACAAGGTGGATTTTTGTATGCTACAGGAAACAAAAGTCGAGATGGTGGAGGAAGGTCTAATCAAAGACATTTGGGGGGGCAACTATGATAGTTGTCAGTGGATAGCTCGTCCCTCAGAGGGGATGGCAGGTGGATTATTGAATATATGGAGGAAAGGTTTGTTTAATTTAAAATTTCAATTCGAAGGACAAGGTTTCTTGGGGATTGGTCTGGACTGGATGGACAGTGGAGTGATATGCTTTGTTGTTAATGTTTATTCTCCTTGTTCTTTACCTGGGAAAAGAAAATTGTGGAAAGAATTAGTTATGTCCAAGAGAGGATTTGGCGCAGGTTTATGGTGCATTGCAGGTGATTTCAATGCCATTCTAAATAGGAGTGAAAGAAGAGGCAGATCTGAATATCACAGTTCTTCAGAGATGGAGGAATTCAACTCCTTTTTGCAAGATATGGAGGTAATAGATGCTCCAGCTTTGGGAAAAAAGTTCACCTGGTTCAGCTCTGATGGTCAAGCCATGAGTAGAATTGATCGTTTCTTATTATCAGAAGAGCTTTTTGATATATGGAAATGCTCTTCTCAATGGGTTGGCTCAAGAGATATATCGGATCACTGCTTAGTTTTGTTGAAGAATGAGGTTAGGGACTGGGGTCCCAAACCTTTTCGCTTCTTTAATTTTTGGATAGAACATCCAGAATTTAAGAAGGTGGTATATGAGTGTTGGAATTCATCCAGGATTGGGGGTTGGCATTTATTCAGAGCAAAAGAAAAATTGAAGACCCTAAAACAGAAATTGAAAGGGTGGAGTAAGTCAGTGTTTGGTGATTTGGACAATCAGATAAATGATAAAGTCAAGGAACTGGATGATGTGGATTCACTTCTGATAGATGGCCAGATTCACATGGTGGAGCATAGGAAGCTTTTACAGCAAGATTTTTGGAAGCTTGTCAGACAAAAAGAGAGCTTGATTTTCCAAAAATCACGGGCAAGATGGGTGAAGATGGGTGATTATAATACTAAATTTTTTCATTCTTTCTTGCGTAGTAGGCAGAGGAAAAACCAACTCATAGCTCTGAATTCAGACCATGGATGGCTTGATGATGTGGTGAGTGTAAAAGAAGAGGTCAAAAGGCACTTCCAAGATCTTTTTCAGGAATCTTCGGAGATTAGGCCGAACTTGGATGGGGTAGATTTCAAGCAAATTAGCTCAGAGGACAGGGAGCTCCTATCTTTGCCATTTTCTAATGAGGAGATTAAAGCGGCAGTGTGGAGTTGTGACGGAGGTAAGAGCCCTGGACCTGACGGGTTCAATTTTGATTTTTTCAAATCATGCTGGGACATCATAGGTGATGACATTTGTGCTGGGATACATGAGTTTTATCAGAATTATACTTTGCCAAAGTCAATAACCTCTTCTTTTATAGCTCTCATCCCTAAATCTGATCACCCACAGGGACTCTCAGAATATCGACCTATTTCATTAATAGGAAGTATTCACAAAATTATCTCTAAGTTGCTAGCAATTAGGATAAAAAAAAGTATTATCTTCTGTTATCTCATCATGTCAATCAGCTTTCCTACCGGGAAGACATATTCTTGATGGAGTGCTAGTTATCAATGAACTGGTAGACTGGGCTAAAAGACTCAACAAAAAATTCTTTATCTTTAAGGTAGACTTTCAAAAAGCCTACGACTCAGTAAATTGGGCTTTTGTGGATTATATGATGTCCAGAATGGGTTTTGATGATAAGTGGAGAGCTTGGATCAGAGCAACAGTTTTTTCAAGCAACATCTCAATCCTTGTTAATGGCAGTCCAACTCAGGAGTTTGAGGCAAAAAGGGGTTTGAAGCAAGGGGATCCGCTTGCCCCTTTTCTTTTCTTGATAGTGGCAGAAGGTCTCGCGGGTTTGTTCAGAAGTGCAGTAGAGTGTGGGGTATATAAGAGTTTATCAGTGGATGAGAGGGTGATTTTCTCCTTGCTGCAGTATGCAGATGACTCAGTTATTGTGGGAGAGGTAAATTTTGATAACTTGTGGGCCCTTAAAGCTATTTTTCGTGGATTTGAGCTATGTGCTGGATTGTCAGTTAATTTCCACAAAAGCTTCTTATATGGAATTAACATAGATGCCTTATTTTTACAAGCAGCAGAGGCTTTCTTACATTGTAAGGTTGCATCTCTGCCCTTTAAATTTTTAGGACTGCCCATTGGGGCGAACCCTCGGTTGTGCAGAACATGGGACCCTGTAATTGATAATTTCAGTAAAAAATTGGCATGTTGGAAAGGTAGAAAGTTGTCTATAGGGGGCAGGTTAGTTCTCATCAACTCAGTTTTAAGTAGTATCCCATTGTACTTTTTTTCTTTCTTTAAAGCTCCGAAAAAGGTCTTGAAAATTCTAGTAGGAATTCAAAGGAAATTTTTATGGAATGGGGTGGCTGAGTCACAAAAAATTAACTGGGTTAGCTGGGATCAGGTTTGCTTACCAAAAGCTGAAGGTGGTCTTGGAGTCAAAAATTTACAGTTGTTCAACATTAGCTTGCTGTCAAAGTGGAAGTGGAGGTTTTTAACTGATAAATCTTCTCTGTGGTATGATATGTTAATGCATAAGTATAGCAACCTTGGTGAGTTCTCTTTCAACCAATCATCTTTGACTAATACATCCATCTGGTGGAGGGATATTTTGAGTATTGGGCAAAGTGCATCTGGAACTTATGGCTGGTTTGAGGATTCTGTTAATAGAAAGGTGGGTGGTGGTGAACAAACAGCTTTTTGGCTACACAAGTGGCATGGTGATATTTGTTTTAAAGATTCTTTCCCCAGATTATTCCAAATTGCAGAAAATAAGTCTGATTTTATTTCAGAGGTGGCTGCATATTCAGGTGAAGATACAATTTGGAGGTGGAAGTGGCGTAGGGAGTTATTTGCGTGGGAGGAAGACCAACTCATACTTTTGTGTCAAACTCTACAAGGGGTAAAATTACAGCCTGGTGTGCAAGATACTTGGGAATGGAAAACAAGTGAAGGGTATGGTTTTTCTGTGGCAGCAGCTTATAAAAGTCTCTTGGCTCAACACCAAGTCGGTCTAGGTATGCAAACTGAGTTATCTTTTTTGAAGAAGCTCTGGATCTGTGATGTTCCTTCCAAAGTTTTAATTTTCGCCTGGAGGTTGCTTTTGTATAGATTGCCTACATGTGACCAACTCAATAGGCGTGGGATTATCATCCCAAATTTGGAGAACTCATGTTACTTTTGCCACAATGATATTGAAACTGTTGACCATTTGTTCATACAATGTCCGATCTCTTTTCAGATTTGGAATGAGGTTTTTAGATGGATGGGTATTATAACAGTCCTTCCACAAGATGCAAAGCAACTTTATATCCAATTTGGCTTCCATATTAGGGGGGCAAGAACTAGACGCTGGAAACATATGATATGGCACGTTACCTGCTGGAGCATTTGGAATTTGAGAAACAAAATAGCCTTCAGGGATGCAGCAGATGAGGTAGGGGGTATTTTGACAGCAATTAAGACCATTTCCTGGCAATGGTTTCTATATAAGAAAGCTCCTAAACCTGGTTGTTTCTTCTCTTCATGGTGTATGAATCCCCTGCAAAGTTTACATATTTAATGCTTAGTGGATCCTACTTTGCTGGGTTATTTTGGTTATTCAGGCAAAGGAGGAGTCTCTTTTGAGATTTTTTGATGTAATTATCACACTGTACATCTTGTACAGATTGGATGTAATTACTGTCTCTTTATTATTATATATATATATATTTGCCTTCCAAAAAAAAAAAAAAAAAAAAAAAAAAAAAAAAAAAAAAAAAAAATCCCAATGGTTCCACACTCGACGTTGTGAAGTGAACAGAAGGAAAGCTTATAGGCCTTGTCAAAGGAAGCTTTTTCAATTACAAAGTAACCAGTCACTGTATTTTCGTAGCCAGTAATTTTAACAGTGGGTCCTTCTGATAGACCCTCGACAAGAGTCCACTCAGAAGGAGTGGGGGCACAGTTCGGAACAGCAGTGAAGCTAAGGTCCACTCTTCCTTCGGGGACCCAAAAAGTACGGAACATGGATGAAATCTTCAACGGTAGCCCGTTAGAGACCTCGCTCGGAGATTGCACAACACTGAGAGGACAAGTTTCGTTCCCTGTTTTGGCTAGCTCTAGTCCACCGCCAAGTGCCCAGATATACGGCAGCAAATAGTATTCGCCACCATTTCGGATCGGTTCACCGTTAACGTCGAGGACTGGTTGAGCAGTGGCTGAAGGTGGGTATAAGGTGAATGCAGAAAGTAGAAAGAGAGCAAAGAGCTTTGCACTCGACATTTCTTGGGCTAGCTGGCTATGGAAGGCTTTGGCTTTAGATTAGTTGCGTGAATAGGCCAAGTTGGGAGAATCCTTTTATAGACGGAAGTGCTGGGGATGAGGCACATTTTGGATGGATAGAAACAAAAGAGGAATTTTTTTTTTTGGTAGGTCAGGGATCACGGATGTTTCCTAACCCACTCGCGGTGCGTGACTGTCGCTGGTTCCAGAAAATTTTGCACATGAAGAGAATCGAATACGTATTTTTCCACTAAATAGATTGTTCTCTCACATGTGAACGTAGCGAGACATTACACCACTCCTTAATCATCATATAAATACATTAGTTAGGGATAATGGTCAAGTAAAGTAACCCATTAGGTAAATAATATAATAAAAAGATTAATATATTGTTAAAAATTCGGTATTTTAAGAATATTTTTAAATTCAACCACAAGTTTTTTTATCTTTTAAAATTTTAATATCTACATTTTTACGAGAAAATGAATTTATATACAAATTAACAAAATTAACCAAATGGCTTAAATGAAATTTTTGCCTCAAAAGTTCCAAAAACGTCACAAATTTCATCTCCCAAATTTTGTTTTCTTGAATTTTGTCCTCCAATTTACAAAACATCACGAATTTTTCTCTCACGTAGAAAAACTGCTATGATTAATGAAAAATGGTCACAAAATTGTCTTAATTGTGGTGATTTATAAAGGAAAAACCTCCACAAAATGTCTTAATTGTGATGATTTTTATACTTGGGGAAACAATTCGCAATGTTTTGTAAATAGAAAGGCAAAATTCGTGAAAAAAAATTGAGAACAAAATTTGCAACATTGTGAAACTTTGGGGGGAAAATATGCAATTAAGTCTAATTAAATATAGTTTATTTAAATAACTGAATTAATAATATTTTAAATTATTTTATTCAAATAATATTATCTTTTGATAGTACTAAATATTTTTATGAACCATAAAATTAAATTTTTATTTTTTTGTCAGAATATAATATTGTTTTCAAAAGTATATCCATATTTTTTAGTTATAGACAAATCCTCTTCACGCAATATTTTCAATAATAATATTTATTTTTTAAAATTACATCCATAATTGATTTATTTAATATATGTCTATTGCAAAATAGTTTTAAATTATTTTTTTACTAACATTATAAATAAAATATTGTAATTACTTCATGCATACTGAATAATATATTTCATTTTTTCGTTATACAAAACTTATCCTTTATTACTTAAAAGAATATACACTGGTCATTTTAGTAATTTTAATTTCCCACCAAAACTTTAAGAGTCAATTTGGTAATTTCAAGTAAATCAAAACAGTTACAAAAATTCAAAATAAAATTAAATAAAAGTAATAAATATTTTCTTATGATTTTAATATAAATCAATATAACCATCTTCAATCAATTCCAAAATAAAAGGGGATTTAAAATCAATAAATTAACATCATCCTTTATTACTTAAAAGAATATACACTGGTCATTTTAGTAATTTTAATTTTCCCCCAAAACTTTAAGAGTCAATTTGGTAATTTCAAGTAAATCAAAACAGTTACAAAAATTCAAAATAAAATTAAATAAAGTAATAAATATTTTATTATGATTTTAATATAAATCAATATAACCATCTTCAATCAATTACAAAATAAAAGGGGATTTAAAATCAATAAATTAACATCCTTTATTACTTAAAGGAATATACATTGATCATGCTTTATTACTTAAAGGAATATACATTGGTCATTTTAGTAATTTTAATTTTCCCCCAAAACTTGAAGAGTCAATTTGGTAATTTCAAGTAAATCAAAACAGTTACAAAAATTCAAAATAAAATTAAATAAAAGTGATAAATATTTTCTTATGATTTTAATATAAATCAATATAACCATCTTCAATCAATTCCAAAATAAAAGGGGATTTAAAATCAATAAATTAACATCATTTATTACTTAAAGGAATATACACTAGTCATTTTAGTAATTTTAATTTTCCCCCAAAACTTTAACTGTCAATTTGGTAATTTCAAGTAAATCAAAACGGTTACAAAAATTCAAAATAAAATTAAATGAAAGTAATAAATGTTTTCTTATGATTTTAATATAAATCAACGTAACCATTTTCAATCAATTCCAAAATAAAAGGGGATTTAAAATCAATAAATTAACACTTTTGGAAAATTAAATTAAAAGAGTGTGGTCAAATATCCCCTATAATTCACATTTTAAACGAATAAAAAAGAGTAACGTTTAATATAACATTATTTTGACATATTAATATAGCTAGCATTTAAAAAATATTTGCAAGAGTAACGTGTAGTATAGAGTATCGTGTAATATTGAGAAGAAAATAATTGTTATGAAACTAATAATATTAATATGTTTATGAAAATGTTATTAATTACATTATAAGATTTTTTTAGATGAATTTAGTAAATATACGTGTTTAATATAGTAATCATTTATTATTTAAAGGAATATACACGGGTCATTTTAGTAATTTTAATTTCCCCCCAAAACTTTAAGAGTCAATTTGGTAATTTCAAGTAAATCAAAATAGTTACAAAAATTCAAAATAAAATTAAATGAAAGTAATAAGTGTTTTCTTATGATTTTAATATAAATCAATATACCCATTTTCAATCAATTCAAAAATAAAAGGGGATTTAAAATCAATAAATTAACATTTTTGGAAAATTAAATTAAAAGAGTGTGGCCAAATATCCCCTATAATTCACATTTTAAGTGAATAAAAAAGAGTAACGTTTAATATAGCATTTTTTTTTACAGATTAATATAGCTAGCATTTAAAAAATATTTACAAGAGTAACGTGTAATATAGAGTATTGTCTAATATTGAGAAGAAAATAATTGTTATGAAACTAATAATATTAATATGTTTATGAAAATATTATTAATTACATTCTAAGATTTTTTTAGATGAATTTAGTAAATATACGTGTTTAATATAGTAATTAGTATATTAATATAATATACTATTTACTATATTAAATTTTATCTACTAAATTAAAAAATAGATTTAAATTATGTTAATTTATTTATTAATATAGAAAAATCATTTAAAACATTTAAATTGTTTTTAACATTATTTAAAAATATATTAATTTAAAAATATTTTTAATATATTAATTGATTGATATTAAATATACGTGTAAATGGTGAAGTAATTAGTACTAAATTTAGGGAAGCATTTGCTTTAATCAAATAATTAAATTCAAATTTCAAATATTTTTGTTATTAATTGTAGGATTATGTCCCACTTTCTCATTAATTTCAACACCACCAAAATAAGGTTACAATTTATAACATAATAGGAGAAACTACTATCATTCTCTCATGTAATGTTGTTCATACAAATCTGTACTTCACCTCTCTCCCTCTCTCTCTCTCAAGTGTATCTATCTATCAAGCTTAGTTAGAATATGCAAAATGGAAACAAAAAAAAAAAGTCTATTTCTGTCACTTTTAGAATCTCAAGTCCCTTACACGCATGCTTCATTTGAATATGCATATGCTTTCTTTTTTCATTATTTTCTTTTTTTGTTTGGTTTCTTCAATCTCATTATTTTTTTCTTTTTTCTTTTTGTTCAAAACGTTACTGGTTTCCCATAATCAAGCTCACCGTGAGTTACCACAACACTGAGAGGGCAAGTTTCATTTCCCGTTGTGGCTGGTTGTACTCCACCGCCGTATGCCCAAATAGCCGGCGATATATAGTATGAGCCACGGCGATTTTGAACCGGATCGCCATCAACATCGAGCACATATTGAGCAGTGGTTGAAGTTGGGGTAAAAGGTGAAGGCAGAAAGGAGAAAGAGAGCAAACAACGTTGTAGTAGACATTTCTTGGGCTAGGTGGGTATGAAAGTCTTTTCCCTACTCAGTTGCATGAATAGACCAAGTTAGGAGAATCCATTTATAGACGTGGAAATTTATTGTTGGACACCTTCTTCGGTGTCTACACCTTAAGTGAGATGGAAAGAGATGAGAGATAAATGATTAATTGGATTGATGATGTAGTGTGATATGAAGGGAGAGATAGAGAGAAATAAGAGGTATTAATGTGATGTTTGAAATTTGTGGGTGTCTAAATATAATGACTAAATTATTCTTTTGGTCCCTTAACTTTATTTTTAGTTGCATTTTGATCCTTTATCTTTTTAAAGTTGCAAAAAGGTCCTTTAAGTAATTTTATTTTTAGCATGTTTGTAAAAAGGGCAAACGGGGAAAGATAAGAAAAAAAAAGAGAAATAAGAAAAAGAAAAAAGAAAAAATTAACCATCAGATTAAAATTGAAAAGATCTAACGGACTAAATTATCTTTCCCATGGTGGGAAATAAATTAACAGTGCAGTTTGGACAATTGACAGTGGTGCAGGTATTGCGTATATTTATCAATATGTATTTGGCCTTTATTGCATGGTTGCAGTAGCAATGCAGTTTAGAGGGGAGAGGGAGTTTTCAATTAGTATGTATAGTGTACGAAAATAAAAGGAAATTTTAATTAGCCTTACGGGAAGTTTAATCAAAGATTATGCTTGTTTAATTAGGTGCTGATAAATAAAATTAGGATTTTTCCATCCATTAACTTAACATTCACTGACAGAAGGACAAACTTGCTAAAAATAAATTACTTAAAGGACTTTTTTGCAACTTGAAAAAAATAAAGGATCAAAATGCAACTAAAAATAAAGTTAAGGGACTAAAAGAATAATTTAGCCAAATATAATCACTCTTATAGACGTATGTGCTAGTGATAAGGTGAATTTTGGACGGACAGAAAAAAAATGAAATATAGTATAATTGTTTTTTTTTTTTTTTTGACGTCCAATATAGTATAATTGTTAAACATATGAAAAGGGATGAAAAAGGGACTAGAATAAATTATAATAATGTTGTTTTTTTGTTGATCATAAAGTTATAATGATTGATGTTTGTGGTTACTATTTAAAATATAATCACTCTTATAGACGTATGTGCTGGTGATAAGGTGAATTTTGGACGGACAGAAAAAAATGAAATATAATACAATTGTTAAACAGATGAAAAAGGGACTAGAATAAATTATAATAATGTTGTTTTTTTGTTGATCATAAAGTTATAATGATTGATGTTTGTGGTTACTATTTAAATTATAATCACTTTTATAGACGTATGTGCTGGTGATAAGGTGAATTTTGGACGGACAGAAAAAAATGAAATATAATATAATTGTTAAACAGATGAAAAAGGGACTAGAATAAATTATAATAATGTTGTTTTTTTGTTGATCATAAAGTTATAATGATCGATGTTTGTGGTTACTATTTAAAATATAATCACTTATAGACGTATTTGCTGGTGATAAGGTGAATTTTGGACGGACAGAAAAAAATGAAATATAGTATAATTGTTAAACGTATGAAAAAGGATGAAAAAGGGACTAGAATAAATTATAATAATGTTGTTTTTTTGTTGATCATAAAGTTATAATGATCGATGTTTGTGGTTACTATTTAAAATATAATCACTTATAGACGTATTTGCTGGTGATAAGGTGAATTTTGGACGGACAGAAAAAAATGAAATATAGTATAATTGTTAAACGTATGAAAAAGGATGAAAAAGGGACTAGAATAAATTATAATAATGTTGTTTTTTTGTTGATCATAAAATTATAATGATCGATGTTTGTGGTTACTATTTAAATTATTTGAAATAAAATGAGATAGAAATTTTGGCCCCTTCTCCTATATATTGAAACAATTATAACATTTTTACAACAAAAAAAAAGTAAATATTTTAGCAAAAAAAATTGTGGTAAGGAAAATATTGTTATAGCAAGAAATTAAAAACGAAACCAATTTGAAAATTTTAAAAAATTTATGGAAAATATTAATATAGCTAAGAATATTTTAATTTGTTAATTTTATTTTTCTAAAATTTTAAAATTACAGTAAATTTTATTTTCTAATATTTTTTAATTTTATTACTAATACTCTAATAATACGTATTAATATGATGAAAAAAAAGATGATAAAGTCCCCCGCGCCACCCACTAAAAAAAATGAACGAAATGATCTTTCATGAGGTTAGTATTGTAAACATTTATATTTCTTTTATTTTTCTTTATCAATCTACTTTTAAAACAAAATATGTTTCTGTTTAAATCTTGAAGATGTTATCAATTATTATTATTATTTAATTATATCATTATATTAAATTTTGAAATATTTTATTTATTTATTTATAATAATTATTAAAATATAATAATGGAAGTTAGATTAAAAATAAAAATAAATTTACTATGAATAAAAATATTAGTTATATTTAAAATAATGTTATTTTGATTAAAAAAATTAAAAAAATAAATCACATCATTGGAAAAGATGAAAGTAATAAAAAATAATTTCCTAAAAACAATTAGTGTTTTATTTTTCAAATATTTAGTATTTGAAGTGCGTTTACTAACATTATTTTGTAACTTTTACATTTTCAATCATTGAGATGAAGCAAAAAGTTTAAACCAACAATAAATAAAAACAAGAATATTATTTTATGAAAATTAAGTTTATAATTAATATTTATAATTTTTAAAGAAATTATGTTTTTAATATATATTAAGGTTTTACTAAGTAGATAAATGTTAAGTAATAATACCTCACAAAATGTTTATCATTTTTTTTTCTGTCAAGATGTAAATGTTTTTTTTTTTTTCATTTTTAATTCATAAAATGTTTAATCATATTAATTAAGATAATTATGAATAAAATTATTTCATGATTTGAAATTTTAAATTGATAGTAATATTATATATTCTCATTAAAATTAATTAATTGAAAAATATATATTCTTAGTTATGCCAAATTCAAATTAAGGAATATTGTGAAATTTATTTTAATTTCATAACATATATATAATCAATTATCATGTGATGAAAATAATGAATAGAATATTTTATTTACTTTATTGTGTTTAAAATGTTGAAACTATGCAATTAACTAAAAAGCATGAGTATGTTATATGGAACATCAAAATAAAATAAAAGAAGTTTATATATATATATATATATTTTAGTTTTGATACTTCTTATTTGTTGATTTTTTTTATATATATATAATACATATACATTAAAGTTGCAACATTTTGATAAATATACATAAAAAATAAGAATATTTTAAATAAAGTTAATTAATATATTATTTATTGTTCGTAAACAAATTTTATATGTTTGTAGAAGTTATTTTTTAGTGTGGCAACAATTTATTACAGCCAAAGCATTTATTTAGTCTTACACTTGTCTCTCACTCACTCACTGCCATAAAGCTCATGATTTTTGGGGGCATGTGGTAATCCAAATTTCTTAAACTGAACCACTAGTGGATCGTCCTTTGTCACCACCAAACGCCTGTTTCCATCATCATCAATATGAATCCCAATATCCTCAATTGGCAAAGGACAGAACACAAGCTTATAGCCGAGAGGGGAAGCTTTCTCAATTTTAAACCAACCATCTACTCTATTTTTGTACGAACCAATTTTAACAATAGTCCACTTAGAAGGAATGCTGATACATGATAATCGAGGGGATTTAGCTCAATTGGTTGAGCAGAGTGTGTGGGTTGTAAACCTCCTCGTATCGTGTTAGATTTCTACAAATAAAAAAGAAGAAGAAGGAATGCCGATACAGAGTTACAATTGGAAACGAAATGAACTTAATGCTCAAAAGTTGGCCTTAGAGACCTCATTGCGGGATTGCACAACAGTGACCTCATTGCAAGTTTCATTTCCAGTGTTGGCTAGCTACTTCTATTCCACCGCCTATTCCTCTCATAACTGGCAAGATATATATAATATGTGCGTTCATTTTTTTTACATCAATTTATACAATAAATTATACATATAAGAAAGAGAAAAAAAAAAAGAAGAAGAAATATATAGGATGCATGTAATAAATGGTGGAGGCAGAGAGCTAAATATAAAAAGTGGTTTGAATAACACTTTCTTGAAATCTAATGGCTGTAATAAGTAACTAATTCTAACTATTAGATTTCAAGAAAATAAATGGTGAGAATGAAGAATAACTCTAAAAGCAGTGGCAGATCTAAGACCTGGAGTCAGTGGGGACAATTTATTTTAAAAAATAAATCTAATAATAAATATCAGAAAAGAAGAGTGAGAAAATAAGATAATGAATTCAAACACATAAAAATAAGAGGTGTAAATATAAAATGTTAAGATAAGTACTTAAAATTTTATTAAAATAAAAAAGTGTATTTATTTATCATCACATAAAAATAGGCCAGGAGGTTCAAACATATAATATTAAGGGTGCAAAATATAAAATTTTAAAATAAATACATGTAACTTTACTAAAATGAGGGGGTGCATTTGTCCACCCTCAGACATATATAGGTCCGCCTCTATCTAAAAGAGTTATTCTTGGAGTAAGTGAATCTTTTCTCTCATATATATATATATATATATATATATATATATATATATTATATATATATATATTAGGTTTCACATATAATTACTGAAAAATAAAACAAAACGTACGTGATATATAGTGTTACGGCATCTTCTTGCACCGTGAAGGGTGTGAATTTCATTCTGTCTCAAACAGTTAATTTTGGTACACTGACATGACAAGAATGTATCAGCGTATAACACGAGGCATGACTTCCACTTTTTTTATTTGATCAAATAATCACTTTTTAAAAAAAAAATTAATAACCTTTTTGTTTTTTTGTTTTTAATGTGTTTGTTACAACTTTTCAAAATAATCAGAAGTTGAAAAGAATAAAAAAATATTATTATAATTAGAAGCTATT
The DNA here is from genome assembly GCA_026413185.1 of Pueraria montana var. lobata. NCBI lineage: Eukaryota > Viridiplantae > Streptophyta > Magnoliopsida > Fabales > Fabaceae > Pueraria > Pueraria montana. The sequence goes on along the minus strand of CM048650.1, from coordinate 56,200,289 downwards.
TGAAACGATTTTTCCTAAAATAAATTATTTCATTTTGAAAAAGGTGATTTTTCTAATTCTAAGTAAACATGAATCAACCTTTACTTTTTAAAAATATTTTAAAAATAATCAATAAATTATTTTATACCACAATCTAGCTAAGTACAACAGATTTTATTAGAGAGACCATAAGCAAAATGGGTTGAAATAAAGTGGAGTCTTTGTATGGGAAGGTGGATGATGCACCTATAATAAATTATTTTATACCACAATCTAGCTAAGTACAACAGATTTTATTTCCAAAGACGAATTGTGCTCTTTCAAATGCTTTTTTTTGAATTGTATTACTTTCAGAGATTAAAATGACAACTCCTCATACTTTCAAAGATCAAATTTGATGTTTACCCTTTTTAAGATATTTATTATATAAATCAATAAACTTATTATATATGATAATTTGTGATTGGATAATAATGTAAAAGTATTTTACATTGTCAATATTATAATATATTTTTCTTATTAAACACACAAAAAAGGATGAAAGGGAGGAGAATAACCGATGTAGTTTATTTTATTTTATTCGTTATCTTTATTTTTCTTTTTTCTAATTTGGAGGTGCAATGTTAGGTAATAAAAATATAAAGTATTTATTATTCCTTAATTTTCTTATCACATCTACTTCTTAAATATGTAATATATAATCAATATTTAAAAGAGAAACAAAACACACACACATATAGAAAAGACTAAAAATGAAATTTCATAAATATTTTGAGGTTAAAAGGAAAATAAATATAAAAACTTAGCGTTTTAAAAATGTTACTTGAAATAGTGTCTCAAAAAATGGTATAATTACTAAAAAAAATTGTTTAGAAAACAGAATAACTAATAAGGTTAAACAAACTTTTAACAAATAAAAAAAGCTTAGCTTAAAGGACGTGTGTCAAACATAGTCTTTATTGTTTTTGCATGTTTTAACTATTACGATGATATATTGTTCTAAAATAATATGATTTAATCTTTATTATATAATTTTAATTTTAGATCTAAAAAAAATATGATTTTAATTTTAGATTTTAGATTTTTTTCTTTTATTATTGTTTTAATGTTTATTGCCTTTTTTATGCTTTTATATCTTCTGTATCTTTTTTGTTTTGTTCTTTTTATTTTCTTTCTCTAAGTTAAATTTCTATTATTTTATTTACTTTAAATTTAAAATATTTTCTCATATTGGGCATTTAAAATTTGTTTACTAACATTATTTTGTAACATTTACACATACAATTATTAAGATAAAGTAAATGGCTTAAAAGAGGTGGTTCCACAAAAAAATCTTATTCACTTCCTTCCTTCATGATGAAAACATAATTTGTAAAGGAAAACTTAATATTTAGAAAATGTAATTTAAAATACTTTTTAAATATATTTTCTTATTATGAGAAATGAAAACTATAAATATATGTTAGACAACCATACATGGTTGATTAAAATTAAAAGTTTTTTTTAGTTAGTAGTCATATGATCACTTAAAAGGTCATGTGAACTAACATGTCGTTGGTTTGAATGGCACTGGACTTGGATCCTTTAAGCAAGATCTTGGGTTCAAACCTTGTAGATGGAAAAAAAAAATTGGAGGGGAGATAACACTAAAAGTGGCCAACCAGTGATGCCCAAAAGAGTTATGTGCATTTTTCTTTTAATCTTGACTATGTAGTACTCATTTCTCGTAATAAATATTCTCATTTGATAGTGTGCAAGTCATGCACATTTTTCTTTTAAGGTTCACCATTGTAGTTCTCATTTATCATAATTAATAAGTATTCTCATGTAATTGTGTGTGTGTTTCTTTTAATCTTCACCATTGTAGTTTTTTTTTTTTTTGCTGAGTATCTTCACCATTGTAGTTCTCATTTGATTATATAAATTAAAATTATTTGAATATATATCAATACCCACAATTATTTATGTATATTTTTACATATTTATATACATACTTACAATTATATATTTTTTAAAATTAAAAAAAAAGATAAGTATGTTAAAAACAATAATAATATAAAAATTTTACATATTTCAAACTCAATAACCTTACAATGCACAAATTATTACACTTATAATATTAACATTTACGTTCAAGGTTTTAAACTTTTTACATGAATCAATACTTATATTTAATTAAAGTATAATTAATAGTTGCTTTATATAAAAACACATTAATATTTAAGTTATAAAAGTAAATAAGTAAGGAGCTTATTTGAAATACTACATGAATGGATATATAATTTATCCTTTTTTGTAGCATTTGAAATAAGTTCCTACTTTATTTTTACTTTTATCTTTGTTTGTAATTTTAAAATTTCTTCTTTACGTTTCTTATATTATTCTCTCATTTCAACTTTTATAAAATATAATTATTTAAATATAAGTTCATTAAATTTATAACATAGATATGTTTATTTTATTTTATTTCATTTAATAAAATATTTAAAATCAGAATATAATTATAAAATTATTATACTAATTTTAAGATAATTAATTATTTGAAATAAATTAAATGATAAAAAGGTAAAAATGATTTAATATAATTAATTAATTAATTGATTGATAACAAGTTAATAAATTCAAAAAACTAATTTATCACCTTTCAACTTTTATCTTCTAATTAAATTTTCAACTTTTGTCTAACATGTCTAATAATTTTTATAAACATAAAATATTACAACCTAATAAAATAAATTCCTTTACTAAATAATTATAATTTTTTTTCAAACTTATCAAATAAATTTGAAATAACTTATTTATCCTCATAAAATCCTAAAAATATTTTATGTGGGATAGATTCGGCATGCTAACAGTGATGGACCCCTGTCATCAATGGTGCTAGCCTGCTAGGGCATAATTGGGTAAAACGTACGACTGTGATGCGGTCTATGTTAGAACATTTTCCTATTGTAGTAAGTGAGTGCCCACGTCACTTTTAGTTTTGCTCTTTCATTTTCATTGAGCCTTTTATGGCTTCTTGTACCGATAAAAAGAAAACGCAACTGCTGTCTAACTGCAAAAACTCTAGCCACGTGAACGGTGCTACTCGGAGAAATTACTCTTTGTTTTGTTTTATTGTTGTCTAAATTATTAATTTGGACCCTTCATTTATTTACTTAGTTTAATAATTTAGACAACAATAAAACAAAGAGTAATTTATATGTTGAAAAACATAATTCTATTAATTTGATCTTTTAATAATTTGAAGATTGATGCAATGTTGTCCCTCAATTATTCCCCACTTATTCGGTTATTTGTGCTGTAGTAATGGGGGGCAGAATCACTTGGCCATCCTGCAAGTGCATTTTTCTAACTACCTCTATGATATTTTTTTAGTTAGTAATAATTTGCCCATTGTGATTTTATTCCTGTTGTACCATGCCCTTCTGTCATATTTTCAATACCAGAGTGGTTGACCCGTGCCATGCACGGGATAAATATTATTTATGTACATTTTTATAAAATATTTTAAAAATATAAATATTTTTTAAAGTTTATATTAAAAATTATTTACAATTAAAATATAACATTTTTAATTATTAATTATTGATGTACATTATAGATAGGGTAAAATATGTTTTTGGTCCCTCATTTTATCTAAACTTCTGTTTTTAGTCCCTCATAAATTTTTTGTGTTTTTAGTCCCTCAAAAATTGTTTTCTTTTGTTTTTAGTCCCTGACATTAATTTTAACTGTTAAGTAATGTCGTGACGAGCATAATTTGTGCTTGAAAAATTTTTGTTTAAGTTTCTAGTTGTTTTTAACTACTACAAATTTTCTGGCAAACAAAAACTGTCAGAAATGTTAAAAAATTAATAAAAAAAATTAAAATCTCGAACACCAGATTTTCTGAAATCACAAGAAATGTTACAAAAGTAAACATTTCGGACTGTCAAAAAAATTGTAGCGGTTAAAAGTCACTAGAAACTTAATTAGCAAATTTTCACTCATAGTTTATGTTTGTCATGTCACCACTTAACAGTTGAAATTAACATCAGGGACTAAAAATAGAACAAAATAATTTATGAGGGACTAAAAACAGAACATAACAATTTATGAGGGACTAAAAATAGTAAAAAAATTATGAGGGACTAAAAACAGAAATCAAGATAAAATGAGGGATCAAAAATATATTTGACCCAAAATATATAGTTTGATTATATATCTAGTAGACTATAATTTTAAAATACAATAAATGAGAGAAATAAAAATTAGTTATTTGTTAAGTAAAATAGTGATTTAAATAATTATTGTGAAATAATTTTTCAATCTATCAATCACAAATACTATAATTAATAGAATTATGTTTTTCAACATATAAAAATAGTATATTTTAGCAATATTTAATAATTATATTGAATAAAATTTATATACAACAATAACATGTAATTATCTTAATTATGTATATTTAATAATTACATTAATTACTTTAATTTTATCTATAAAAATTTCCAGTAAATTTAATGATACATAAAAAACTAAATTATATATAATTTATGTCATGTATCTTTCATCTTTTTAAACGTGCCACGAATTTTCACATTAAATCAAATAAAATCAGCATTATTTATTTGAATTTATTATTCAAATAAAGTGGATTTCTGCTTTGTATACAAATGTTTAAAATTCTTCGATCAATATTAAAAATGATGAAATATTTATAAATCTACACATTCATAATTCAAAATATTTACCTTATTATATATATTTATTACTTATATTATTTATTTTAAATATAAATTTTAAAATAATGTCACTTTTCTTTTCTTTTTTTTTTAAAAAAAAATACATGTCATAATTATCTTAATTAGTTCAAATTAAAGTATATACGTCATTTAATTATATTAATTAATATATTATTTGGAATGGACGGGAACATTATGTTTTTGGTGGATTTAAAGGAAAAATCAATTGATTTCCATTTAAAATTCTATATTTGCATTTATAAAGCTAATTAAGGGAAAGTTAACAAAAGAATTTGTTTCTGTTTCCATTTAAATGAACTTTGCAAATTCAGTTTGAATTAACCATTGTATTCATAATCAATTAATTTATATTAATTGACTTTATTTTTAATTTATATTTTTATTATCAATTAATAAACTAAAATATTAAATAGCTATTAAACATATATTTTCTGTACTTTTGTATTGTAAATATATAAAATTTTGGTAATATATAGTATAACGCAACATTAATTTATTTGGTACTCAGAATAATTAAATAACAAATTATTTATTAGAATTACAATTAATTGCCATATAAAATTAAACGCACTTAGTTATCTTAATTGTGTAAACGTTAATTGACTTTATTTTTCTTTATCTTATTTTTAAGATTTTTAATGTATTATCTAAATAAAATATTTAGTGTAGACTACCCTATTGTAAAATAATATTTATGATTCGAGTCAAATATCTTTTTTTTTAATTGTTTTAACTAATACTGATTTTTTAATTAACATAAAATCTAAAACATATATTCAAATCATAATTATTTCATCAACTGAAATTAGTTTTTAAAATTTTATAAATTAAAATTTTTGAATGACTACATAATATATTAAGTTATAATTTTATTATCAATAAACTTAAATTTTAATATCTGCAAATACCTTTAAATATATAATTTTTTGCTTATATATTATTTAACATTTATTTTTGTAGTCAGAATAATTAATTGTCATTCAAATATTAATTAGGTGCTAATTTTATTTAATTAAATTGATTAATTACACTTTATTGCTTTAATTGCATAATTGTTAGGAGTGATGGAGCTCTGCTAGGGTTTGAGCCTTGTTTAGATGTCAGCCACCGCAAACATCATTTGTCAATGGAGCTTTCTAGAATTGCCTTCCTCCCCTAAGGAGCACTCCTCTGTTGATCCCTCCAAACAGAGAAAAAGCTTCGCTAAAGCTCTAAATAACACATGTGACATCCCTGTTAGTCAGCTACCTAAACCTTGCCTCAAAGGTGATGCGGTAGCAATTAAAATTCCAGAGGAGGAATACCAAGCTGGGTTGGAGGCTTGCAAAAAGAACCTACATGGAAGAATCATCTTATCAAAAGGGGAAACCCCTTTGAAATTTGCAGAGTTGAAATCAAAGATCCAAACTTTATGGAAGCCCATCAAGAACTGGAGCATGATTTCGTTGGGTCGGGGTTTTTTTGAGTTCTCTTTTTCGTCAAATGAGGATCTTCGAAGTGTACTTTCAATAGGCTCTTGGAACATCAAGCCAGGTATCCTCAGACTCTCTTTGTGGACTCCAGACTTCAACCCTAGCTTTCAGCGTCAGACCCATACTCAAGGGTGGGTTCGAATCACTGGTCTCCCGCAAGAATACTGGAGGCCAAAGATTATTTTTGCCATTGCAGGGGGTATTGGTGTTCCCATCGCTCTGGATGAGGCCACCAGCAGGAAATCCTTTGGCCACTTCGCCAAGGTGCTTGTCGACATTGATCTCAACGGAAAATTCCTAGATCAAATCTTAGTTGAAAGGGAAGGGTATGCCTTTTTTGTTGGCTTAGAGTATGAGAACTTACCTCTTTTCTGCACTCACTATAAGGTTATAGGTCACTCTATTGGAAATTGCAGGAAAATGAATAAAGTTAGCATTGATGCTAATGGACCTTCAAAGGAGAACCTTGATGCTCATGTGAAATTTGTTCCTAAGAGTTCAAACAAGAATTCAAATGAGAAAGGGGAAGGTAATGATATTGTTAACCCTGATAGGAATGACCAAAGTGTTCCGGATAACAACTTCACTGATAACGAGACTAGAGATACACAACATGAGGGTACTGCAGTCAATGAGCCTGCTAGTTCAAGTCACAACAAACAAAGCAGTCCTTCAAAAATTGCCTCAAAGGATAACCAGGAGCCTATTTTGGAGACTCATGAAGTTCGTGGTGATGGAAGTAAGTCATTGGGTAAAGAATTGAATTTAAGTGTGCATCTATATGAGGGGCTAAGTTCAAGTGAAGATAGTCCTCAGGATTCTGATAACATTTCAGAAGAAGACCATACAGATTATAGAGTGGAGGATTCAATACAATCTACCAATTCCAGAAGGATTAGTATTCCCGGTTATAATGTGGAATCAACGAAGGATATAGGGGTTAACAACAGGAACATGTCGCAAGTTAATCAAGATTTTCATATCAACAATGAAAACATTTCCCATGACTTGAGAATTGTTGGGAAATTATGGGGTGAGTTAGTGGACCAAGAGAATGAAAATGATGCAGAAGAGCAAGCCGCATTAGAGCAACACAACAACAATGAAAGGTCCAAGTACTTGACTGGAAAAGATAGCACTAGTTTTACAACAGTGGTTTCTAAATCTAAGAAGAAGAAGTTGAGGCAGCAACATAAGGTGACTTCCAAAGGGGAGAATTATAGAACCCGTTCAAAGGGTGGTCCATCCAATCAATGTCAATGAACATTCTGTTCTGGAATGCCAGAGGCATCGCAAACCAGGACACTAAGTTGGTTCTCAAAAGAATGTGTAAAACTCACAAGCCTGAGTTTGTTTTTATATCTGAGCCTTGGATCTCTCCTGATAAATTTCCTAACTCCTTCTGGGGGAAATTAAATCTGAAGTTGTTTGCTGTCAATAGCAGAGGCTCTCTTTTTCCAAATCTGTGGTGTGTTTGTAATGATCAGTTAAATCTGAATCTCATACAGGTTTCTTCCCAACAGATTTCTTTCTCAGTGTCTATTGATAATCAGGATGTGTTCATAGCAGCTGTGTATGCTTCTACATCATACATAGAGAGAAGAAATTTTTGGATGGAATTAAGCTCTTTGCAGAATTCAAATCCTGGTCCCTGGTGTTGCTTTGGTGACTTTAATGCCATCATTGGTGCTCATGAATACAGAGGGAGTAGCCAACCCAACATAACTTCCATAAAAGAGTTCAGGGAATGGACAAACCTTAACAATTTGCATCACATCATGACAAGAGGTACTCAATTCACCTGGTCAAATGGTAGGAGGGGATCAACCTATACTGCTAAGAGGCTGGACAGAGCGGTTTGTAATGATTCTTAGATTAACAGTTGGACATCTATATCTTGTTGCACTCTCACCCGTAGTAAGTCAGATCACTTCCCCTTGCCGTTGAATGTTATAAAGGAGACAAAAAGTGGTAGTTCTTCATTCAAATTCATGAAAATGTGGGCAAGTCACCCCGATTGTCAAAATATTATTGAATCTGCGTGGACTTTGGAAGTCTCAGGTTGCCCAATGTACATTCTGAATCAAAAGTTGAAGGCTCTCAAATGTACTCTTAAGGAGTGGAACAAAACTATTTTTGGTAATGTGCATGAAAGAGTGGAGAAAGTTGTCTCTAAGGTTGATGAACTGCAGGCTAATATTGATATCTCTGGATACAATGATAGACTGCTTTTGCAGGAAAAGATGGCTCAGACAGAATTACAACAAGCCCTCCTTTATGAAGAAGAATTTTGGCAAGAGAAAGCTAGGATAAGTTGGAACTTACATGGTGACCGGAATACTGCATATTTCCATAAACTTGCAAAAGTTAGAAACGTCACAAAGAGAATTTCTATGCTGCGCACTGATGCCTCCATTATTCAAAATCCTCCTAACATTGAGAATCATATTCTTTCTTACTACAAAGATCTTTTTGCTTCTAGTAATTCCTGCATTGACAATGGAATAATTGAAGAGGTCATTCCCAAGCTTGTTTCAGATGAAGATAATGATGATTTGGTTAAAATCCCTTCCTTTGAAGAAGTTGAAAAAGCTGTTTTCTCTCTAAATGGTGATAGTGCTCCGGGCCCAGACGGTTTTGGCGGTTTTTTCTACCATAAATACTAGAATATCATTTCTCATGATGTCTACAGAGCGGTTATGCAATTCTTCTCAACGGGGTGGATCCTTCCAAATTTGAATTCCAATGTGGTTGTCCTAATGCTAAGGATCAAGGAGCAGACATGATTGAGCAATTTAGTCCGATAGCCTTGGCAAACTTCTAATTTAAGATAATAACAAAGGTGATGGCTGACAGACTTGCCAAAGTAGCTCCCAAAATTGTGTCCCACAATCAAAGATGCTTTATACAAGGTAGACAAATCTCTGATTGCATTTGTGTTGCATCGGAAGCTATTAACATGCTGGACAGGAAATCATTTGTTGGTACCATAGCTCTGAAAATTGACATAAAAAAAGCGTTTGATACTTTGGACTGGAATTTCCTCTTAAAAGTTCTTCATTGCTTTGGTTTTCATGATAGCTTTTGTGATTGGGTGAGGACTATACTGTTTTCTGCTAAATTATCCATCTCAGTGAATGGGAAATCGGTGGGTTTCTTCTCTTGCAAAAGGGGGGTCAGACAGGGCCACCCTTTGTCCCCTTTACTTTTCTGCCTCGCTGAGGAAGTGCTGAGTAGAAGTATCTCAAAACTTGTTCATGAAGGGAAGTTGCAACTTATGACAGGTCCTAGAGGTTATCAAATTCCCTCTCATGTTTTATATGTCGATGATATCATGTTGTTTTGCAGAGGGTCCTTGAAGAATGTGCACATCATAGATAATCTTTTTCGTGATTATGGTAAGGCTTCGGGTCAAATCTTCAATCCGCAAAAATCTAAGTTATATGCAGGAGCTATCACTGAAAGCAGAAAAGCCATTGTTGCTTCTATTTTGGGTTTCTCTATTGGAGTTCTCCCTTTTGTATACCTTGGCATCCCTTTAATCAAAGGGAAACCAAAAAAGCAACATCTTCAGCCGATTGCGGATAAAATTAGAATTAAGCTCTCCAAGTGGAAGGCCTCGCTCTTGTCTATTATGGGCAGGGTGCTCCTTGTCAAATCCGTCATACACAGCATGCTAACTTACAGCTTCCATGTTTACTCTTGGCCTGTGGGGCTCCTTAAGATGGTGGATAAATGGATTAGAAACTTCATTTGGTCAGGTGATGTTGACAATAGGAAGATTGTTACTGTGGCTTGGGATAAGATTTGTAGACCGTCTTGGAAAACTTATGCTGGCAAATAGGGTCTGGATCAGAGATCAATTTTTGGAGGGACAAATGGCTTTCTAAGCCTTTGGTGGACCATTTAAATATCCCAATTGAAGTTCAACCCTCTCTTATTGCGATGGTTAGAGACTTCATCAACAATGTGGTCTGGATTATTCCCCCTTGTTTGATTCAAAGATGCCCCGGTCTCTTATCTGAACTGAGGCAGATCTCTATTCCCTTGCTTGAAGGGCCGGACAAAAAAGTTTGGGGTCAAACATCTTCAGGAGATCTCTCGTTGAAGGATGCCTACAACTTTCTTAACCAACCTTTGCAACAAGTTCGTTGGGCCAAGGTTATCTGGAACAACTCCATTGCTCCATCCAAATCCTTCCTAGTATGGAGAATAATACATAACAGAATGCCTACTGATGATTCCCTTTGGAAACGTGGCTGCACCATTGTGTCTATGTGCAGTCTCTGTAATGCAGCTGCTGAATCTTCCTCTCACCTCTTCCTTCATTGCACATTTGCTTTGAAGCTTTGGAACTGGTTGGAATCCAAAGTGCAGCAGCAAATCAACCTTTCATCTATGGTTGATGTTCTCTCTTTATGTCAGAAAAATTGGAGTCCTCAAATCAGGGACATTCTTGTGGCTGGTATTGTCAACATTATTGCTGTGATTTGGTTTTGTAGGAACAAGGCCAGGTTTGATAACAAACTGGTTCATTATTCTGCTGCATTAAACATGATTTCTGCCAATGTCAGCCTGGTTGGAAAGATTAGCAAAGGGTTTATGTATTCAAACATGTCTGAATTTCACATTATTAAGGCCTTTGATGTAGAAGGTCATCCTAGGAAAGCCCCGCAAATAAAGCAAGTTGATTGGCTTCCTCCAAATTATTTTTGGATCAAGTGTAACACTGAGGGATCTGCCAGAGGTGCTCCTGGATTTGCAGCCTGTGGAGGAATTTTTAGAGATCATAGTGCAGCTATTTTGGGTTGTTTTTAAGCTAACGTTGGCAATACATATGCTCTTAATGCAGAATTAATTGGAGCCATGTTTGCTATTGAAATAGCGAGTGAAAAAGGTTGGAACAATCTCTGGTTGGAATGCAATTCTCTTCTGGTCACATCTGCTTTCACCTCTCCAGGTTTAGTCCCTTGGAAATTGAGGAACAGATGGTTGAACTGTTTGCATATTATCAAGAGCATGAACTTTAAGTTCTCACATATCTACCGGGAAGGCAACACTTGTGTAGATAAACTTGCCTCTTATGGTATAACTATACAAGGTTTTTTGTGGTGGGATTTAATTCCTCCTTTTATTAGGGAAGATTTTTTCAGAAATAGATATGGACTTCCTAACTATAGGTTCAGATGATTGTACATGGGTCTTGGTTTATGCCCCCCATGCTTTTGTTCTCTTCCTTTTTTATGATATTCGCGTAGTGTAGTAGATTTGTAAGGCTTTGGTGCCAACCTAGTTGGGATCTTAGTCCTTATTTTGTCTCTGCATGTCGCTTTTTGATAAAAAAAAAATTGCATAACTGTTAAATCTCCATGTTATTTTTTAAATATGAAAATTCGCTACATATTACTTTTCTTTTATTTTTAAGATTTTTAAATTGATTATCCAATTAAAAAATTTTAATTCACTCCATACAACTTCTCTACAGAATAAATATATTAAGAATTTTTAATTAATTATAAAGGGAAAGATATAATATTTTTATTTTAATTGATAATCAATTATTTAAATTAACGTTAAATATAAAAGATATATAGTCAAGTCAATAAATGGCAATTTAATTACTCATTTTTTTAAGAGAAAATGTTTTTCGAAGGCAATCCAATATTTTTGTCATCCTCTTCTTTTATTGATGTCTCACAACAATAATATTATACTTTGAACCAAATGCACAAAGGATACACATGTAAAAAAAAAAAAAGAAATAATAAGGAACATTGATTCCCAATTCCCACTTTCGATTTCTCACCATGTAAGAACTTTTCTCTTTTCTACACAAAAGAGTCACTAAGTTAACACAACATATTAAAAAAAGTCTGAAAAAAACAATGAAAAAATCCATAAATATAACAAAATAAGTAGAGATAAATAGAGCTTAAAAAACAACACTCATGTCAAGTGTCATCCAACTTGAAAAAAGAAAAAACTGCCCCTCAAAAAAAGAGGACCCAAACTGTGGTCGGAATTTTGAATGTATGATTAGAATAGCTTTGTTTGCCCCCTTTTTTGTTTTGGGGAATAAATAGTTTTGCCCCTAAATATTTGTTCAGGCTCCATTATTCTTCTTCTTGTCCAATTTCTTCTTCGGCATCAATTTCCTTTCTTCTCTTCCTTGTCTTCCGATCATCCAATTGAGATAGTCAACGGCAACAATCTCCCTTCAACTCTTTCGATCATCTGATTGAAATTGACTTTCTCAGTCAATTGGATAAATTACCACCATTTACATTACCATTCAAAGAAAAAAATAAGAACATGGGTTTAAGAACATGGGTAAATCCCCTTGCATTGCTCCATTATATATTGTAAAAGTAATTGTAGAAATTGACGGAAATAATGATTTAAAAACAGAAACAATATATTTACGGATTTAATTTTTAAATCACAATATAATCATTATTTAAAATTCAAAAAGAATTTTTTAAATTTAAATCTCAATATAACATGTAATAGTTATTTGATCTTATAAATCTATAATATTGATGATTCCATTTTTAATTTTGAAAATAAAATATCAAGTGAAATCAAACAGTTTGACTTTAATTAAGAATTAGTCAACTAATTTCTTAAAGATACTTATAAATTATTTAATTTTAATTTTGGATATTAATTAAAAATGATTTTGAATTAATTTTTGTTCCTAATAAATTAACGAGACTTAAATGTATTTGAATTTGAATTTGTATTTGAATTTGAATTTGGTTCGTAACCGAACCAAACAATTCCGAAGCATGAAATGATGACATGTGTCATCCAATGCGTGAGAAACAACCTTGTTTCGTCATGTGTTTTCAGAAACTGTTTTTGAATTCGTAAATTTTATATATATTGATATTGATTACTGATGTGGTGGGAGTTATAAGGTTGATTTGGTGGTGAAGGGAGAAGAGAATGAGAGAGAGGTCGTGGGTTCGAATCTCTCCGTTAACAAAAAAACTAACAATTAACAACTAACATTTGCCGATCGAAAAACAAATATTACTGACGTGGTTTTGAGTCCTTTTACTTTCGTTACTTGATTTGGGCCTAGTGTGCATGGTTTCATTCCACAAGCACTTTGGCCTCCAGAATTTTTTGGAAAACTGAATAGAAACCAGAAATTTGTAATTTCAACAAGCTTTCATCATTAATATAAGCCAATAATACTTAGCAACATCATCTCGGTCTTGGCACAAGTTTTACAGCAATATGTCAACAGACTAACTCATAACTAGTTTCTAGTTTTTCAGATGTTAAGGAAACATAATAAACTCATTCAAAAATTCATAATTATCTCTATTCTCCACACTTGAGCATATGACATCAAGTATCACATGCAATCTCTACAAATACCAAATATTTGGTAGTAGTGTTCAAACAACACCTACTGGATCCAACGTTGAGTTTCATACAAGAGAACTGAAACTCTTTGGTGGTGATGATTTGGTAACATTGATAGTTTTCATTTCTTATCTCTGTCCTTGACAAGTTGCTCTCATTTGACCAGATTCTACAGAAGACAGATGAATATATTTATTAGACATATAATGAATTGTTTTGAAGAGAAAAGTAAACATCAATCCTACCTTGAGATGTCAAACTATTTGAACTGCATGTCTATCCCTCTAAAAGATGTGAACCAGGAAGGTTAGCTTAGTTCTATATGAATAAGTTCAAAGATGCAAAGTGCAAACATAACCAACTTTCAAGTTATTGTTCTTGACGAATGCCATCCATCCACTTGTGAGTCTAAATTTTGTTCTCGTATTGTCTTTATGGATCAGGTACTTTGCAGGCTAAACTCCCCCATTTAAGACCTGAAGGTTAATAAGTCTCTCCTTCTTGTGCAAACAAAGTGTCTTTTACAAAACTTAGATGGTGAATTCTGCCACAGAAAACAGAAACAGTTATTTTGTTTTTCAACTTATGTTCAACAAGTCAAAACTTTTTCTACAGCTTACAGAAGACGAGAAACACCAGTACCGTACAAAGCTTATATCAATACCCCTATTAAAATGTAAGGATAGCCTAGGATGATCTAAACTTAAAATAAATTTTTTATTCTTCTTTTAGTCTCGTTTTGTTATTTTGGTATTGCCTCATTTTCGCAATTGACAGTGTATCAGTGTGTACTATTTGTTCAAATTTGGAATCCTCAAAGTCCGGTTCAACTGGAGAGTTTACAAGCATGTTGAATTCAAAACCTTAGAAAACTACTGACAGAAAGAAAATAGAAAAGTCTTAAAACAAGTCACACTCTAGTAAAAATTAATAAAAAATTGAATCATTAATGCTTATGATATTGTACTAACGTACATTACTGTTTAACAATGGAAATGGAAGTCTTCAAATGCCAGAAACAATTTAGGAGAATCACTACATAGTACGGATGCTGAAAACAATAAAAATTGAGCTTTGATATTCAATAACCATTACATGTATGAATCTTCCCTATGTGGATATGAGCCTGGAGAGTAGCCTCAAAATGTAAAGTTCAAAGAGAACAGTTTTACATCAAAGTGGAAACAGATAGGAAAACATTCACTCTGAAGTGAATTAAAATATCTGCATGCCATATTATAGAAAGCTCGTTATGCTAACGAACCCTTGTGAGATCAATTTATTAATTAGGTGAGTATTAATTTTCTGAACCTAGCCAATCAGATAAGTTTGAAAGGCAAACCACCAATTGTTTGTGTTATACCACAAAGTGATAAATGATAATCATCTCTTATTTAAGCGGATGTAAATTTTGACCCAACTTAATTTAAATCTTTCGTTAATGAATTAATATAACATATACCTTAGGCTGTGTTTGATTATATATCTACGTTAGATGTTTTACAAGAAAAAGCATAAGAGGGTATTTTCTTTTTCTGGTATCATTAAACATCTCTTACGTCAAACAGTCTAGCTAGCCTGCAAATTGTAGATGTTACATAGAAGCACATGTAAAACTCAACTTTGGTTCACCGACGCCTAATTGGCAACTTAGAAATAGTACCACGAATAATTGCATATCTCTATCCTTGTCAGAAATTATATTGAATTTCCATTTCAATTTCTTTTCAAATGTATAGAGGAAAAGACGTAAACCAGACCCAAAAGGTACAGGTTAAATTAAAACAAATTCTCTGGCTCTAGAAATATATATAATTAAACACAAAAAAACAACTGAAGATCACATAATTAAGCTTTGAATATTTTATTCAGTCTTGCAGTAATTACATCCAAAGCATTTATTTACCATCTTACTTAGACCCATCTCTCACTACTTGAAAGTGCACGATTTTTTCATGGCCAGTGCTTCATGTAGATGCAGTAGATGATATTGGAACTTGCTCCAGAACAAACTCGAAATATGGTCTGTCCTCAGTCACAGCCAAAACCCTGACTCCTACTGCATCATCCCAAACAAGCCCAACAGCTCCACACCCATTATTGTCAAACTCACAGAACAAAAGCTTATAGCTATAGCTCCACCCTGCAACCGGCACCCGGTGAATCGAAAACGCGCCTTTCACCGTATTTGCGTAGCCGGTAAGTTTAACAGCGCGTCCTTCTGGTAGACCCTCGACTACGGTCCACTCAGAAGGAGTGGGTGCACACTTGGGAACAACATCAGGAATGAACCCAATCTCCACTCTAGTGCCATTATCAAGGATATAACCAAAAGGTTCTGGGGATGAAACTATCAATGGTAGCCCCTTAGAGGCATCAGGGATAGATTGCACAACGCTGAGAGAGCAAGTCTCGTTTCCGGTTGTGGATAGTGCTACTCCACCGCCCCTTGCTCTATAAACTGGCAACATGAAGAACGTGTTACCGTTTCTAGCAATGTTACCGTACCTGTCCCTCACGGGTTCAGGTTCGGCAGTGGTTGAAGGTGGGTATAAGGTGAAGGCACAAAGTAGAAAGAGAGCAAACAACGTTGTACGAAACATTATTTCTTGTGGGCTGGGTATGAATGGGGCTTAATTTTCTTTACTCAGTTGCGTGAATGAGGGAAGATGGGAGAATCCGTTTATAGAGCTACGTGCTGGTGATAAGGCGAATTTTGGATGGATGGAAATAAATGAAATGTAGCATAATTGTTAAACATGTGAAAGAGGATAAAAAGGAGTAGAATAAAATATAATGATATTAATCTTTACCAAAAAAAAAATATAATGATATTAGTGGTTACGATTTAGATTATCTAAAATAAAATAAAACTTAATGGATGCATTCTATTTCATTTTATTCATTAGGGAAAAGTTTAGTCGACATTAAACTGTGTTCAAGACTACAACTTTGTTATAATAAAATTTTGTATGGTGGACACTAACACTTTGTTTGTACTATTTATGCTAAGTGAATATCTCTTTTGCAATTATTTAGTTATAATAAAAATTTTGCATGGGTTATACCAACCGGGATTGACCATATTGGAAGGGATTAGTCTTTCAACATATTGAATCAAGAGATTCAAATTCCTGTTGAAAGAGGTGTCCATATTTATTATCCTACCATGCTTCAAGCATGATTAATTGCCTTCCAAAGAAGAGACATGTGAGAAACTAAAATATTTTGAGTTATTAAAAAAAATACTAACACTTTGTTTGGTATGAACAAAAGTAGAATAAATGGAAAAGAAAGAAAAGAAGAGAAAAGAAATAATGATTATTTTTTGTGAGCTGCCCAGTTTGAGGTGAAAAGGGAGAGAGAGTAGCATTTTAAATTAACACTTTGTTTGGATCCTAAATGAAATAAGAAGGAAAGAAAAAGAGAAACAAGAAATATAAAGAATGGAAAGAGGAGTAAATATAAGTGAAAAATATATATTGTTTGGATTGGTGGAATTAGGAAAAAAAATGAAGGAAATAATATTTTTCTAGATGTTTAATTTGTTTTTTTTATTATTATGTTATTGGTTTTTTTTTATCGGTTAATGTTAGTTGTTAGTTTTTGTTAGTGAGAAGGATTCGAACCCACGACCTTTTCCTCTCCCTCTCCCTTCAACTACTAAGTTAACCTTATAACTCCTATTATTAAGTTATTGGTAGGGAGTATCCACCGACTTTGTTAATAACTAATCTCCGTCGGAAAATCTGGTTGGCCACCTTTAGTGGGGTCTCCCCTTCCAATCATGTGTTTTCTATCCATAAGGCTTGAAAGTTGAACCCAAGACCTTTCTTAAGGGTATTAAATCCAATACCACTTGAACCAACAACTTGTTGGTAGTTGTTTAATTTGGTTAAATAGAAAAGTGGAAGGAAAGAAATTGAACAAACTTGTAAAAGATAATATTACCTTTATGCAACATTAGAGACATGCAACTATGAAAATAATTATCTCCTAATATATTAGGAAATCATGTTAAAATTATATGTTAATCACGTAAAACTATTTTTAACAGTGTTATACCATTGTATATGGGTTGGGGTACCCCTGGTACCTCCTTTTTATATTTATTTCCTTTTGGTTGGCTGATAAAAAAAAAAAAAAAAAACAGTGTTATACCATGAGATAAATGTAGAAGTAATTTCGAAAACATTTTTTTGGTTAAGAAACTTAATTTACAACATTTTTTTTCATGTAAAGGTCAAATTTAAAAGGTAAGTTTCATCTAGGGGATTAAAAAGTATTTATTATTAAATTAATTGTGTTAATTGCTGCGTTTTGTCTCATGCTTTAATCTTAATTAAAGACGTTCCTAAATTAAAGCATTATTTCTCTAAATAGTACTGTTCACGTTGTTAGAGTTTTTGTAAAGATACAATAATTTCCTCTTTTTTTTTTTTCTTTTCCTTTGGGACAAGAAGTTAGTAGTATAACTGTAAAAATCACCAACAGAATGAAGTAGCAGAGTCCCTTCGGGGACATCAGACAAATTTGACAATGAAGGAGCAAAATTAGTGGTCACGTGACTACTTGTAGTTTTGTAGTTTTGGTTGTACTTGTAGTCTTGTACTCATAAACTGGCCTCACATTACAGATTACATTGGGCACCTATGTAATATTTGGGGACCATCACCGTCGACATGCCAAAAATGTTTTTTTTATAAACTAAAAATTAATCAAAAATGTGTTTATTGTCATGCGATTTTCTATCTTTTAAGAGATGGTTTTTGAACACCCTTTGGGAAAGATAGCATTAAGCTTATCCAGATAAGAGAGAATCTGTAAGGAATATGCTTTAGTGTTTCTGAATATAAAATTATCTCATTATTTTTTAGTTTTTTGGGTAATTAAAGCCAAAGAGTTAATTAGAAATAAAAGGTTGATAATAAATGAATGAGTTTAATGGTAATATACTAACAGTGTAAAATAATTTTACACTATCATCCAATTACAAATCACCGTTGATATGACTTTTAAGATAATTTTGTAAAAGTCAACAAACTTACTATACATTGTGAATTGTGATTGGATGACAGGTGCATATCCCTTTTTCTCAAAATGAATTAAGTCAAATTTATTAGACCATTTAAAATAAATCTAGGCCTAACAAGTATATTTAAATATGTATAAATAATATTTTTTGTTATTATTATTATTATTATTTTATAATGAATTAAAATTATATATTTATTTAACTTTTTAAATATTAAGCTTATTGATCTACATAAAAAGTCAAGCCTATAAATTTATTGAAGGATAAATTTATTCCCAATTTAAATGTCTTATTTTAAACAAGTTATCATGAAGGTCAAATTAAACCCTAAAAGCATGTTGATATCATACAAACAATTTAGACTCAACTCTTATAAAGCCTAATAATCATATTTCCAACCCTGTCTTGTATCTTAGGTAGCAGTGTTTTTAATTTTTGTAATTTATTAGTGTTTTGAAAATTGGATCGGACTGACTAGTCAAACCAAAAAATCGGTGAACCGATCAAGCATCCAATTTAAATAAATCAAACAACCTGCTTGGAGAAACATCAGGTTCAAAGCGAGTCAATGAAAAATACTTTATACAACGTCATTTTTGAAACTTTCTTAAAAGAAGAAAAACCATCGACTAAGCAACAACCTCATGACTGACGGAAATCACTTCGATACTAACTAGTCACGTCGGCCAAATGTGACTGACATTAAATTAAACAATTGTGAAATTAAACAAACAAAAACACTACCATTGCTGACAATGTTCTCCCTATTTCCCCAAACTACCACGCCAAATTAACCACCATCCAAATCCCACATTGCCACCGCCCATTGCCACCTAGGTCCAAACTAGTACTGTTCACGTTGTTAGAGTTTCTGTAAAGATACAATAATTGCCTTTTTTTTTTTAACCTTTGGTACAAAACAAAACGAAGGAGTAGTCCCTTCGGGGACATTCGACAAATTTGAAAATGGAGCAAAATTAGCAGTCACGTGACTACATCCCCATCTTATTCACAAGAGGCTGATATTTGCGGGCCATGATAGTCGTAGTTTTGGTTGTACCCATCAACTGACCTCACATTACAGATTACATTAGCCACCTATCTAATATTTGGGGGACCATCACCGTCAACATGCCAAAAATGCGTGTGCGGGTGTTTTGTGAAACTACAAATTAATAAAAAAGCGTGTTTATTGTTTTGCTTAAAGTAAATTTGGGGAGGTTATTAAATCAATTTCTATTTATTGAAAAAATAATAATTTCTATTTATTTGATTAATTTAATTGCTGGTTTAATTAAAATTAAAATATCTGGATATATAGTTATCTCAATAATTTCATAATTATTGAAATTAAAGCTGAAGGGTTATTTTGTAGAATTAAAAATATTATGTAAAATTAGTTATTGAATTAGTTGATAATTGTAAAATGACATATTTAATTATTTCATTACACCTTAAATTTCATAATTATATATATATATATATATATATATATATATTTTTAACTAATTATTACTTTTTGATTAAATTTATTTTAAATAATTTGTGATCTTTGAAATTGAGATAATAATTTAGTTGTATTGTAATTTTAAATAATTTTTTAATTGAAATAATATAATATATATGAATTTATATTATAATCTTAATTATTTTTATTATAAGAAAATGATATTTAATGAAGATGATAAAAAGAGATTAATATAAAAAAGATAAAAGAGCAATTTTAAGAAGGCAATAAAGGTAAAAATTGAAAAATGATAATAAGTTTGGAGCATATTTCAAATGTACATGAAGCATATAAATTTAAATCTCTGTTGTGAAATATATATTTACCTTTATGTTGTAAACTATTCAATTGGCCTGCCTCTTCAGTTTGAGATATATTTACCCTTATAATTTGACTATTATTACACTTTTCTCTAAAGTAACGAGCGATTATATTTTAGTTAAATATAAGTATACATGTTAAAATTTCATTAGTTTAAACATAATATTAATATTATTTTGTATTAAAGATTTCATATAATGATTTTAAGAATTGGCACTACAACCCAATTTGAAGAAAATCTTATACACAATCACCGAAGAATAACATTGTCTGAATTTCACTATCTGATGTAATGACTCACTGGGTTATACAAATTTTATTCATGATATAGATATATAAAGTTTTTAAAATATTAAAATGGTAGTATCATTCCAAAGGAAATGATTGTAAAAATGAAAACTTATAATTTAAGAAAGATTATGGTCAATTAAAAATATTTTGGAATGTAGCCAAATAATATTGTATTATTTTCATAGTATATACCAAATAATTTTTTTTAATAATACAGATATTTATAAATAATTTTGATATTAAAATGGTATGGATACATAGATTTTTTAAAATATAAAAAATTCTACATGATATTATTTTATATAAAATTAATATTTATTTATAATTTAAATATTTATTCTTAAACTTTTGATATTAATATGTTTTTGTAATGATGCATTTTATTTATTTCAAAGTAGTGTAGTTTTCTATTTAAACACATGTTATTACTATTTCCGATGCTTTTTATAATCAACAAATAATAGTATTAAAATACTATAATTTATTTCTTATAAAAAAAATAGTGGAAAAAATATAATGTTATTAAATCTGCTTTGGTCCAGCTGGTCTAACCACAAACTAGTCTTCATTATAGCAGGCCGGTATATTTTATACTATTAGATTGAATTTGTTACTGACTCGATGTTAGCATCATTTAAGGGTAGATTGGATTTGTTACTTATCCAGATACATCAATGCTCTTGTTATTAGGGGTAAGAACAAAGGATATGTCGCCCGACCAAAGTTTATGGCGAAGCCTACATTAGACTTGAGTTAAGGGTTACATCTACGGTGAATCACCTTTGTAAGTGGTGTATTATAAACCACTTTTAAATACCATTAGATTCATCTCATTCCCCTTAGAACCAGTGGTGTGGTGGCGGAGCTGCTACAGGTTCTGATGGCATTTGGGTTTCAATAAATTGTTCACAAGTTGCGTAAATCTCGGTGCTAAAATGAGGCGTTTCCATCAGCAATGGAAGGAAGCAAAATAGGTTTCGGTTGTGTGAGATTAGCAGAGAATAAGAAGTGCATTGAGGCCGTTGGGTGCGATAGGTGAAAACAACTTGTTTCAAATTCAATGGCCATATTGATGCAGTGATGCTGCTTCACTCAAAGGGAGGGGTTTAATTTGTAATTTGCTACCAAAATCATGCAATGTGTCACCTTAAACGCTTCTTCACCACAACATTTCTTTTTTTTTTTCTTTGGGTTTCTTTGGTGCATATATTTTTATTTTCTCCATTTTAGGTGGAATGTTTCTGTCCATTTATGCATCTTGTGATTGAACGCAGTTGCGCCAAAAAATAATTTACTTGGTCTGAATTTTGGTTCTGATCAGAAAGCATTAGGAGATCTGAGAAGCATTAATCAATTTTAGTTCATCCCCAAACCCCGTCAGAACCCGTAGCGGCTCCGCCACCGCACCATCGGTTCACCGAAAATCCCATCCAGCAGTGGTGAGCGGCAGCGAATCTGTCAGAGAACGGAGGAGGGTTCTGGTGGTGGCAAGCGGGTGGTGAACTTGTTGGAGCGTAGGAGGGAAAGGGAAAAATGAGAGAGAAAAAAAAAATAGAAGAAAAAATATGATACTAATAGTGCACCAAGATAGTGTGGGAATGAGATGAATCTAACTGTGTATAAAAGTGGCTCATAATACACCATTTACAAAGGTGGTTCACCGTGGATGTGGCCTGAGTTAAGTTAGACTATTTTATGAAATAAGTTAGGTCAAGTTTCATAAAGAGTTAATATATTTTCAGACACATTCTTTTGAACACACTTTTTATTGTGAAATGATGTTGTATTAAGTATTTTTTATTGACTCACTTTAAATCTATTATTTCCAATCTGGTTCTTTGATTTATTTAAATCAAAATACTTGATTGGTTTACCAATTTTTTGGTTTCACTAGTCACTCCAGTCTAATTTTCAAAACACTAATAAATTATGAAAATTAAAACTACTACTTTTATAAGACACAAGTGGAAATCGGTTGATTAGGCTTTATAAGAATTGAGTCTAACTTTTTTTGTATGATATCAACATATTTTTAAGGTCTAATAATTTAACATTCATGATAACTTGTTTTTTTTTTTGGTACAAGTGGATTCTTTTGGTACAGGTTCATGATAACTTCTTTAAAATAATACATTTGAATTGAGAATAAATTTATCCTTCAATAAATTTATAGGCTTGATTTTTTATGTAGGTCAACAAGCTTAATATTTAAAATGTTAAAGAAATATATAATTGTAATGCATTAACAAAAATTATAATAATAATAATAATAATATTAAACAAAAAATATTATTTATACATATTTTTTAGGCCTTTTTTTTTTTAAATTGTGTAAGAAATTTGACCTTTTTAACCAAATAAACTTTTACAAACTAGGAATGCTAGCAACACATTGTCTAACACACTTTTCCTAACACACACACACACACTCTACTATTGGTTAAAATTTATTAGAAGTTACAAAATTATGAGAGAGAGTCATTAAATAAGATGTGGAATCCACAAATTTATGTGATTACATACAAGTTTTCTTTTCTCTTATTTAGTTGAATGGAAGATAAGAAGAAAAGAAAAAGCATATTTGTAAAATAAAATAAATAGCCTTAAACAAATATCCATATGTAGTACAATCAAGATGCTTTTATCCTTTAATATCAAAAGGCTACTCTCCCTCCTCTCTCATCCCAAATTGGACAGCTCACCAAAAATAATCATTATTTCTCTTCTTTTCTTTTCTTTCTTTTCCGTTCTTTCTATTTTATATCATACCAACCAAAATGTTAGTCTTTTTCTTAATAACCAATTTTTTTTTGGTTTTCCACATGTCTCTTCCTTTGACGGCAATCAAGTTCGAGACATGATAGGACACTAAATGTGGGCACCTCTTCCAATGGGGATTCAAATCTTGGTTCACCACATCATGAAAAACTAACTCCTTCTGCTATACTCAACCCCAATTGGTATTACTCAAAAACTTTATTATAACTAAGTGATTTCACAACAAGAGATATTCACTTGCCATAAATAGAACAAAGAGTTAGAATCTGTTTGGGTAAGCTTATTCGCAAGTCCTTCTAGAAGAAAAAAAATAAGAAGTAAAAATGATATGAGCTTCTTTATAAGTTAAATTTAACTTATGCATAAGCTAATTTGTAGAAACTTTCTCATATAGCTTCTTTAAAATATGAGAGAGCTTGCTTGTGCAAATTAGCTTGTGCATAAGCTGATTTTTACTTATGAAGAAATTAATCTCATTTTCTCATCTTATTTTCTTCTCCTAGAAAGATTTCTGGATAAATTTATCCAAAGAAGCCCTTAGTGTCTACAAAACAAAATTTTATTATAACAAAGTGTTAGTGTTGAACACAGTTTAATGTCGACTAAACTTTCCCCTAATGAATAAAATGAAATGAAATGCATCCATTAAGTTTTATTTTATTTTAAATAATCTAAATAGTAACCACTAATATCATTATATTTTATTCTACTCCCCTTTATCCTTTTTCAAATGTTTAACAATTACACTATATTTCATTTATTTCTGTCCATCCAAAATTCGCCTTATCACCAGCACGTGTAGCTCTATAAATGGATTCTCCCATCTTCCCTTATACACGCAACTGAGTAAGGAAAATTAAGCCTTTCATACCAAGCCCAAGAAATGTCTAGCACAACGTTGTTTGCTCTCTTTCTACTTTCTGCCTTCACCATATACCCACCTTCAACCACTGCTGAACCTGAACCTGTGAGGGACAGGTATGGTAACATTGCTAGAAATGGTAACACATTCTTTATGCTGCCAGTTCACAGAGCAAGGGGCGGTGGAATGATACGAATCGGAACTGGAAACGAAACTTGCTCTCTCAGTATTGCGCTATCTCCCCGTTATGAATCCAAGGGGCTACCATTGATTATTTCATCCCCAGCAGATTTTCCTTATATCCCAGAAGGCTCTAGAGTGGTCATTGGGTTCACTCCTAGCTTCGTTCCGGAGTGTGCACCCCTTCCTTCTGAGTGGACCCTCGTTGAGGGTCTACCAGAAGGACGCGCTGTTAAACTTACTGGCTACGAAAATACGGTAAGAGGCGCGTTTTCGATCCACCGCGCTTCCCCCTACAATAGCTATAAGCTTTTGTTCTGTGAATTTGACAATGACGGGTGTGAAACTATCGGGGCTATTTGGGATGATAGTTGGAGACTCAGGTTTTTGGTTGTGACTGAGGACAATCCGTTCGAGTTTATTCTGGAGGAAGCTCCATTGTCTACTGCATCTGCATGAAGCACTGGCCATGAAAAATCTGGCAATTTCTCGTAATGGGTCTAGGAAAGGTGATAAATAAATGCCTTGGATGTAAATTACTGCAAGACTGAATAAAATATTCGAAGCTTAATATTATGTCTTCAGTTGTTTTTCTGTGTTCATATTTCTAGAGCCAGAGAATTTATTTTATTTTATCGTGTACCCTCTCGAAAATTATTGGGTCGGGTTTACGTCTTTCCATCGATACATGTTGTAGATGAACCAATGACAAAATTTCACTTGAAAAAAGTTGAAATGGGAATTCAATGTAATTTCTGACAAGGATAGAGATATGCAATTATTCGTGGTACTAACTCCAAGTTTCCAATTTGGGGCCGGTGACCCAAAGTTGAGTTTTCACTTTTCAGTGCTTCTCTCAAACATCTACAGTTTACAGGCTAGCCAAACTGTTTGACAGAAGATATGTTTGATGCCAAAAAAACAAGAATATATCCTTTTATGTTTTTTCTTGTAAAACATTAACGTAGTTATATAATCAAACGCAGCCTAAGATATATGTTGGATTAATTCATCAAGGATAGATTTAAAATTGGATCAAAATTTACATCCGCTTGAATATGATTATCATTTATCACTTTTGTGATATAACACAAAAATGGGTGGTTTGCCTTTTAAACCTATCTGATTGGCTAGGTTCAGAAAATACTCAGCACTTGAATTGGTCTCACAAGGGTTCTTGATTAGCATCACGAGCTTTGTATAATATGGCATGCAGATATTTTAATTCACTTCAGACAGAGTGAATGCTTTCCTATCTGTTTCACCTCTGATGTAAAACTGTTCTCCTTGAGCTTTTGCATTTTTAGGCTACTCTCCAGGCTCATCTCCGAAGAGGGAAGAGTCATACATGTAATTTGAAAGCGCATTTTTTTGTTGTTGTTGTTGTTTTCAGCATGGTGATTCTCATAAATTGTTTCCTGCATTTGAATACTTCCATTGTTAAACAGTAATGTTAGGGCAATGTCGTAAGCATTAATGATTCAATTTTTGATTAATTTTTACTAGAGTGTCACTTTTTTTAATTCAGTCTTTTCTATTTTCTTTGTCAATATTGTTTTCTAAGAGTTTGTTATAAATCTTCTTTTTCTGCAGCGGAATCATCACTCTTTCCATGAGAGAGCTTTGATACCATATCAGAGAATTGAGATTGGATGTAAGTAACTCCTAATTGATGTGTCCACACATCATAGAGTTCAAAGAAGAGAAGTGGAGTATCAACAAAATAACTCATTGTATTTGATTAAAATGATAAAAGAAACAAATGAAGTAGTACATGATATTCCTCTTTATACTAACTATTGAGCATGATAACAAGTATCATAACAAACTAGAAGATTAACCAAGTTACAAAATTTTACTCTCCTAATACTTGTAAACTCTCAGATTGAACCTGGATTGAGGTTTCCAAATCTGACCCAAATAAGACTACAAGGTTGGGCTTTAGTAAACATAGCAGACACACAGACTAAAAGGGGCAATACCAAAATAACAAAACAGAGAATAAAATAATAATAATAATAAATCTTTTAAGTTTAGATAATCTTTTTCCTAGGTTATCCTTACATGCATTTCCGTAAAACAAACTATCTGGCATGAATCATGTACGTACAATAATTGAATATATTATTATAATTATTATTCTCTTTTTTTTCTATAACATTTGAGTATCATAGAATATCTTATACGTATAATGCCTTTGTTCTCCATACATATATGTTACTATAATTGCGAGTTGTGGTTGCTCCTCGAAGTTTAATGTTTATAGAACCAATAAAATATAAAATATCCTTGACAATTCCTAATACTAATTCCAAGTCTAAATTTCAGAAGTCTGGAGTCATTTTATGCTTATTTCAGTTTTCAGTTGCTATTTGATGATAATTAAAGTAAAAGTTCCCTCTATATTACTTTGAAATTGTGAACAAAAGTCTATGTAAACATTTAATTATTTCCTTTTCTTTTTATCTCTTTTTAGAAACAAAATAAAATAAATATACATTAGCAATAATTAGTTTTAAAAAGATTTGTGTAAGTTACTTCAATTCTGTGCATGTTCTATCAATTGCAAAATAATAGCAAAGCAAAATATCAACGTTCTTATATAGTTGAATAGTATCCCATCTTGTTCAATTATTTTATGCCTCAACTTATAATATATATATATACTTAGTAGAACTTTTAGTAAAAAAATTTGTATACTTGAGATTAATATATCATGTTGTTTAGTATCGACTCTTGTTAACTTAGTGGAACTACTTGAGTTTGACATATTATGTAAGACCCCAAACTGATCACTCCCTCCTATTTGGAAATATTTTAGATAATTGAGTGGACCTAAGGAAATTGTTACAACACTAGTAGAAGGAAATTGGACATTTTATTTGTTTATATGAGTGAATCGAAACTAAAAATGAATTTTATGAGCTTGGAGATAATATTATTCACCAGGAAATTAATTTGAATTTTTAAAAACTACAATATTTTCAATTGTTCTCAAATACTTTAAGCTCAATAAACAGAAATTTTTGGAAAGCTAGTTGGTATCCTTATGAAGCTAAATACTTTGTTTTATTCCAAAACCATTCGAATTAATCTCTATAAATTAAGGTTTATACCACTCATTCTGGCAATCAACTCTCAAACCCTAATTAATCCCTTTTGCACCCACTTCTAAACCATGTCTTTTTCTCCTCCCCCAAAGCGCACCAAATTTATGGCAACCAAAGGCTAGAAGAAGCCTTCCACCTTTGCTAAGCAAGCAAACATCAACTGTTGGTTTGCTCACCCCTCCTGCATTCAGAGGAACAATGACTAGTTTGCATACTGCTCTATAATTCCAACCAAAATCTTATTAGTACAATGGTTTGAAGCGCAAGGTTTTGGGTTTCTAGAGATATTGATGAGTGAGGTTTTGGGTTTCTAGAGCTATTAGAGTCTGAGGGGCTTCAATTCTTTGTTTAAATGGGAAGAACCTATTCTCAGATCCATGAAGGATAGGTGATTTCTGAGGTCAAAGGGAAGAAGATTGTTGTTTCTTATCAAACCTGGTATGCTATAGCAGGTATTAAATCTTGTGGCAGTGAGGCATTTGAGTCCCTAGATGGTTTTGATAAGATGTGGCTTCATCAAAGTGCTCTGAGGCGTCTTCGTGCTTATATCAAGGATCAATTCCATATGGCTTCTCTGAAAGTAGAACAGAGATTGGTTGCTTATATAATTGCTTGGGTGCTTGCACTTAGTTAACAGTGGATGATCTTGTTCTTCTCTATACTTTGAAGAACAATACTAATCTTGACCTAGGTTTCATTTCCAGGAAACAGTTGTGAAGGCCACTTGCTTAGGAAATTATTGATTTCCTTATGCTGTTATGGTATTTAGAATCCTTCACCACTTTAAGATGCATGTGAAGGATGAAGTGGTGCTAACTCAAAAAGAATACAAATAATGGTTTTGGCTAACATGCATGATAATTGAACTTCATGGAAAAAGATGAAAAGTGTTCGAAACAAAGGAAAAGGTAAATAGTGCCTATGAAATCAGCTGAGACAATGTGTGTGAATGAGTGTGTGCAGTGTTGAGTTTGAAACCGTGATTAAATAGGCTTGAAGGTAGGTCTTTGAAATGTTAGTTTATAAATAAAGAACAAAAATATTTATAAGCTTGAATTTGAAATGACGATTTTTTGTCGACTAGGGATGAAGCAAGATTATTTTCTTTCATTTGAGGGACCCAAATATAAAAATTAAATTCTATTTTTAAAATTATGTATTAATTTTAACCAACTACTTATATCCATTTTTTTATTTTTGAAATTTGTTAAAACCATGTTATTCTATGTATTAAAAGTCTCATTTTTAACAAACACTAAAAAAATTCTTTTTTTAAAGTGTCAGTTTATAACTATTTTCTGGCGCATAACATGATTGCCACAACGGATACACGTATTGTCGGTTAATAACTATTTTAAAACACTACAATGTTTAAATATTTGTATTTTATTTTTTGATCATTTTTATTTTCTCTTTTTGACACATGTGTCCCTCTAAACCTAGGCAGACATACTAGGCACGCTCTCTCTATCTCCTTCCCGGCCACTCTACGCTGATACTCCCTTTTTCAGTTCTCACTCTCATCCAAATCCTTTAACTCTCTCTCTCTCTGTGTCTCCCATGATGGCTTCCTTCCACAGATAAAAACCCTTCCTTCTTGATCAGAACCCCTTCACAAGGTCGTTGATATGCAGAAACTCTTTGATTGGTGAATCAAACTCCTTCCACCGGTCAAAACCCTCTCATTGCTCGACAACTAGGACAAGAGCAAGCACTTGCCAAGAAGGATGGATCCATTCTTTCTTGATTCGGTCATCAACGAGATCGTTCACCATAGCATCAAAAGGTATTCATTTTAATTTGTGTCTTTCTAATAAAATATTTCACTATTAATTCTATAATTAATCCATAGAGACCAAGAGAAATATTTTTTGGTTTCACACAAGTATTCTTTTCCATAGATAATCATTTCAAACTATCATTTTTGTTCATCTTTTTCTCTTTCTACTTTGTATAAAAATTAATTATTTTAACAGTCTTTTAAAAAATCAATAATTTAGAGTAATACTATCCCGATTTAAATTATTTATTATAAATATAAAATATAATTACGCATTCAAAATATTTTTTGAAATTAATTATATTTTTGTAATTATAAGATAATTTAAATATTCAAAGTGTTTAGTTATCATAAATTTTAATTCTATAAAAATAAATATTTACTCTATACAACCTATGAGCTAAAATACTAATTACATTAATTTCATGACAATTACTTGTAGTAATGGGTTATCCAATTCATTTTTTTTATTAATAATATGAAAAGTGTGTAGTTGATAAATATTTCAAATCATTAGCCTATGAAATATTTATTCACATTTACTGTTTGTTTTTCTTAGGTCAAACTATATTTATGAGGTCAAGCTAATTTATTATTGTGTTTTTTTTCCTCAGGTCAAACTATATTTGCTGGGAAAGAGTGAGAGAAATTCCAACACTCAAGAATTTAATTCCTTTTCTACTGTGATATATTTGTTATGATTTCTATTCAACATGTGAAATAAAACACATTTCCATGATTAGAAATAATAAAGAAATTGCTATTATGTTGATAGAATAAAAAGTAAAAAGTTAAACATTTAATGCTAAAACTTAAAACAATATATATTTTAAATCTTTAACATATAAATATTTATTCATATTTAATATTTTTTCTTAGGTCAAACTATATTTGATGGACATTCCTAAAAAGGTGAGATAAATTTCAATCTGATAGAAAGTTGAGCAAACCTTACATGCAAATGCAAAGAGCTACCCCTCAAGCCTATTTAATCACGGTTTTAAACTCAACACCGCACATAATCATTCACACACATTGTTTAATAAGCCGACTTCATAGGCACTATTTACCTTTTCTTTTGTTTCGAACAGTTTCCAACTTTTTCCATGGAGTTCAATTATCGTGCTTGCCAAAACCAAAACACATCTTTCCCAATGTCACATCCTCTCTCCAACGTCTCCAATGTGAATTTAAATATCTCTGGATGCTCATTACAAGGTAATGCTTGCTTCATTTTCCTCACTTGCTTCCCATTTGTTTTGTTGTTCAAGAAAACAATTTTTCTCACATGTGTTCATTTCTAGGGTGTGAGTTTGTGCTAGGTGGTTTTCCTGGCAAAGGTCCGACACCCACAGTTTTGCCAATGCCGGTGTCGGTCAATACCGACAAAGCGTTTTGCCGAGAGTTGGAGAAACAAAAAATGCGACGGGAACTGGAGAAGGAGGAACTCATAAGTGCGATAATTGTCGGCGAGATGGCGTTGACAAGGCGGCGAGAGTTGGAGCAGGAAGTTAGGAGGGAAATGGCAATGGAGAGAGGGCTACTAATTCCAATCCAAAGACCAGAGGGGATCCTGGTTCCACAAAAACCAGACGAGATCTTGGTTCCTGAAGGATTTCCGATGTCTTTCCATCCAACAAGTCAAAGGATTCATGACATAATCATATTTCGTGGGGTGCAATCCAATTTATCCTCCCAAGTTAATAACAGACAACCTTATACTAATATCAGACAATAGTGTTATGCCCAGGGTCGGCCTTGAGCATAGTCCGGAGGTGCGACGGCCAAAGGCACATGACTAAAAGGGGCCCAAAAAATAAGAAAATGATTGTAGTTGTGTAGTATTTTTTTTCCGATGTTGTTTGATGTTATTTCAATTAAGGAATAAAAATTGCAATTTTTTTATGTCTCTTGTTATTCAAATTAAAATATGATATGTGATTAGAAAACATCATTCGGTTATTGGCTTCTTTTCCTAATGTGTTATATTCATAAAATCATGTAAAATGAATGTTCAAGTAATAGTGACATATCAACATGTAGCGAACCTATAATAACACCTTACAGTGTGTGTGTGTGTGTGTTTTTTTTATAAAAAAAAAATATTTGCAACACAAACACAACTCAAATTATAATGGAATTAAAACTAAAAGTTAGTATATAAATAAAGAACAAAAATATTTATAAGCTTGAATTTGAAATGACGGTTTTTTTGTCGACTAGGGGTGAAGCTAGATTATTTTCTTTGAGGGACCCAAATATAAAAATTAAATTCTATTTTTAAAATATTGTATTAATTTTATCCAACAACTTATATCAATTTTTTTCTTTTTGAATTTTTTAAAACCATGTTATTCTACATATTAAAAGTCTCATTTTTAATGAACACTAAAAAAATTATTTTTTCAATGTGGCTGTTTTCTTTTTCTTTTTTTTTTTTTTGATGTTGGTAGCAATTGAGAAAATGTTGAATTTTTCTGGCGCATAACATGATTGCCACAACTGATACACGTATTGTCGGTTAATAACTATTTTAAAACACTACAATGTTTAAATATTTGTATTTTATTATTTGAAAATTTTTATTTTCTATTTTTGTCACGTGTCCCTCTAAACCTAGGCATACATACTATGCGCACTCTCTCTCTCTCCTTCCCGGCCACTCTACGCTGATACCCACTTTTTCGGTTCTCACTCTCATCCAAATCCTTTAACTCTCTCTCCCACGATGACGTCCTTCCGCAAATAAAAACCCTTCCTTCTCGATCAGAACCCCCTCGCAAAGTCGCTGATCCGCAAAAACTCTTTGATTGGTGAATCAAACTCCTTCCACCGATCAAAACCCTCTCATTGCACGACAACTAGGACGAGAGCAAGCACTTGCCAAGAAGGAGTGACCCATTCTCTCCTGATTCGTTCATCAACGAGCTCGTTCACCCCGACATGAAATGGTATTCGTTTTAATTTGTGTCTTTCTAATAAAATATATCACTATTAATTCTTTAATTAATCCATAGAGACCAAGAGAATTTTTTGTTTTGTTTCACACAAGTATTCTTTTTCATAGATAATCATTTCAAACTATCATTTTTGTTCATCTTTTTCTCTTTCGACTTTGTATATAAATTAATTATTTTAACAGTCTTTTAAAGAAATCAATAATTTAGAGTAATACTATATGTCCCAATTTAAATTATTTATTATAAATAATAAATATAATTACGCATTCAAAATATTTTTTTTGAAATTAATTATATTTTTGTGATTATATTACCAGAAATTTTAATTCTATAAAAAAAATATTTACTCTATGCAACCTACAAACTAAAATACCAATTATATTAATTTCTTGACAATTATTTGTAGTAATGGGTTATCCATTTCATTTTTTTCTTAATAATATGAAAAGTGTCTAATTGATAAATAATTCAAATCTTTAGCCCATGAAATATTTGTTCACATTTAAAGTTTGTTTTTCTTAGGTCAAACTATATTTATGAGGTCAAGCTAATTTATTATTGTTTCTTTTTCCTGAGGTCAAACTATATTTGCTGGGAAAGAGTGAGAGAAATTCAAACACTCAAGAATTTAATTCCTTTTCTACCGTCATATATTTCTTATGATTTCTATTCAATGTGTGAAATAAAATACCTTTCCATGAATAGAAATAATAAAGAAATTGCTATTGTGTTGATAGAATAAAATGTAAAAAAAGTTAAACTTTCAATCCTAAAACTTAAAAAATATATATTTTAAATCTTTAACACATAAATATTTATTCATATTAAGTATTTTTTTTAGGTAAAACTATATTTGATTAACTTTCCTTAAAAATTAAGTGACATAAATTTCAATCTGATAGAAAGTTGAGCAAACCTTACATGCAAATGCAAAGAGCTACCCCTCAAGCCTATTTAATCAAGGTTTTAAACTCAACACCGCACATAATCATTCACACACATTGTTTAATAAGCCGACTTCATAGGCACTATTTACCTTTTCTTTTGTTTCGAACAGTTTCCAACTTTTTCCATGGAGTTCAATTATCGTGCTTGCCAAAACCAAAACACATCTTTCCCAATGTCGCATCCT
Source organism: Pueraria montana var. lobata (assembly GCA_026413185.1). Lineage (NCBI taxonomy): Eukaryota > Viridiplantae > Streptophyta > Magnoliopsida > Fabales > Fabaceae > Pueraria > Pueraria montana. The sequence goes on along the minus strand of CM048650.1, from coordinate 56,166,757 downwards.
CTCTCCAACGTCTCCAATGTGAATTTAAATATCTCTGGATGCTCATTACAAGGTAATGCTTGCTTCATTTTCCTCACTTGCTTTCCATTTGTTTTGTTGTTCAAGAAAACAATTTTTCTCACATGTGTTCATTTCTAGGGTGTGAGTTTGTGCTAGGTGGTTTTCCTGGCAAAGGTCCGACACCCACAGTTTTGCCAATGCCGGTGTCGGTCAATACCGACGAAGCGTTTTACCGAGAGTTGGAGAAACAAAAAATGCGACGGCAACTAGAGAAGGAGGAACTCAGAAGAGCGATAATTGCCAGCGAGATGGCGTTGGCAAGGCAGCGAGAGCTGGAGCAGGAAGTTAGGAGGGAAATGGAAATGGAGAGAGGGCTACTAATTCCGATCCAAAGACCAGAGGGAATCCTGGTCCCACAAAGACCGGATGCGATCCTGGTTCTTGAAGGATTTTCGATGTCTTTCCATCCAACAAGTCAAAGGGTTCATGACAGAATCATATTTCGTGGGTCCAATCCAATTTATCCTCCTAAGTTAATAACAGACAACCTTATACTAATATCAGACAACACCGTTACACCCAGGGTCGGCCTTGAGCATAGTCGGGAGGAGCGACGGCCTAAGGCCATGACTAAAAGTGGCCCAAAAAATAAGAAAATGGTTGTAGTTGTGTAGTAAATTTTTTTTCGATGTTGTTTGATGTTATTTTCATTAAGGAATAAAAATTGAATTTTTTTTATGTCTCTTGTTATTCAAATTAAAATTATGATATGTGAATAGAAAACATCATTCGGTTATTGGCTTCTTTTCCTAATGTGTTATATTCATAAAATCATGTAAAATGAATTTTCAAGTAATTAATAGTGACATATCAACATGTAACGAACCTATAATAATACCTTATAGTGGTTTTTTTTTAAAAAAAAAAGATTTCCAACACAAACCACAACTCAAATTATAACGGAATTAAAACTAAAAGTTAGTATATAAATAAAGAACAAAACTATTTATGAGCTTGAATTTGAAATGTTGGTTTTTTGTCGACTAGGGATGAAGCTAGATTATTTTCTTTGAGGGACCCAAATATAAAAATTAAATTCTTTTTTCAAAATTATGTATTAATTTTATCCAACAACTTATATCCTTTTTTTTCTTTTTGAAATTTTTAAAACTATGTTATTCTACATATTAAAAGTCTCATTTTTAATAAACACTAAAAAATTTCTTTTTTCAATGTTGCTATTTTTTTTTTGGCGGTTGGTAGAAATTGAGATAACGTTGAAATTTCTGGCGCATAACATGATTGTCATAACTGATACACGTATTGTCGGTTAATAACTATTTTAAAACACTATAATGTTTAAAAATTTCTATTTTATTTTTTGATAATTTTTATTTTCTATTTCTGTCACATGTGTCCCTCTAAACCTAGGCAGACATACTATGCGCGCTCTCTCTCTCCTTCCCGGCCACTCTCCGGTGATACTCCATTTTTTGGTTCTCACTCTCATCCAAATCCTTTAAGTCTCTCTCTCTCTCTCCCATGATGACGTCCTTCCACAGATAAAAACCCTTCCATCTCGATCAGAACCCCTTCGCAAAGTTGTTGATCTACAGAAACTCTTTGATTGGTGAATCAAACTCCTTTCGTCAATCAAAACCCTCTCATTGCGCGACAACTAGGATGAGAGCAAGCACTTGCCAAGAAGGAGTGACCCATTCTATTCTGATTCGTTCATCAACGAGCTCGTTCACCCTGACATGTAATGGTATTCATTTTAATTTGTGCCTTTCTAATAAAATATTTCACTATTAATTCTTTAATTAATCCATAGAGACCAAGATAAATTTTTTTTGGTTTCACACAAGTATTCTTTTTCATAGATAATCATTTCAAACTATCATTTTTGTTCATCCTTTTCTCTTTCGACTTTGTATATAAATTAATTATTTTTACAGTCTTTTAAAAAAAATCTATAATTTTGAGTAATACTATATATCCCAATTTAAATTATTTGTTGCAAATATAAAATATAAATACGCATTCAAAATATTTTTTGAAATTAATTATATTTTTGTAATTATATTATCATAAATTTTAATTCTATAAAAATAAATATTTACTCTATGCAACCTATGTAACACCCTAAAAATTTCAACTCAGTTATATATATATATATATATATATATATATATATATATATATACACGTAATTATATTTATCTATGTATAAATCTCTGTAAGTAACTGACAGAAATTAATTCGCTAGAATTAATTCTCTGTAGTTGTTTTTCTGTATAAATTGACTGTTAGTTGGATTTTAAGTTTCGGTGAAAATAAAATAACCTGTGTTATTTTGGATAGATGATGTGTGATGTAATGAAACTTTATGTTTTCAGTATTTAAATTCATCGATAAGAAATAGATATTTATCTGTTTGAAATATTTGAGAAAAAAGAATGTGAATTCATCTGCCTGTAGAAAAAAAAATTGTCTTCGATAATTCATAAAATTGTTGTCTCTGTGTTGTTGGAAACTTATCTGATTGGAAAAATCGTTTTCAATCATTTTTAAAATCTGAGACTTGCAAGACAAGGAATCTTTCCTAAAATTCATCTATGAGTGATTACTCTACAGAGAAATTTTAGGAAAGTTATTTAAAAAGTTTTTCAATTATAAAGAATTATTAAAATTTAAATTGGATGTTTATCTATTCATTTTTTAGAACGCGTTCCGGGTTGAATTACATATTTCTACACTGTGTAACTTGACACGACCCTAACCCATCTAATCAAGTGACCATTGGCCACTAAAAATCCATGCAAAACAGTCTCTCACACTCAAACTCACGGCCATTAACACACCCTCACAACTATCTCTCAAATCAAAACTAAGCCTAACACTCACTCAAATCTCTCACTTCACTTCAGCCTCACACTTCAGCCAAAGAACAAAAGTTGCTCCTCCCTCTCTCTTCCTTTCTTCTGGCTGAGACACCCACCACCCTCACAAACAGCATTCTTCACCTCTTCTCCTCCCTTGCATGCCATAGCTAGAATGAGCAAAAGCCAACACTCCTTTGGAAGAAAGTGATCGGCTCTTCCTCCTTTTCACATGAGATCACCACTGTGGTAAGGGGACTCCTTGTGCATTCTAAGTGGCTGGAGGTGGAGGATCCAGCCACTCTTTGCATAAATGCCTCCCTTGTTGATTGAAATTGGGAAAAGTGTGCTTGCATGTGTGTGCTGAGTGTTGTTTCTGAAAAACATTTTGGTAGTGGCTTGTGGCTGTGTCCAAATCTCTCTTCATCTTTTTTCTTTTCAGAAATTCGTGGGATGGCTCCAATACAAAGGAGACCATGCCCAATTTTTGTTAGAACCCATTTCCAAAACCCTCATGCATTTTCAAAACTCGAAAATTGGTGTTGGCAGTGGCTGTCTCACGTAGAAGCCCTGCACAGTGCTTACGTTTTTGTGCATAACTTTTGATCTAGCCATTGGATTTTGATGAAACTTGTCCTCGGTTAAATTAGACTCAAAATGAACAAACTTTTATTTTTAGATCATTGTGAGATAACCTCAAATGAAGGTTCATCCATGACATGCAATGGGGGCAATTCTGCTTGTGAAAACTGGTTTGGGCAAGGTTCGGTTTTTGAGCTTTTTACACCAAAGTAATGACCATTTTTGAAATATAATTTTGTTCCTAAAACTAGACAAACAGATATTTAAAATGATATAAGTTTCGAAAATTTTCATCCACAATTACTAATTTTACAAATTTGGTTTAAACAGAACTCATGCATGGATTCCAGAATTTCGAACCTGAGACATAGGTCTTAGAAAATAAATTACTAGGAAAAATGTAAGAGGAATTAGGATTCAAGTTTTACTTTTTCTGAAATATATGAATGTTATCTTTTTACCATAAAAATTTGTGGTAAAATCTCATTTGGGAAGGTTGAGAAAATTACACATCTGAGGTATGCTCACTGTGAAGGACATACTGACCTGCGAACTTCTAGGAATTTTAATAATTTTTTTAGATTTAATTTGAGAGTGTGGGATACCTTTTTGAAAAATAGGTTTTAAGGGCTTTAATTTGATATAATAATTTCACAGAAAAAAAATTGTTTGCTAAATTAATTTTGGACAAAGATTAGGTGCTGCCAAAAGGGTATTCTGTTTTAAATTGCCTTTGAAATATGATGTTTGGTTTGTGATATATTTGAATGTTTAAATTAATTATAATTGTGTGCACGTAAGGCAGTAGGTAAATTTTACCCTTGCCTTAAATGATTGTAAGACCCTTGGCATGTGAACCTAGGGCATCTCTATGCGTGTGATTTGTGCGTTTTGAAACGCTCTGTGGTACAGTCACGTGGACTGTAGTATGAATTGTATTTCTCTGTGATGTCTGTGTTTTGTGAGAATAAGACTCGAACGCGAATGCTTATGTGGACTAGGACTCTGTCCCAGTAATCCGGGTAAATTTTATTCGGCAATAATAATAATATAAATTCCAACAATGAGAATAATTAATTTAGACTTAAGAATTTATTTATTTTATAAGCTTAATAAATGAACTCTTTAATTTGTGCTTTGGACTTAGATAAATTTTAGAAATTGAGAGGGTAAGGCACAAATAAAATGTAATAAAGAATCTTGATTACACGATGGCGATATACGCCTTGAGAGTTGTGCAACGAGGAAATACGCATGTACGGTGGACTGTGAAGGAAGTCGCGTGGGGCATTTCTGGCTGAGAGAAAGATGTAAAGATGTTGGCGGAGATCGAACGATGTGGTCACTAATAGGTGATGGAGAACATATTATCATATGGTATAATTTCATTGGAGCTAGGACAAGGTCTTGAGCTCGGCGTTGATTTGATCCGTCTTATACCCCCAGCAGCGGAAACCCACTGTGGTGAGCAAACATAATCTCCGTGTGAGAGTGTGCTAGGAGTAAGTCCTCGAAGTATGAATGACCACAGATTGGTACCTGAGAAATGATCGTGAGGCATTATGATCTTGGAGGGTAGGCGTCAAGTTGTGACTACGTTCACACAAATCGACTTGGCGACCTTGACAATAACCACGAGAAAATCTCAGTTGGTGAGAGCCCACCTTATACTAGGGTGATGGTGTACCCCCAACAGTCATTCCCCTCAATATATGTAAGACCACTGAGTTCTGGGAGTTCCAAGTGGCAGCTGGCTAGTGTGTTATAGTTTACAGACTTTAGTCATGGAAACGAGTAGGTTCCGAGTGTGAACATTAGAGAACCACCCCCACAATGGTTAGCAGGATTGTGTGTGACTTCTAAAGTCATTTCTGTGTGATTTTCTTGATGAAGCAAAGAGATTCACCCTTTCTGTGTGTTTATTTTACTTTAGGTCCGGATGGCGAACGAGGAACTAGCCCTCCATTGGGAGGTTGACTGTTACTATGGACGGTGGATAGCCGATGTGGTCGCGGGCGTATACCACTTTACCGGCTATATCAGACTTACGCGGATGTCTATCGATAAGCCTGTAGGAGCACACCCAGTGGTAGCAGAGTACTTTGTATGGTGGATGCAGCCGACACCACCATACTACCGTCACGCCGAGCCTATGGATGTAGTGATGATGTCCTCATCTCTCCTTTGTTCCGAGCATTCTGAGACTGCTTCTAGTTCTTCAGGGGTGCCCGACTACGTACCCCAGCTAGAGTATGGGGCAGCAGTGCAGCTAGAGGAGTTAGAGGACTCTGATACCAAGGAGACTCCTACTGAGGGGAGTTCTTCAGGAGTGTCTAACTATGTACCCCAACTGGAGTACGAGGCGTCAGAGGAGGACCTTAAGGCCGCTCCAGCAGCGATGGAGATAGATAAGGAGGAGCCAGCAGCTGCTGTTGAGGAGGTGGCAGAGGCTCCTGCCGAGGGAGCTAGCTGGTTGCCAGTGGAGGACGAGGAGGATTCTGAGAAGGATCTTGAGGAGGATCCTTCAGAGGATTCCTTTGAGGTCTCCTCTCGTGAGTCCCATACTTAGCCCTTCGCTAGCCGACAGTTCCTGTAGGTGTGGGCAGAGTCTCTTGGGTAGATGTTAGATGACTGCTCGAAATGTTGGGATCTCCTTTTATCTTATCATGTATTTTGTTTGGTAGATCTAGGCATTCAGATGTTTTGTTGTATATATTTCAGTCATCCTGCGTACCATGTTAGGTATTTGCTACACACAGTTACTGGGAACCCTATAATGCTTGTCAGACTCATATTTTATATATTTATGCATTGTATCTTTTCAGTTATTCATTACTGTTTTTAATTACTGCCTTATTTATTTATTCCGCATACTTGAAAAGTCAAAGCGACCTTTCACAATGATAAACACGTCATGATCTTTTTAAATTAAAAATGACGCGTTAATAACTGCCAAAATAAATGAGGACTTTCGGAATTAAAGTTTAAAATTGAAATGCATAGTTAAATTAAAAAGTTTTAAAAATTCACCAAAACTCCAACCACTACATTTTATACTTCACTCGTTTTCATAAGTGCAAATTAATTAAAGAGCTTTAGAAAATAATTAATTGAATTAAATGCGGCATATTTTCCTTTTTAGAAATTAGGGCATTACAACCTATGAGCTAAAATACTAATTATATTAATTTCATGACAATTATTTGTAGTAATGGATTATCCATTTCATTTTTTCTTATTAATATGAAAAGTGTGTAATTGATAAATAATTTAAATCTTTAGCCCATGAAATATTTATTCACATTTAATGTTTGTTTTTTTAGGTCAAATTGTATTTATGAGGTCAAGCTAATTTATTATTGTTTTTTTACTGAGGTCAAACTATATTTGTTGGGAAAGAGTGAGAGAAATTCAAACACTCAAGAATTTAATTCGTTTTCTACTGTCATATATTTCTTATGATTTCTATTCAACGTGTGAAATAAAATAACTGTCCATGATTAGAAATAATAAAGAAATTGCTATTGTTTTGATTCAATAAAATGTAAAAAAGTTAAACTTTTAAAGCTAAAACTTAAAACAATATATATTTTAAATCTGTAACACATAAATATTTATTCATATTAAATATTGTTTTCTTAGGTCAAACTATATTTGATGAACTTTCCTTAAAAATTAAGTGAGATAAATTTCAATCTGATAGAAAGTTGACCAAACCTTAGATGCAATTCCAAAGAGCTACCCCCTCAAGCCTATTTAATCACGGTTTAAAACTCAACACCGCACACACTCAGTCACACACATTGTCTAATAAGCCGACTTCTTAGGCACTGTTTACCTTTTCCTTTGGTTTGAACAATTTCCAACTTTTTCCATGGAGTTCAATTATCGTGCTGGCCAAAACCAAAACACACCTTTACCAATGTCACGTCCTATTTCCAACGTCACCTATGTGAATTCAAATATCTTTGGATGCTCATTACAAGGTAACGCTCGCTTCATTTTCCTCACTTGCTTTCCGTTTGTTTTTTTGTTCAAGAAAACAATTTTTCTCACAAGTGTTCATTTCTAGGGTGTGAGTTTATGCCAGGTGGTTTTCCTGGCAAAGCTCCGACACCCACAGTTTTGCCAATGCTGGTGTCGGTCAATACCGACGAAGCGTTCTGGCGAGAGTTGGAGAAACAGAAAATGCAACGGGAACTGGAGAATGAGCAAATGAGAAGATCGATAATTGCCGGTGAGATGGCTTTGGCAAGGCGGCGAGAGCTGGAGCAGTAAGTTAGGAGGGAAATGGCAATGGAGAGAGGGCTACTAATTCCGATCCAAAGACCAGAGGGGATCCTGGTTCCATAAAGACCGGACGAGATCTTGGTTCCTGAAGGATTTTCGATGTCTTTCCATCCAACAAGTCAAAGGGTTCATGACAGAATCATATTTCGTGGGTCGCAATCCAATTTATCCTCCCAAGTTAATAACAGACAACCTTATACTAATATTAGACAACACCGTTATGCCCAGGGTCGGCCTTAAGCATAGTCCGGAGGTGCGACGGCCCAAGGCCCATGACTAAAAAGGGGCCCAAAAAATAAGAAAATGGTTGAGTTGTTTAGTAATTTTTTTTTCGATGTTGTTTGATGTTATTTTCATTAAGGAATAAAAATTGAATTTTTTTTATGTCTCGTTATTCAAACCTCGAATTATGATATGTGATTAGAAAACATCATTCGGTTATTGGCTTCTTTTCCTAATGTGTTATATTCATAAAATCATGTAAAATGAATTTTCAAGTAATTAATAGTGACATATCAACATGTAACGAACCTATAATAGTACCTTACAGTGTGTTTTTTTAAAAAAAAAAAGAAAAAACAAGATTTGCAACACAAATCGCAGCTCAAATTATAACAAAATTAAGACTAAAAGTTAGTATATAAATAAAGAACAAAATATTTATAAGCTTGAATTTGAAATGACGGTTTTTCGTCGATTAGGGATGAAGCTAGATTATTTTCTTTGAGAGACCCAAATATAAAAATTAAATTCTATTTTTAAAATTATGTGTTAAGTTTATCCAACAACTTATATCCTTTTTTTTTTGAAAATTTTAAAACCATGTTATGCTACTTATTAAAAGTCTCATTTTTAAGGTACACTAAAAAAATTTCTTTTTTCAATGTGGCTGTCTTTTTTTTTTTTTTTTTTGCGATTGGTAGAAATTGAGAAAACGTTGAATTTTTCTGGCACATACATGATTGCCACGACCGATACACGTATTGCCGGTTAATGACTATTTTAAAACACTACAGTATTTAAATATTTGTATTTTATTATTTGATCATTTTTATTTTCTATTTTTGTCGCATGTGTCCCTCTAAGCCTAGGTAGACATACTATGCACTCTCTCTCTCTCTCTCTCTCCACTTCCCGGCCACTCTACGTTGATACTCACTTTTTCGGTTCTCACTCTCATCCAATTCCTTTAACTCTCTCTCTCTCTCTCCCATGATGACGACCTTCCATAGATAAAAACCCTTCCTTCTCGATCAGAACCCCTTCGCAAAGTCATTGATCCGTAGAAACTCTTTGATTGGTGAATCAAACTCCTTCCACCGATCAAAACCCTCTCATAGCGAGACAACTAGGACAAGAGCAAGCACTTGCCAAGAAGGAGTGACCCATTCTCTCCTGATTCGTTCATCAACGAGCTCGTTCACCCCGACATGAAATGGTATTCATTTTAATTTGTGTCTTTCTAATAAAATATATCACTATTAATTCTTTAAATAATCCGTAGAGGCCAAGAGAAATGTTTTTTGGTTTCACACAAGTATTCTTTTTCATAGATAATCATTTCGAACTATCATTTTTGTTCATCTTTTTCTCTTTTTACTTTCATAGACAATATTCATATTAAATATTGTTTTCTTAGGTCAAACTATATTTAATGAACTTTCCTTAGAAATTAAGTGAGATAAATTTAAATCTGATAGAAAGTTGACCAAACCATAGATGCACGTGCAAAGAGCTACCCCTCAAGCCTATTTAATCACGGTTTTAAACTCAACACCGCACACACTCATTCACACACATTTTCTAATAAGCCGACTTCATAGGCACTGTTTACCTTTTCCTTTGTTTCGAACACTTTCCAACTTTTTCCAAGGGGTTCAATTATCGTGCTGGCCAAAACCAAAACACACCTTTACCAATGTCGCGTCCTATTTCCAACGTCACCTATGTGAATTCAAATATCTCTGGACGCTCATTACAAGGTAACACTCGCTTCATTTTCCTCACTAGCTTTCAAATTGTTTAGTTGTTCAAGAAAACAAATTTTCTCACATGTGTTCATTTCTAGGGTGTGAGTTTGTGCCAGGTGGTTTTCCTGGCAAAGCTCTAACACCCACAGATTTTCCAATGCCGATGTCGGTGAATACCGACAAAGCGTTCAGGCGAGAGTTGGGGAAGCAGAAAATGCAACGGGAACTGGAGAAGGAGGAACTGAGAAGATCGATAATTGCCGGCAAGATGGCTTTGGCACGGCGGCGAGAGCTGGAGAAGGAAATTAGGAGGGAAAGGGCAATGGAGAGACGGCTACTAATTCCGATCCAAAGACCAGAGGGGATCCTGGTTCCACAAAGACCGGACGAGATCTTGGTTCCTGAAGGATTTTCGATGTCTTTCCATCCAACAAGTCAGAGGGTTCATGACAGAATCATATTTCGTGGGTTGCAATCCAATTTATCCTCCCAAGTTAATAACAGACAACCTTATACTAATATCAGACAACACCGTTATTCCCGGGGTCAGCCTTGAGCATAGTCCGGAGGTGCAACGGCCCAAGGCCCATGACTAAAAAAGGGCCCAAAAAATAAGAAAATGGTTGTAGTTGTGTAGTAATTTTTTTTCGATATTGTTTGATGTTATTTTCATTAAGGAATAAAAATTGATTTTTTTTATGTGTCTTGTTATTCAAACATCAAATTATGATATGTGATTAGAAAACATCATTTGGTTATTGGCTTCTTTTCCTAATGTGTTATATTCATAAAATCATGTAAAATGAATTTTCAAGTAATTAATAGTGACATATCAACATTTAACGAACCTATAATAATACCTTACAGTGTGTTTTTTTTATAAAAAAAAAAAAAGATTTGCAAAACAAACTGCAGCTCAAGTTATAACGGAATTAAGACTAAAAGTTAGTATATAAATAAAAAAACAAAAATATTTATAAGCTTGAATTTGAAATGATGGTTTTTTGTCGACTAGGAATGAAGCTAGATTATTTTCTTTGAGGGACCCAAATATAAAAATTAAATTCTATTTTTAAAATTATGTATTAATTTTATCCAACAACTTAAATCCATTTTTTTCTTTTTGAAATTTTTAAAACCATGTTATTCTACTTATTAAAAGTCTCATTTTTAATGAACACTAAATAAATTTCTTTTTTCAATGTGGCTGTCATTTTTTTTTTTTTTCGGTAGGTCGAAATTGAGAAAATGATGAATTTTTCTGGCGCACACATGATTGCCACAACCGATAAACGTATTGTCGGTTTATTATTTGATAATTCTTATTTTCTACTTTTGTCGCATGTGTCCCTCCAAACCTAGGCAGACATACTATGCCCGCTCTCTCTGTCTCTCTCCTACCCAGCCACTCTACGCTTATACTCACTTTTTTGGTTCTCACTCTCATCCAAATCCTTTAACTCTCTCTCTCTCTCTCTCCCATGATGACGTCCTTCCACATATAAAAACCCTTCCTTCTCAATCAGAACCCCTTCGCAAAGTCGTTGATCTGCAGAAACTCTTTGATTGGTGGATCAAAACCCTCTCATTGCGCCACAACTAGGACGAGAGCAAGCACTTGCCAAGAAGGAGTGACCCATTCTCTCCTGATTCGTTCATCAACGAGCTCGTTCGTCGCGACATGAAATGGTATTCATTTTAATTTGTGTCTTTCTAATAAAATATATCACTATTAATTCTTTAATTAATCCGTAGAGACCAAGAGAAATGTTTTTTGGTTTCACACAAGTATTCTTTTTCATAGATAATCATTTCGAACTATCATTTTTGTTCATCTTTTTCTCTTTCGACTTTGTATATAAATTAATTATTTTAATAGTGTTTTTAAAAAAATCAATAATTTAGAGTAATACAATATATCCCAATTTAAATTATTTATTATAAATAAAAAATATAATTACGCATTCAAAATATTTTTTGAAACTAATTAAATTTATGTAATTATATTATCATAAATTTTAATTCTATAAAAATAAAAATTTACTCTATGCAACCTATGAGGTAAAATACTAATTATATTAATTTCATGACAATTATTTGTAGTAACGGGTTATCCATTTCATTTTATTTAATAATATGAAAAGTGTTTAATTGATAAATAACTCAAATCTTTAGCCTATGAAATATTTATTCACATTTATTGTTTGTTTTTCTTAGGTCAAACCGTATTTATGAGGTCAAGCTAATTTATTATTATTTTTTTTCATGAGGTCAAACTATATTTGCTGGGAAAGAGGGGGAGAAATTCAAACACTCAAGAATTTAATTCCTTTTCTACTCTCGTATGTTTCTTATGATTTCTATTCAACGTGTGAAATAAAATACCTTTCCATGATTAGAAATAATAAAGAAATTGCTATTGTTTTGATAGAATAAAATGTAAAAAAGTTAAACTTTTAATGCTAAAACTTAAACAATATATATTTTAAATCTTTAACACATAAATATTTATTCATATTAAATATTGTTTTCTTAGGTCAAACTATATTTGATTAACTTTCCTTAAAAATTAAGTGAGATAAATTTCAATCTTATAGAAAGTTGACCAAACCTTAGATGCATGTGCAAAGAGCTACCCCCTCAAGCCTATTTAATCACGGTTTAAAACTCAACACCGCACACACTCATTCACACACATTGTCTAATAAGCCGACTTCTTAGGCACTGTTTACCTTTTCCTTTGGTTTGAACAATTTCCAACTTTTTCCATGGAGTTCAATTATCGTGCTGGCCAAAACCAAAACACACCTTTACCAATGTCGCGTCCTATTTCCAACGTCACCTATGTGAATTCAATTATCTTTGGATGCTCATTACAAGGTAACGCTCGCTTCATTTTCCTCACTTGCTTTCCGTTTGTTTTTTTGTTCAAGAAAACAATTTTTCTCACAAGTGTTCATTTCTAGGGTGTGAGTTTATGCCAGGTGGTTTTCCTGGCAAAGCTCCGACACTCACAGTTTTGCCAATGCCGGTGTCGGTTAATACCGACGAAGCGTTCTAGCGAGAGTTACAGAAACAGAAAATGCAACGGGAACTAGAGAATGAGGAACTGAGAAGATCGATAATTGCCGGTGAGATGGCTTTGGCAAGGTGGCGAGAGCTGGAGCAGGAAGTTAGGAGGGAAATGGCAATGGAGAGAGGGCTACTAATTCCGATCCAAAGACCAGAGGGGATCCTGGTTCCACAAAGACCGGACGAGATCTTGGTTCTTGAAGGATTTTCGATGTCTTTCCATCCAACAAGTCAAAGGGTTCATGACAGAATCATATTTCATGGATCGCAATCCAATTTATCCTCCCAAGTTAATAACGGACAACCTTATACTAATTTCAGACAACACCGTTATGCCCAGGGTCGGCCTTGAGCATAGTCCAAATGTGCAACGGCCCAAGGCCCATGACTAAAAGGGGCCCAAAAAATAAGAAAATGGTTGTAGTTGTGTAGTAATTTTTCTTCCGATGTTGTTTGATGTTATTTTCATTAAGGAATAAAAATTGAACTTTTTTTATGTCTCTTGTTATTCAAATTAAAATTACGATATGTGATTAGAAAAGATCGTTCGGTTATTGGCTTCTTTTCCTAATGTGTTACATTCATAAAATCATGTAAAATGAATTTTCAAGTAATTAATAGTGACATATCAACATGTTACGAACCTATAATAATACCTTACAGTGTGTTTTTTTAAAAAAAAAAAAAAAAACAAGATTTGCAACACAAACCGTAGCTCAAATTATAACGTAATTAAGACTAAAAGTTAGTATATAAATAAAGACAAAAAATATTTATAAGGTTTAATTTGAAATTATGGTTTTTTGTCAACTAGGGATGAAGCTAGATTATTTTCTTTGGGGGACCCAAATATAAAATTTAAATTCTTTTTGAAAATTTTAAAACCATGTTATTCTACTTATTAAAAGTCTCCTTTTTAATGAACACTAAATTTTTTTTTTCAATGTGGCTGTCTTTTTTTTTTTTTTTTTTTTTGCAGTTGGTAGAAATTGAGAAAACGTTGAATTTTTGTGTCGCATACATGATTGCCAGAACTGATACACGTATTGTCGGTTAATAACATTTTTAAAACACTACAATGTTTAAATATTTGCATTTTATTATTTGATAATTTTTATTTTCTATTTTTGTCGCATGTGTCCCTCTAAACCTAGGCATACATACTGTGCGCGCTCTCTCTCTCTCTCCCGGCCACTCTACGCTGATACTCACTTTTTCGGTTCTCACTCTCATCCAAATCCTTTAACTCTCTCTCTCTCTCCCATGATGACGTCCTTCCACAGATAAAAACTCTTCCTTCTCGATCAGAACCCCTTCGCAAAGTCGTTGATCCGCAGAAACTCTTTGATTGGTGAATCAAACTCCTTCCACCGATCAAAACCATCTCATTGCACGACAACTAGGACGAGAGCAAGCACTTGCCAAGAAGGAGTGACTCATTCTCTCCTGATTCGTTCATCAATGAGCTCGTTCACCCTGACATGAAATGGTATTCATTTTAATTTGTGTCTTTCTAATAAAATATATCACTATTAATTCTTTAAATAATCCATAGAGACCAAGAGATTTTTTTTTGGTTTCACACAAGTATTCTTTTTCATAGATAATCATTTCGAACTATCATTTTTGTTCATCTTTTTCTCTTTCAACTTTGTATATAAATTAATTATTTTAATAGTCTTTTAAAAAAATCAATAATTTAGAGTAATACAATATATCCCAGTTTAAATTATTTATTATAAATAAAAAAATATAATTACGCATTCAAAATACTTTTTGAAATTATATTTTTGTAATTATATTATCATAAATTTTAATTCTATAAAAATAAATATTTACTCTATGCAACCTATGAGCTAAAATACTAATTATATTAATTTCATGACCATTATTTGTAGTAATGGGTTACCCATTTCATTTTTTTCTTATTAATATGAAATGTGTGTAATTGGTAAATAATTCAAATCTTTAGCCCATGAAATATTTATTCACATTTATGTTTGTTTTTCTTAGGTCAAACTGTATTTATGAGGTCAAGCTAATTTATTATTGATTTTTTTTCTGAGGTCAAACTATGTTTGCTTGGAAAGAGTGAGAGAAATTCAAACACTCAAGAATTTAATTCCTTTTCTAATGTCATATATTTCTTATGATTTCTATTCATGTGAAATAAAATACCTTTCCACGATTAGAAATAATAAAGAAATTGCTATTGTGTTGATAGTATAAAATGTAAAAAAGTGAAACTTTTAATGATAAAACTTAAAACAATATATATATTTTAAATCTTTAACACATAAATATTTATTCATATTAAATATTTTTTTCTTAGGTCAAACTATATATTATGAACTTTCCTTAAAAATTAAGTGAGATAAATTTCAATGTGATAGAAAGTTGACCAAACCTTAGATGCACATGCAAAGAGCTACCCCTCAAGCCTATTTAATCACGGTTTTAAACTCAACACCGCACACACTCATTCACAAACATTGTCTAATAAGCCGACTTCATAGGCACCGTTTACCTTTTCCTTTGTTTCGAACACTTTCCAACTTTTTCCATGGAGTTCAATTATCGTGCTGGCCAAAACCAAAACACACCTTTATCATTGTCGCATCCTCTCTCCAACATCACCTATGTGAATTCAAATATCTCTGGACGCTCATTACAAGGTAACGCTCGCTTCATTTTCCTCACTTGCTTTCCATTTGTTTAGTTGTTCAAGAAAACAATTTTCCTCACATGTGTTCATTTCTAGTTTGTGTGAGTTTGTGTGAGTTTGTGCCAGGTGGTTTTCCTGGCAATGCTCCAACACCCACAGTTTTGCCAATGCTGGTGTTGGTCAATACCGATGAAGCGTTCTGGCGAGACTTGGAGAAATAGAAAATGCAACAGGAACTGGAGAAGGAGGATCTGAGAAGAGCGATAATTGCCGGCGAGATGGCTTTGGCAAGGCGGTAAGAGCTGGAGTAGAAAGTTAGGAGGGAAATGGCAATGGAGAGAGGGCTACTAATTCCGATCCAAAGACCAGAGGGGATCCTGGTTCCACAAAGACCGGACGAGATTTTGGTTCCTGAAGGATTTTCGATGTCTTTCCATCCAACAAGTCAAAGGGTTCATGATAGAATCATATTTCGTGGGTCGCAATCCAATTTATCCTCCCAAGTTAATAACAGACAACCTTATACTAATATCAGACAACACCATTACGCCCACGGTCGGCCTTGAGCATAGTTCGGAGGTGCGACGACCCAAGGCCCATGACTAAAAGGGGTCCAAAAAATAAGAAAATGGTTGTAGTTGTGTAGTAAATTTTTTTTTTTGATGTTGTTTGATGTTATTTTCATTAAGGAATACAAATTGATTTTTTTTTTTTGTCTCTTGTTATTCAAATTAAAATTATGATATGTGATTAGAAAACGTCAATTGGTTATTGGCATCTTTTCCTAATGTGTTATATTCATAAAATCATGTAAAATGAATTTTCAAGTAATTAGTAGTGACATATCAACATGTAACGAACCTATAATAATACCTTACAGTATGTTTTTTTTTTTTTGAAAAGAAATACAAGATTTGCAACACAAACCGCAGCTCAAATTATAACGGAATTAAGACTAAAAGTTAGTATATAAATAAAGAACAAAAATATTTATAAGCTTGAATTTGAAATGACGTTTTTTTGTCGACTAGGGATGAAGCAAGATTGTTTTCTTTGAGGGACCCAAATATAAAAATTAAATTCTATTTTTAAAATTATGTATTAATTTTATCCAACAACTTATATCCATTTTTTTTCTTTTTGAAAATTTTAAAACCATGTTATTCTTCTTCCTAAAAGTCTCATTTTTAATGAACACTAAAAAAATTTCTTTTTTCAATGTGGCTGTCTTTTTCTTCTTTTTTTTTTTTGTGGTTGGTAGAAATTGAGAAAATGTTGAATTTTTCTGGCGCATACATGATTGCCACAACTGATACACATATTGTAGGTTAATAACTATTTTAAAACACTACAATGTTTAAATATTTGTATTTTATTATTTGATAATTTTTATTTTCCATTTTTGTCGCATGTGTCCCTCTAAACCTAGGCAGACATACTATGCGCTCTCTCTCTCTCTCTCTCTCTCTCTCTCTCTCTCTCTCTCTCTCTCCTTCCTGGCCACTCTACGCTGATACTCCCTTTTTCGGTTCTCACTCTCATCCAAATCCTTTAACTCTCTCTCTCTCTCCCATGATGACACCCTTCCACTGATAAAAACCCTTCCTTCTCAATTAGAACCCCTTCGCAAAGTCGTTGATCTACAGAAACTCTTTCATTGGTGAATCAAATTCCTTCCATCAATCAAAACCCTCTCAATGCGCGACAACTAGGATGAGAGCAATCACTTGCCAAGAAGGAGTGACCCATTCTCTCCTGATTCGTTCATCAACGAGCTCGTTCACCCGACATGTAATGGTATTCGTTTTAATTTGTGTCTTTCTAATAAAATATTTCACTATTAATTCTTTAATTAATCCATAGAGACCAAGAGAATTTTTTTTTGTTTCACACAAGTATTCTTTTTCATAGATAATCATTTCAAACTATCATTTTTGTTCATCTTTTTCTCTTTCAACTTTGTGTATAAATTAATAATTTTAATAGTCTTTTAAAAAAATCAATAATTTACAGTAATACTATATATCCTAGTTTAAATTATTTACTATAAATATAAAATATAATTACGCATTCAAAATATTTTTTGAAATTAGTTATATTTTTGTAATTATATTATCATAAATTTTAATTCTATAAAAATAAATATTTACTCTATGAAACCTATGAGCTAAAATACTAATTATATTAATTTCATGACAATTATTTGTAGTAACGGGTTATCCATTTCATTTTATTTAATAATATGAAAAGTGTTTAATTGATAAATAACTCAAATCTTTAGCCTATGAAATATTTATTCACATTTATTGTTTGTTTTTCTTAGGTCAAACCGTATTTATGAGGTCAAGCTAATTTATTATTATTTTTTTTCATGAGGTCAAACTATATTTGCTGGGAAAGAGGGGGAGAAATTCAAACACTCAAGAATTTAATTCCTTTTCTACTCTCGTATGTTTCTTATGATTT
The DNA here is from genome assembly GCA_026413185.1 of Pueraria montana var. lobata. Classification (NCBI taxonomy): domain Eukaryota; kingdom Viridiplantae; phylum Streptophyta; class Magnoliopsida; order Fabales; family Fabaceae; genus Pueraria; species Pueraria montana. Next base: position 56,148,830 of record CM048650.1, on the reverse strand, counting down.
CTATTCAACGTGTGAAATAAAATACCTTTCCATGATTAGAAATAATAAAGAAATTGCTATTGTTTTGATAGAATAAAATGTAAAAAAGTTAAACTTTTAATGCTAAAACTTAAACAATATATATTTTAAATCTTTAACACATAAATATTTATTCATATTAAATATTGTTTTCTTAGGTCAAACTATATTTGATTAACTTTCCTTAAAAATTAAGTGAGATAAATTTCAATCTTATAGAAAGTTGACCAAACCTTAGATGCATGTGCAAAGAGCTACCCCCTCAAGCCTATTTAATCACGGTTTAAAACTCAACACCGCACACACTCATTCACACACATTGTCTAATAAGCCGACTTCTTAGGCACTGTTTACCTTTTCCTTTGGTTTGAACAATTTCCAACTTTTTCCATGGAGTTCAATTATCGTGCTGGCCAAAACCAAAACACACCTTTACCAATGTCGCGTCCTATTTCCAACGTCACCTATGTGAATTCAATTATCTTTGGATGCTCATTACAAGGTAACGCTCGCTTCATTTTCCTCACTTGCTTTCCGTTTGTTTTTTTGTTCAAGAAAACAATTTTTCTCACAAGTGTTCATTTCTAGGGTGTGAGTTTATGCCAGGTGGTTTTCCTGGCAAAGCTCCGACACTCACAGTTTTGCCAATGCCGGTGTCGGCCAATACCGAGGAAGCGTTCTGGCGAGACTTGGAGAAACAGAAAATGCAACAGGAACTGGAGAAGGAGGAACTCAAAAGAGCTATAATTGCCGGCGAGATGGCTTAGGCAAGGCGGCGAGTGCTGGAGCAGGAAGTTAGAAGGGCAATGGCAATGGAGAAAGGGCTACTAATTCCGATCCAAAAACCAGAGGGGATCCTGGTTCCACAAAGACTAGACGAGATCTTGGTTCCTGAAGGATTTTCGATGTCTTTCCATCCGACAAGTCAAAGGGTTCATGACAGAATCATATTTCGTGGGTCGCAATCCAATTTATCCTCCCTAGTTAATAACAGACAACCTTACACTAATATCAGACATTACCGTTACGCTCAGGGTCGGCCTTGAGCATAGTCCAGAGGTGCGACGGCCCAAGGCCCGTGACTAATAAGGGCCCAAAAAAAAAGAAAATGGTTGTAGTGGTGTAGTAAATTTTTTTCGATGTTGTTTGATGTTATTTTCATTAAGGAGTAAAATTTGAAATTTTTTTTATGTCTCTTGTTATTCAAATTAAAATGATGATATGTGATTAGAAAACATCATTCGGTTATTGGCTTCTTTTCCTAATGTGTTATATTCATAAAATCATGTAAAATGTATTTTCAATTAATTAATAGTGACTTATCAACATGAAACGAACCTATAATAATACCTTATAGTGTGTTTTTTTTAAATGATTTGCAACACAAACCGTAACTCAAATTATAACGGAATTAAAACTAAAAGTTAGTATATAAATAAAGAACAAAAATATTTATAAGCTTGAATTTGAAATGACAGTTTTTTGCCGACTAGGGATGAAGCTAGATTATTTTCTTTGAGGGACCCAAATATAAAAATTAAATTCTATTTTTAAAATTATGTATTAATTTTATCCAACAACTTATATCCATTTTTTCCTTTTTGAAATTTCTAAAACCATGTTATTCTACTTATTAAAAGTCTCATTTTTAATGAACACTAAAAAAATTTCTTTTTTCAATGTGGCTGTCCTTTTTTTTTTTTTTTTTTTTGCGGTTGGTCGAAATTGAGAAAATGTTGAATTTTCTGGCGCATAACATGATTGTCATAACTTATACACGTATTGTCGGTTAATAACTATTTTAAAACACTACAATGTTTAAATATTTGTTTTTTTTTTTGATAATTTTTATTTTCTATTTTTGTCACATGTGTCCCTCTAAACCTAGGCAAACATACTATGCGGGCTCTCTCTCTCTCCTTTTCGGCCACTCTACGCTGATACTCCCTTTTTCGGTTCTCACTCTCATCCAAATTCTTTAACTCTCTCTCTCTCTCTCTCTCTCTCTCTCTCTCTCTCCCCCTCTCCCTTGATGACGTCCTTCCACAGATAAAAACCCTTCCTTCTCGATCAGAACCCCTTCGCAAAGTCGTTGATCTGTAGAAACTCTCTGATTGGTGAATCAAACTCCTTCCGTCAATCAAAACCCTCTCATTATGCGACAATGAGGATGAGAGCAAGCACTTGCCAAGAAGGAGTGACCCATTCTCTCCTGATTCGTTCATCAACGATCTCTTTCACCCTGATATGAAATGGTATTCGTTTTAATTTGTGCCTTTCTAGTAAAATATTTCACTATTAATTCTTTAATTAATCCATAGAGACCAAGAGAATTTTTTTTTTTTTTGGTTTCACACAAGTATTCTTTTTCATAGATAATTATTTCAAACTATCATTTTTGTTCATCTTTTTCCCTTTCAACTTTGTATGTAAATTAATTATTTTAACAGTATTTTAAAAAAAATCAATAATTTAGAGTAATACTGTATATCCCATTTTAAATTATTTATTATAAATATAAAATATAATTACACATTCAAAATATTTTTTGAAATTAACGATAATATAATTTAAATATTCATAATGTTTAGTTATCATAAATTTTAATAGTATAAAAATAAATATTTACTCTATACATCCTATGAGCTGAAATACTAATTATATTAATTTCATGTCAATTATTTGTAATAATGGTTTATCTATTTCATTTTTTTATTCATAATATGAAAAGTGTGTAATTGATAAATATTTCAAATCATTAGCCTATGAAATATTTATTCACATTTATTGTTTGTTTTTCTTAGGTAAAATTATCTTTATGAGGTCAAGCTAATTTATTATTGTGTTTTTTTTTTTTTTGAGGTCAAACTATATTTGCTGGGAAAGAGTGAGAGAAATTCCAACACTCAAGAATTTAATTCCTTTTCTACTGTCATATATTTGTTATGATTTCTATTCAACATTCGAAATAAAATACCTTTCAATGATTAGAAAAGAAATTGCTCTTATGTTGATAGAATAAAATGTAAAAAAGTTAAACATTTCATTCTAAATTTTAAAACAATATATATTTTAAATATTTAACACATAAATATTTATTCATATTTAATATTTTTTTTCTTAGGTCAAACTATATTTGATGAACTTTCCTGAAAAAGTGAGATAAATTTCAATTTGATAGAAAGTTGACCACACCTTAGATGCGCGTGCAAAGACCTACCGCTCAAGCCTATTTAATCATGGTTTCAAACTCAACACCGCACACTCTCACTCACTCACATTGTCTCAGCTGATTACATAGGTATTGTTTACCTTTTCCTTTGTGTTGAACACTTTCCAACTTTTTCATGGAGTTCAATTATCGTGCTAGCCAAAACCAAAGCACACCTTTACCAATGTTGTGTCCTCTCTCCAACATCACCTATGTGAATTCAAATATTTCTGGACGCTCACTTTCTTTCCATTTGTTTTGTTGTTCAAAACAACAATTTTCTCATATGTGTTCATTTCTTGGGTGTGAGTTTGTGCCAAGTGGTTTTCCAAGCAACGCTCTGGAGGAGGAAGTTAGGAGGGAAATGGAAGTGGAGAGAGGGCTACGAATCGCGATCCAAAGACCAGAGCCATCCTGCTTCCACAATGACCAGACGTTCCCGAAGGATTTTCGATATCTTTCAATCTAACAAGTAATACGGTTCATAACAAAAATCTATTGTGTGGGTTGCAATCCAATTTGTCTCCCCAAGTTAATATCAAACAACCTTATACTAATATTAGACAACCCCATTACGCCCAAAATCAGCCTTGAGCATAGTCCGAAGGTATGACAGCCCAAGGCCTATGACTAAAAGGGGCCCAAAAAATAAGAAAATGGTTGTAGTTGTAACACCTTAAAAATTCATAACTAAAAATTATTTACATGTTTTTGTGTGGACATATAGTATTGTAGTTTTAAAAATAGGGAAAATAATTGTTTAATTCAAGTATGATTAATTAGGATCATAAAATACCCTTTTACTAAGAGAAAGAAGTTAATTAGCCTCAAATAAAGCATGTTTTTAGATCAAAGTGCAACTTTTGCCTAAAAGCTAGAATTAGTCTCTAACAAGCTTAGTTAGTGTTTTAATAAGTCTTGGCCTAATTAAATTAAGTAAGCTAGACATGGAATTAATTTAACTAGCATTCCCTAATTATTAATTAAGTTAAAGTATAGTTAATTAATAAATTAAATGATCATAAAAGATTAGTTGTGAGACAACTACATTTAAGGACTTAATTAAAGACTTTATTGTAAATGTTGTGTCTATGTGCTCTATGAAAACTTAATTGATATTGAAATTAATTACAATAGAAATTTAAATTTAATTGATCAAGAAAAATATGAATTATATGTATGTTATTTTATGTGACAAATTTTAGTGAAATTCGAATTTAATTAAAATCTAATTTTTGCACTGTGTGAAATTGTACTGTGTAAGATTTTACTGTATAAATTTACACAATGTAAATTAATACAGTGAGGTTAATTTGAAGAGAAATTCTAAAAACACTCTCTCTGACACTCTCTTTTAGACACTCTCCCTATGATTGGTTGAAATTTATTGGAAATCACCAATTTTGGTTGGTCCCATATATCATTTAAGGATTCCCTTTCCTGATTTAGCCGTGGGATCTACCGAAATTGATGATTTTTATAAATATCAACCAATCACAGAGAGAGTGTCTAAAAGATAGTGTTAGAGAGGGTGTCACTAGCACTCCTCTAATTTGAATTACACATAATTAACACATTAAACAAGGTTAATTAATGTGTGATTAGCCATATTTGGTAAAAGTGAAATTTCCATTTTCTACCTAATCCTACTTTAGCTAATTTTGGTTAAAAAAGCAAAAGTAGCCAAAAGGGGGCATGACTTGCACAACCAAAACAAGTCTCCCTTTGCCCACCATTTAATCAAATTCCAACAGCTTAAGACCTTTAGATTTTTAAAACTCCAATTGACCAATAGGCTAAGCTATTCCACATTTAACAATTCAAATAGAAAAAAAAAAGTGAAGACCCTCATTTTCTCCGCTACTGGCCATGGAGTTCAAGAGAGAGGGATGAGAGAATTTGTTGAGTGCTTGCCTTGTTCTTGGTCCGCTAGGAGCTCAAGTGTCCAAATCTTGCATTATTTGCTTCTTGTGTGCTCAAGGCTTGAGGTATGGAGGAGTCCTTCTGCTTTGCTTTAGCCTTCTTGTTGTTTCATGGAGTTTTTCTCCATATACATGTTGTATGAAGCCTTATTGGTGAAATAAATAGAACACACTAGAAGGGGGTTTGAATACTGTGTTAGTGTAAACTTAGAAACTTTTTTCTCAAGATGGAACCCTTTTTCAAAAACAAATATATCAAGACTTAAGAAAACAACACAGGTAAAAGGATCGTCCAACACTAAAAACAATTTTAAAAAAAAATAGATTTTGCAGAGACTATCCAAAAGAATAAAACATTTTTTCTCAAAAGCAAGTTCGAAAGAACTTGTGTGTTCAAAGGTGTGTTCAAAGAAACTTAAGAGAAAACAAGATAAAGCTAAAGAGAAAGAGTATAAACACTTATTTTATACTGGTTTACTCAAACTCTTGAGCTACGTCCAGTTCTCCTTCAAATCCTTAAAGGGTTTCACTAATCAAAACTTGATTACAAAGCAAGTATTCTACCCTGCCACTTCTGGCTTACACAAGTATTCACTAGGCCACTTCTAGAACACCCTCAATCTCTGATTGAGATTGAAAAACACCCAAGTATTCTTTATCACTAAGTCACTCCTAGCTTTCCAAACAAAACTATTTGAGATATTACAAGTAATCATAGAAAAAACTCTCAAAGAGAGGATACACAATAAAAACTTATTACAACATAAATAACTTTGCTAATCAAAGGATACCATAATGAGCTCTCAGTGTATGGTCGTCCAACAGAGTATGAGTATCATAATAGAATTTTGCAGCACTCTGTTCTTTCTTGATAACTTCATTAGTCTTCTTAGTGTGCAAACACCTCTATATGTAGGCTTCATAAAAATATCTGTTGTGGGGACAAGAGCCTTTGGAAATATCTGTTCACTCACATCCATGTGACCGTTGCAACGTGGTAGCTTGGGGTGGAGAGAGAAAGGGGACCAAAGGTACTATCCTTTCTGAGCACGCCTCCACTACTTCATACAAAGAAGATTCCTTTGCAGAGAATGCTTCTTTGTCTCCTGCCTTTGTACACTTTTTGAATTTCAAATTATCAGTCATTTCAAATAAGACGATGGATTAAAGGTACACAAAACTTTTCAAGCATGAATCATCCTCATGAAGTGCACATGTGTGCTGTGTGTACATGTTTAGACAATAAAAACTTTTAGATATAAATCAGTGTGTAAGTTTCTTATCTCCAATATGGATGTTCAAAACAACTTAGCACTTTGGATGCTAGTGTTCACAAAACACTTGGACATTGTTTAATTATAGCACTTTGGATACTAGTTATATACTTAACAAAGACAGGTACTAGAGTGTATGTATATAATTGGACGTTATAAATAGAGCAGTTATAGGTTAAGGCTTATAATACCAAACTTTATTGGATGATAGTAATCCTGTAATACTCAATGTAAACCATTAGCTCATCAAATTTTAATATATTTGTTATCATCAAAACCATAGAGATTTGAGGAGTTACATATTGTCCAATGTCATTGGTCCTAACAATCTCCTCTCCCTTTTTGATGATGACAAACCATATTAAAATTTTTGATAAAAAAACATAACATAATCATGTAAGGTATCAAAGTATGAGATGAAGCACTATGATTATGATATGTTATGCATATGACTGTAGAAAATGATAGAAAAAAAATATGTAAGTACTCCCCCCAGTCCAACATTAGCTTATGTAAAAAGTCCCACATCTTCTAGAAAAGTTATATGAGAGAGCTTCTACAAGTTAGCTTATACATAAGCTAATTTTAGCTTATGGAGAAGCTCATTTCATGTTTTTCTTCTTATTTTCTTCTCATAGAAGTGCTTCTAAAGCCAAACAGGCCCTAATACTTGTTAATTAGCCTTTTACACCATTACAATATATATGTTAATGGCTTATGAGTATTAGACAATAACATCTTTCTTGTGCCACTTACATGGTTAAAAACCAAACACGAGACATTATAAATTCTAATGACCCCGTCTTCATTTTAATCTTTAACACAAAAGCTAATATATTACTTATGTTACCAAAATTGAAATTATCCACCTTTTGTCTTCACGTGCAAAAATATTGTATATCTTTGATGTTTAATAATGTCCTGACTATATTGGCTTATGGTAGAAGCTAATTGGATAATTGAATATATATATATATATATATATATATATATATATATATATATATATATGTGTGTGTGTGTATATATACATACCTTTTACTATATTATTTTTTATTAACAAAAAATTATTATTTTTAATTAGTTTATGTTTAAAAAATGTTTAATTTGAAAGAAAAAAAAACAGAAAAATTGAAGCTCCTATGATAATGAAAGTGGTTGTAATGTTATAGCTTTCCTTCCTTGCATGAGCATTGGTGGTTTCTTTATTTTTTATTTATGAATTATTGAGTCATGCTTATGATGTTCATAAGAAATTTCATAAGTTGAATTGTTTTCTTGTATATTGAAGGTCTAGATTGTAACAATGCAATTCTCTGCTTTGTAAAGGTTTTTTTTAATTGTTCTTTCATTCTTTTCTTTTTTGTCTAGTTTATTATTTTACATTATATTAAGATTTGGTACCAACTACCAAAAGGGAGAGAAAACGTGCCATAAAACCTGCCATGATAGGGCGTGCTTGCTGTTTGGGTAACTATGTACAGTTATCAACAATTGCATGACTCAGCAAGGAGCATTAAAGGTGTCTTTCAAAACAAAGTCATTTAAGCACAAAAAAAGCAATTTTTAACTTAGTCAAAATAAACAAGTAACACAAAGGCATGCATATGTAACTGTCCATACATTGGACGCTATGTAGCACATGTTATGCACATGCAAAGACTGAGTATCTATTGGACCATAAGTCCTTTAGATAATTTATCAATCCTTTACAAAGTCCATTCCAAGCTAACTTTTTAGAAGTATTAGCCTGTCCTTAGTAAGGGGTTTTGTAAATATATTAGCAAGATGATCTTTAGTGGATACAAATTGTAAATCCACTGTCCCTTTCTGAACATGATCCCTTATAACGTGATGTTTAATTTCTATGTGTTTAGCTCTTGAATTCAATATGGAATTTTTAGAGAGATTGATAGAAGCAGTGTTATCACAGAAGATGGGAATGTTACATTTATATATACTGTAATCTTCAAATTGATGTTTGATCCATAGCAATTAAGAGCAGCAACTTCAGCTGATATGTACTTTGCTTCAGCAGTGGACAGTTCAATTGTTCCTTGTCTTTTTCTCGTCTAGGAGATCAAGTTGCCACCAATGAAGTGACATCCTCCACTAGTGTTCTTTCTTTCTATTTTGTCTCCAACATAATCAGCATCACAGTAACCAACTAAGCTAAAATCTTTTCTTCTCTTAAAGCACAGACCAAGGTTAGTTGTACCAATAAGATATCTAAAGATTCTTTTAACAATAGTTAAGTCTTCCCTTAGGTCTGTTTGAAACCTTGCACACAAGCATACACTGAACATGATGTCAGGTCTGGACACTATAAGGTATAGGAGTGATCCTATCATTCCTCTGTATAAGGTGTTATCCATATTCTTTGATTCCTCATCCAGTCCAAGTGTTGATGTTGGATGCATAGGTGTCTTCATCTCTTTTGCATCGTCCATCTTGAACTTCTTCAAAAGTTCCTTGACATACTTGGTTTGATGTATGTATATGCCATGATCAGTTTGCTTGATTTGCAGTCCAAGGAAGAATTTCAGCTCTCTCATCATACTCATTTCAAACTCTGTCTACATCAACTTAGAAAAATCCTCACAGATTTTCATTTGTCGCACCAAATATAATGTCATCAACATATATTTGAACAATGATAAGCTGAGAGTCATAGTTTTTACGAAACAATGTAGTGTCTACTTTTTGTCTTTTGAAACCATTTTCCAAAAGAAAGGATCTAAGTTTTTCATATCAAGCTCTTGGAACTTGTTTCAGACCATATAAGGCTTTGTTTAGTTTAAAAAATGCTTAGGAAAAGTATCACTGTCAAACCTAGGGGGTTGTTCCACATAAACTTCATCTCTTATAAGACCATTAAGGAATGCACTTTTCACATCCATTTGATAAATTCTCATATTACCATGAGTTGCAAATGAAAGTAAAATGCAAATTTCCTCAATTCTGGCAACATGTGCATAAGTTTCAGTATAGTCTATACCTTCCTATTTTGAGTAACCTTTGGCTACAAGTCTAGCCTTGTTTCTGTCACAACTTTACCTATCTCATCCAACTTGTTTCTGAAAACCCATTTGGCTCCTATGATAGTCTTTTCCTTGGGTAGTTCAACTAGTTTCTAGACATCATTCTTTTGAAACTGATCAATCTCTTCTTTCATCTTGTAGAGCATCGTCCACTGTCTTTGGTTCTATCTCAAAGATGAGTTTAGTGTGACTTTGTTGTTGAAATGATGATATGATTCTGACTTTGTCTTTTGGATCACCAAAGATTTTGTTGTTTGGATGATGTTTCTTCATTTGCTAGTTGCATCCAATGGGTTCCCTTTGTTTTGTTACGGGCTCATCATAGGACTCGTCTTTGTTTGATGTATTCTAACCATCGTCCAATATCTGTAAATGACTCATCCAGCTTTGATAATTCTTTATCAGGCTTACTGCATTAAATTTCACATGGATTGCTTCTTCCACTACTAAGGTTCTAGAGTTATAAACTCTGTATGCCTTTGAAGTTTTAGAATACCCAAGCAATATTTCATTATAACACTTAGAATCAAACTTGCCAAGGTTGTCCTTAGTGTTCAATATGAAACATTGACATCCAAATGAATGGAAGTATGATATGTTGGGCTTTCATCCTTTCCACACAATTCATAAGAAGTCCTTTTTAGAATAGGTCTTAAATAAATTTGTTCTATAAATGACAGGCAACATTCATTGCTTCAGCCCGAAAGTACTTAGGAGTTGTGTTGTCATTCAACATGGTTCTAGTAATTTCTTGCAATGACCTATTTTTCCTCTCAACTACACCATTTTGTTATGGTGTTCTTGGTGTTGAGAAATTGTGAAGAATTTCATTCTCTTCACAAAACCTCTGAAAACTTTCGTTTTCAAACTCTCCTCCATGGTCACTTTTGATTGAAGTAATGCATACTCCTTTTTCATTTTAAACTCTTTTATAGAAGTTATAAAAGGCCTTAAAAGACTTATCCTTGTGGACTAAGAACATAACCCATGTTCATCTAGAATAGTCATCCACTATGACCCGTCCATACCTTTTACCACTGACAGAGGCAAATCTGTTGGACCAAACAAATCAATATGTAATAGCTCAAGTGGTCTTGTTGTTGAAACAATGTTTTTACTTTGAAAAGAATTTTTCACTTGTTTCCCTCTTTGGCATGCTTCACAAACCAAATCATCCTTATATGACATCTTTGGAAGACCTCTTACAAGGTTATGCTTGTCTAGCTTTGAGATTAATCTCAAGCTTGCATGTCCAAGTTTCTTATGCCATATCCAATTATTGTCTTTGATTGATACAAGGCATGACACATTTTGATCTGTTAGCTCACCAAGCTTAATCTTATACAGATTTCCTTGCCTCTTAGCGGTGAATAGTAAGGATCCATCACAATTTTTAACTATGCATTCATCCTTTTTGAAAGCAACATCATATCCACTATCACACAATTGACTTATGCTTAGCAGATTATGTTTCAAACCATCAACATACAACACATTATCTATAGAGGGACAGGGAGGTATACCAATTTTACCTACACCAGTTATCATCCCTTTCTAATTCCCTCCGAAAGTGACTATACCACCAGTCTTTGGCTTCAGGCTTTGGAACATAGACTTTTCTCCTATAATATGTCGTGAGTAACCACTGTCCAGGTACCATGACTAAGGTCTCCTTCCTATTGTCAAGCATATCTGCAACAAGAATAATTTTGTCTTTAGGTACCCAAATGGACTTGGGTCCTTTCTTGTTAGAGTAAGAGGCACTAGATGCTCCTCTTTTAGGCAGGTGCCTACATTTGGATGTTACATGTCCAGGTTTCTATAGACTCATCATGAACAAACTTTTTCCCTCTATAGTTAAGTCCTGATTTGTCATTGGGATTTCTATGATATTTCAAAAGCTTATCCAAGTTTTCAATCCCATTGACAAATTTGAACAAATTCTTCTTTAAAGTATCAATCTCTTCATGAAGTTTCACAACATCATGTGGTTGATCTTTTAAAGATGAATATGCTTCAGATTTCAAAAGCTTAGCATTTAGACTTTTGATTTCCTTTTTGAGAGACTCATTTTCTAACCAAAGTCTATTTTCCTTTTCTCTTGAGGTATCATAGGCTTTGTAAGCTTTAGCATAATCTGTCCAAAGATCATGTCTATCAGTTTTGAAAGCCTCATGTCCTTTGGACAGTTCTTTAAAACTTTTCTTTAAAGTCTTGTAAGCTTTTGAAGCATGGAAGAGTTAGAAAGTAGTTCTTGATAAGCTTCTTGTAAAGATTTCAAATCATTAAAATCTACCTCTTCATCCTCAGACTCATTTTCTGAGCTTTCTATATTGGTGTTAGCCATTAGACACAGATTTGCTTCTTCTTCATCCTCTTCTCCTAATGATGTATCATCCAGCTCTTCCGGGTTGACATCCGCCCTTTCTTTCCCTTCTTCTTGCCAGAGAACTTCTTCTTTTAGTCTCTACTTTTCTGAAGGTCAAGGCACTCAGACTTGAAGTGTCTAGGCTTCTTGCACTCATAACAGATGACTAGACTCTTGTCTCATTCTATATCATGATAGGCTTCTTTATATATATTTATCTGTGATTGCATGTTGTGTGTGGAGTGAGAAGAAATCCCTACACTTTTGGTAGAAGTGATTTGAGAAACCAAACACCTTACTCCTTGCTTCTTCTATGTGTATATATATGTGCATGCATACGTATGATGTAGCATTAGAGTTGTTGGTAAATGAAGACGAAGGGAGGGACTAACATCAACGCTACTGGAAGAACGCAAAGGAAGACACATCTGAAATGTTCGTAGACATATTTGTGATCCATCCTAAGTAAGAAAAATGTACATAGTCAGTAGAGTCACTACTATGGTTCGGGGAGTCCTTTGTGTAACGACCCGTTGTCGTCACAAGACAACTTAACTACTATATTGCAAAAAGATTCCATTTAATTTAAAACTATTTATAAGTTATTTATGAAAATACGAGTAAATTTTTTTCGCGCGACATCACTAGTCATTCATAGCATTCATCATTCAAAAATATATCAACATACATAACTGCAACTGAAAATCATTCATACATAAAATACATATATGTAAGGAGTGTAGATACCAAGCCTTATGGAAATATACAATAACCACATGCCACAAGTCAGATATATCTCAAAAGGTGCAGAATACGTGTGTACCGGTAAAAATGTACCCATCAGTAAGTACATACATCAAAAGGGAAGGGTTATATATATATATTACTGCTCATTCCCTACTAGCTGGCCACAACTATATATTATCCTTAACTAGAAACTAGGACAATATAAGAACAGGTAAGTAATAGAAGAAGCAGATCTCATGTGACTTCAACTAAGAAGAGCTTGATCCGCTGGTAGTCCACTGTCTGCTCCTGCGAAGAATTGCGATCATCACAGTCAAACACATACAAACAAACAACGCAAGGATAAGCTACAGGACAAACATACATTTCAAATAAAACATTAGATCCACATTAACATATTCACATAGGTAAATAATAACAATATACAGTAAAATCCATTTCATTAGGACAATCACCAACATATCCTTAAACAATATGCCTAGTCATGCACTATATGCAGACATGACTCCATGGAGATTTTCACCAGCCGAGCGACATAGTCAAATCCCTTACCATAGTCAATCATTCGACCATTCTGGGAAATGTCATCACTGAAAATGGAAAGAAATTAGTGGCTTTGTCAGGATAGGCTTACGTGGGTAATGGCTCACCACGACACAAGAACTGTAGAAATCTAGACCTCAAAATGGAATCACCCGTCCATCCTATCCCCTAGGCCCATTCCCCGGCCCCACCAATCTTTTCGACACTATGTTGAGGGCTACACCCCACCCTCAACTTACGTGCCAACTCGTATCCATAGTCACCATCCATTGTGGATTCATGCATGTATGCATGTACAATCCAATACAACATATCCGCAGTCATCATCCACTATGGTCAACAACAACATATCCACAGTCATCATTCACTATGGACTCATGTACATAAGCATGTAAAATCCATCATATCCACAATCATCATGCACTGTGGACTTATGCTCGTACATTGTGGACTCAAAGTGAAAGAAAACACCGAAGTTGACCAAAGTTGACCAGACGCAACACTAGACGCTCGATCTGGATGCAAATCACTAGACGCAAGTCATCAGATGCAAGTCTCTCGACGCTAGTCGTTAGACGATAGTCACCGGACGCAAGTCTCTGGACGCTAGTCGTCAGGCAATAGTCACCGAACACACGCATCAGAGTTGACCAGAGTTGATCGGACGTACTCACTGGACGCTTGGTCTCTAGATGCTCGATCTACAGAATCGAACGTTGGGCAAAATCCTTAAATTTTTAACTTTTAAAACAGTTTGGAACACTTTGAAATTTTTCTAAAATCTCTTAAAACATTTGAAATAATGAAAATTATAGAAGTCATCTTTAAGACTTTAGAAAGAATAAAGAGAAAAGTAAAAGATAGAGGAACAATGTGACCCTTGGGTCTTAAAATCAAAGCACCAACAAGTCTATTTTCAAAAGAATAAAACCATAGGCAAATCAAGGAATTACGAAAGCCACAAATATCATTTTAGTAAGCAAGAGTCAAAAACTGTCTTCAATACAAAACAGTCCACTTCTATGTTCAAAATCTCAATCCATTTCAAACATATTGTAGAAAAACACGATCTCACATTGTAACCCAATGGAAATATAGTTTTCAAGAAAGAAAATAATGATTTCCAATTCATTTTGTATGAAGAGAACCAAAACTTTCTAAAACATATCAAAAATCTTGAAAACAAATTTCTTCACTGCAGATGGGTCAGTTTCAAGGAAACTTTTGAAATATAAATATAATGAATTAGAAATCATTCCATATACCGTTAGAAAGCTTGAAATATCTATTTTCTAACCATATAACTTGTTTTTGAATACCATTTTTGTAGAAATACAAAATTGAAAAATAAAGCACTATGTTCAGTCACGTTTTACCAGACAGTACAGTCAACTTTTGAAAATCATAACTCCTTTTATTCTCAACCTTTTTGGGCGTTTCTTGTGTGTAAAATGTATCCCCAAATGTCTATTTTCATGTCCAACAAACAGAATTCAATTTTGTTCACCAAAGCCAAAGTTATCACAAAAACACTAGCACATGTTCAGGCAAAACGCACTGGACGGTAAGCATTTTGTACTCAACTATCATATACTCTCATTCCATCAACTCATATTACAAACAAATCATCACAATCATACTTCCAATAGATAACATACATCACAACATATTCATACACAAAGAATACATGAAAACTATAAGCTTTCCTTACCTCAAAGAGATGCTACAAAAATGAGAGAGAGAGTGTGTGTTTTGGACGGTGGAGTATGATGAACTTGGCTTCTTAGAATAAGGTCTTCTAGAAATCACCAGGGACACAACAATAAACCATTTCCATAAACAAAAGGGCAAGATTTAGAAAAAGAAAGAATGGTTATGTCATTAGGAAGAAAGAAAATGAAAGATAGTCTTACCAACAAGGCACAACACCTAGCAAAATGGTGGAAACCAAACTTGCTTGAAGAAACCTTGAATCTTTGGGATTATAAGAAGATTGAGGAGACAAAAGTTGAAATACAAAAGATGAGGATGAGCTACTGGACTCTAATGGTTGATTCTTAGAAAGAAAAATAGGAACTAAGTTTATGAGGACATTAATTTATAGAAGCAAATGACCTCACGTAAATTTCTTCTCTTCAAAGTAGTCAAATGAAGTAAATGAGCAAATAATAAAATGGTCCTTGGCAGCAAACCATAAGCATTTTGGTCAGTAAAGGAGACAAGAATTCCACATCTTGAATTGGATACATAACGTGTAAAATGTTGCTCCACACTTCAGACAACGGCTCTTTTGTCTTTCGCATTAATTTTGGGTCAAGAAGCAAACTTCACAAAGGAAGCAAGTTGGACTCTCAATTTAATTCACATGGTTTTGTTCAGTTTGCATTAAGGGAGCCTTTGAAAATTTTGCCACAAGTACGTAGGAGTAAATTGTGGTAGGTGTACATGTAGCTTTAGGTGAAAATATTAATGGGAAAGGTAATAAAATGCAAATCAAGCTAATTAGATTGCTAATAATAAATTAGTAAATGTATGACTTACTAATTTTAATTTAGAACACCCAAGAAAAATTTAGATTGTCTCATAGAATTTTATAACTCAAGAAAAGCTCTCAAAATCACACTTTTTGAACTGTGCTAAAACATTATTTAATTTAATCAACAGTAACAAAACAACATATAAATTTCATAGGAAATTAATTATAATTACTAGAGACTAATCATAATTTAGATCCTTCACTTTCCTTGACTATTTTCTCACTTTCACAATATATTTCTTACACTGTCAAAGTGCAAGGCAGTGTCGTTTTCAGTTAAGTTCTCTACTGAAACTTGCACAGAAAATTCACACATATTTATTAATTAAATTTTCTCATAAAATTAAATTTAATTATATCTTGTAATTATTTTTTAAACACTTTATCATAGATTAGAAAAATCATGGTGTTACACTTTGTCTTGTATAAAGAATAGTTATTCATGTCATGCGAACTTGATACTCCGGGTGTGTATGATCATATCGATATCAATGATGTATATTGCATTCATGTTTTGTTGATACACAAAAAGTAATTTAATTTTCCTTTTACATTCTGCTAGTAATAAGGTTTATATAGTAAGACAAAAATGTTTTCTCATAGTTTCTTCATGAAGCAAATAAATCCAATTTATTCAATACATGTTGGGAATAAAACCAATGTAACCAGGGGTGTTACATTGAACATCATAAATATTGTTATTATATTATATATTTAATGGTTTCTAATTGTAATGGAAGTGAATTGTGACTAGTACTTTGCACAAATTTTATTTCCAATATTAGGAATTCAAGAATTGTTACTTTTAGAATGACTTTACTTGAATGTCATTCCTAACTCAAGGATTATTTTCTTAATTATGTAAAAAAATATTTTCTTAATTATTCTTATAGAAATACCTTATCACATACCAGAAAAAAACTTAAATAATTTTCCTCTAGATACATAAAAATAATTATATTTTCATCTAAAACTTAACTTTAAAATACATTGCATGAAAAAAATAAAAAACCATTTTATTCATTTACTATTTAAGAAATAATTTAAACCTATTTTTAATAAAATAAATTTAATAAATTTAGTTCTAATATATTTATTATATGTTTAAGTAAAAGAATTTAATTTTATATATAAATATTAATCAAATTTTTAATATATGAAGTTATATGAATTAATTGTAGTAAATATATATTAACAAATTAGATTTAAACTACTTTTTCATATAAAATTTTTAATGTCATAATTTAAATATTAATAGAGGAAATTTTCTCATCTTCATTAAACTACTATCATGGACCCCCGAATATATATCACAGTCACATGCGAATAATAAGATGGGCAAAATGCCAAAATGCATGTAGCCACGTAACAGCTAATATTGCTCTCTCATTTTCTTGGTGGATTTTAAAGTTTTGCTACAACCTTCTTGTACCAAAGGGAAAAACAAAGACAATTATTGTATCTTCACAAAAACTCTAACCACGTGAACAGTACCAGTTAGAGAAATAATTCTTTAACTCAGAAAGGTCTTTAATTAAAATTAAATTAAGAGATGCAATTAACACAATTAATTAATTTAGTAACAAAGTTTAAATATTTTTTAATCCATAAATAAAATTTACTTTTTAATTTGACCTTCACATGAAAAGAATGTTTGTAAACTGAGTTCCTTATAACCAACAAATGTTTTCTAAATGATTTATACATTTATCTCTCTCTCTCTCTTTAAATGGTCACATTGATATTCAAACTTATAACATCGTGCATATTACTCCAATATCTTGCCACTACTAGACCAACCCTAATAGATGTACATTTATCTCATGTTATAACCTTTTTTCTTGTAGTGTCGGGAATTATTATACCTAAACAATTTTCTAAACCCTAATCCCACACACACACACACACACACACACATATATATATATATAGGGTCAACCCTATGATTTTATGGGCCCAAAGCGAAACAATAAATAGGACCTTTTTGTATTTAAGTATTTGAAAATGTAAATATATATTATACTCTCTTGGTCCCAAATTCACTTATGTTTTACCATTGAAAAAAAAATCATATTAACTTATGTTCTCGGTTTTAAATGAGATATTAAAACATCTATTCCAATTTTGTCCTCTAATAAATATTGTTGTCTTGAAAGACTTAGTAATACTATATTTATTGAAATTAAGAAAGAGAATAAGGATATTTTAGTAAAATTGTCCTTTAATATATATTATTTTCTTGCAATACTTGATTTTCTTAATCTGTGTGAAAAACCTTAAAAATAAACACGGTTTCATTAAAAATGATATGTTTTGTTACATTAAACGAGTAACATAGCTTTATTAAATCTTAAAATATATATCACATTTTTTTTTCAATTTACTCTTATGTTATCATCTATCATTCAATTTATTCCCATAAAAATTACATAACATAAATATCTATATATAAGGTAGGCATGACAACGGGACAAGTCGGAGATAGGTTTAACTCTCCCCATCCCTATCCTTGCAGAATGCGAGATAGGTTCATGTTTAGAAGAGGTGGATTTATATTTTTTAAATCAATCTCCATCCCGGTTGTGTTTTATCATATTTGGATAAACCTACAAGGAATTTGTCACATTTTTTTATAATTTTATTTTTCTTATATATTTTTAAAATATTAATTTTATATTTTGTCTCTCGAAGAAAATACTTTAGTTCGGTTATTATCGTCTATTATTAAAAAAATATCATTTAATATTAAAGTTTTTCATATATTTTGGTTCTTTATTAATATACTAATATTTAATTTTATTTCTTTTATAATTTGAGTTTTTGTTTATGTTTCTTATTTTGTTAAAAAAAAAAATATTTTAAGTCTATCATTATAGATACATTATATGTTGATATGTTATAGTGAGCTGAAAATTCATTCAATATGGACTTATGAATGAAGGTAATACATCCAAAAACAAAAACTAACAACCAACATGATCATTCTTTTGGGCCCCTTTTAGCCATAGGTCATGTGCCGTGGCACCTCAGGACACGACCATATATATAGAAGGATTTTCTTTTTTATTTTTTAATCAAACTCTCTTATGTCAGACAGTCTAGCTAGCCTGGAAACTGTAGATGATTGAGGGAAGCACCTGTAAAACTTAAGATGCAAAATTGGGAACTTTTAGTTAGTAGCATGAGTAATTGGGTATGTCTCCATCCTCAGAAATTATATTGAATTTCCATTTCAATTTCTTTTCATAAATTTTTATCTGGGGGTCATCTCGTATATGTATCAAGACCTAAACCAGAGAGTACCAGACCTAGATTTCGCAAGGATACAAACAAGTAAAATTAAAACATATACTCTGGCTGTAGAAATATGAACACAAAAAACCAACTGAAGACACAAAACTTTGATTATTTTATTTAGTCTTACTTGTAGTAAGTAGTTACAATCAAAGCATTTTTATTTATCACCATCTTACACGTATGCGTCTCTCACGACGACGAGACAGTTCTCAATTTTCCGTGGCTAGAGGACGGAACTTTCAGAATCACAAACGCTAATGGATTGTTATCATCCACTACCAAAAGCTTGTTTCCATCACCATCAGTAGAAACCCCAATAGCTTTACACGAGTAGACATTTCTTGGGCTAGAAGGGTATGAAAGTCTTTTCCCTACTCAGTTGCATGAATAGACCAAGTTAGGAGAATCCATTTATAGACGTGGAAATTTATTGTTGGACGCCTTCTTCAGTGTCTACACCTTAAGTGAGATAGAAAGAGATGAGAGATAAATGATTAATTGGATTGATGATGTAGTGTGATATGAAGGGAGAGATAGAGAGAAATAAGAGGTATTAATGGGATGTTTGTGGGTGTCTAAATATAATGACTAAATTATTCTTTTGGTCCCTTAACTTTATTTTTAGTTGCATTTTGATCCTTTATCTTTTTAAAGTTGCAAAAAGGTCCTTTAAGTAATTTTATTTTTAGCATGTTTGTAAAAAGGGCAAACGGGGAAAGATAAGAAAAAAAAAGTGAAATAAGAAAAAGAAAAAAGAAAAAAGAATTAACCATCAGATTAAAATTGAAAAGATCTAACGGACTAAATTATCTTTCCCATGGTGGGAAATAAATTAACAGTGCAGTTTGGACAATTTACATTGGTGCAGGTATTGCGTATTTATCAATTTGTATTTGGCCTTTTATTGGATGGTTGCAGTGGCAATGCAGTTTAGAGGGGAGAGGGAGTTTTCAAACAGTATGTATAGTGTACCAAAATAAAAGGAAATTTTAATTAGCCTTACGGGAAGTTTAATCTGAGATTATGCTTGTTTAATTAGGTGCTGATAAATAAAATTAGGATTTTTCCGTCCACTAACTTAACAGTCACTGACAGAAGGACAAACTTGATAAAAATAAATTACTTAAAGGACTTTTTTGCAACATTAAAAAGATAAAGGACCAAAATGCAACTAAAAATAAAGTTAAGGGACTAAAAGAATAATTTAGCCAAATATAATCACTCTTATAGACGTATGTGCTGGTGATAAGGTGAATTTTGGACGGACAGAAAAAAAATGAAATATAGTATAATTGTTAAACATATGAAAAAGGATGAAAAAGGGACTAGAATAAATTATAATAATGTTGTTTTTTTGTTGATCATAAAGTTATAATGATTGATGTTTGTGGTTACTATTTAAAATATAATCACTCTTATAGACGTATGTGCTGGTGATAAGGTGAATTTTGGACGGACAGAAAAAAATGAAATATAATATAATTGTTAAACAGATGAAAAAGGGACTAGAATAAATTATAATAATGTTGTTTTTCTGTTGATCATAAAGTTATAATAATTGATGTTTGTGGTTACTATTTAAAATATAATCACTCTTATAGACGTATGTGCTGGTGATAAGGAAAATTTTGGACGGACAGAAAAAAATGAAATATAATATAATTGTTAAACAGATGAAAAAGGGACTAGAATAAATTATAATAATGTTGTTTTTTTGTTGATCATAAAGTTATAATGACTGATGTTTGTGGTTACTATTTAAAATATAATCACTCTTATAGACGTATGTGCTGGTGATAAGGTGAATTTTGGACGGACAGAAAAAAATGAAATATAATATAATTGTTAAACAGATGAAAAAGGGACTAGAATAAATTATAATAATGTTGTTTTTTTGTTGATCATAAAGTTATAATGATCGATGTTTGTGGTTACTATTTAAAATATAATCACTCTTATAGACGTATGTGCTGGTGATAAGGTGAATTTTGGACGGACAGAAAAAAATGAAATATAGTATAATTGTTAAACATATGAAAAAGGATGAAAAAGGGACTAGAATAAATTATAATAATGTTGTTTTTTTGTTGATCATAAAGTTATAATGATCGATGTTTTTGGTTACTATTTAAATTATTTGAAATAAAATGAGATAGAAATTTTGGCCCCTTCTCCTTCTATATATTGAACCAATTATAACTTTTTTACAACAAAAAAAAAAGTAAATATTTTAGCAAAAAATTGTGGTAAGGAAAATATTGTTATAGCAAGAAATTAAAAACGAAACCAATTTGAAAATTTTAAAAAATTGATGGAAAATATTAATATAGCTAAGAATATTTTAATTTGTTAATTTTATTTTTCTAAAATTTTAAAATTACAGTAAATTTTATTTTCTAATATTTTTTAATTTTATTACTAATAATCTAATAATACGTATTAATATGATGAAAAAAAAAGATGATAAAGTCCCCCGCGCCACCCACTAAAAAAAATGAACGAAATGATCTTTCATGAGGTTAGTATTGTAAACATTTATATTTCTTTTATTTTTCTTTATCAATCTACTTTTAAAACAAAATCTGTTTTTGTTTAAATCTTGAAGATGTTATCAATTATTATTATTTAATTATATCATTATATTAAATTTTGAAATATTTTATTTATTTATTTATAATAATTATTAAAATATACTAATGGAAGTTAGATTAAAAATAAAAACAAATTTACTGTGAATAAAAATATTAGTTATATTTAAAATAATGTTATTTTGATAAAAAAAAATTAAAAAAATAAATCACATCATTGGAAAAGATGAAAGTAATAAAAAATAATTTCCTAAAAACAATTAGTGTTTTATTTTTCTAATGTTTAGTATTTGAAGTGCGTTTACTAACATTATTTTGTAACTTTTACATTTTCAATCATTGAGATGAAGCAAAAAGTTTAAACCAAGGGGTTTCACAATAAATAAAAACAAGAATATTATTTTATGAAAATTAAGTTTATAATTAATGTTTATAATTTTTAAAGAAATTATGTTTTTAATATATATTAAGGTTTTACTAAGTAGATAAATGTTAAGTAATAATACCTCATTCATTTTTTTCTGTCAAGATGTAAATGTTTTTTTTTCATTTTTAATTCATAAATTGTTTAATCATATTAATTAAGATAATTATGAATAAAATTATTTCATGATTTGAAATTTTAAATTGATAGTAATATTATATATTCTCATTAAAATTAATTAATTGAAAAATATATATTCTTAGTTATGCCAAATTCAAATTAAGGAATATTGTGAAATTTATTTTAATTTCATAACATATATATATATATATATATATATATATATATATATATATATATATATATATATATATATATATATATATAGAACATCAAAATAAAATAAAAGAAGTTTATATATATATATTTTTTAGTTTTGATACTTCTTATTCGTTGATTTTTATATATATATATATATAATACATATACATTAAAGTTGCAACATTTTGATAAATATACATAAAAAATAAGAATATTTTAAATAAAGTTAATTAATATATTATTTATTGTTCGTAAACAAATTTTATATGTTTGTAGAAGTTATTTTTTAGTGTGGCAACAATTTATTACAGCCACAGCATTTATTTAGTCTTACACTTGTCTCTCACTCACTCACTGCCATAAAGCTCATGATTTTTCGGGGCCTGTGGTTATCCAAATTTCTTAAACTGAACCACTAGTGGATCGTCCTTTGTCACCACCAAACGCCTGTTTCCATCATCATCAATATGAATCCCAGTATCCTCAATTGGCACAAAGGACAGAACACACGCTTATAGCTGAGATGGGAAGCTT
The DNA here is from genome assembly GCA_026413185.1 of Pueraria montana var. lobata. Taxonomy (NCBI): domain Eukaryota; kingdom Viridiplantae; phylum Streptophyta; class Magnoliopsida; order Fabales; family Fabaceae; genus Pueraria; species Pueraria montana. The sequence goes on along the minus strand of CM048650.1, from coordinate 56,126,006 downwards.
TCTCAATACATGATACATCATGTTCATTTTTTTTACATCAATTTATACAATAAATTATACAGATAAGAAAGAGAAAAAAAAAATATATATATATATATATATATATAGGATGCATGTAATAAATGGTGGAGGCAGAGAGCTAAATATAAAAAGTGGTTTGAATAAAACTTTCTTGAAATCTAATGGTTGTAATAAGTAACTAATTTTAACCATTAGATTTCAAAAAAATGAATGGTGAGGATGAAGAATAATTCTAAAAAAGTTATTCTTGGAGTAAGTGAATCTTTCTTCTCTCTCTCATATATATATATATATATATATATATATTAGGTTTCACATATAATTACTGGAAAAAAAAACGTACGGGATATATAGTGTTACGGCATCTTCTTGCACCGTGAAGGGTGTGAGTTTCATTCTAGAGTAAATTACATGGACCCCTCTTGAGTTTTACATGTATTACACCGATACTCCCTGTCTTTTTAAACATTACTTTTGACCTCCTGTAGTTCAAAATAGCAGGGGTGTCGGTGTAATATAAGTAAAAATCAGGAGGAATCCGTGTAATATAAATAAAATTCAAGGGGGGTCCATGTAATTTAGAACCAACAAATAGGGGGTGTTTTGTATGGTTCAAAAAAGCAGGAGTGTTGATGCAATATAAGTAAAACTCAGGCGGGGTCCGTGTCAGGTCCGTGTCATTTACTCTTCATTCTATCTCAAACAGTTAATTTTGGTATCAAATAACACGGTGCGTATAACACGAGGCATGACTTCCACTTTTTTTATTTTATCAAATAATCACTTTTTTTAAATAATAACCTTTTTTTTTTGTTTTTAATGTGTTTGTTACAACTTTTCAAAATAATCATAAATTGAAAAGAATAAAAAATATTATTATAATCAGAAGCTATTTGAAACGATTTTTCCTAAAATAAATTATTTCATATTTAAAAAGGTGATTTTTCTAATTCTAAGTAAACATGAATCAACCTTTACTTTTTAAAAATATTTTAAAAATAATCAATAAATTATTTTATACCACAATCTAGTTAAGTACAACAGATTTTATTAGAGAGACCATAAGCAAAATGGGTTGAAATAAAGTGGAGTCTTTGTATGGGAAGGTGGATGATGCACCTAGAATACATAGACCACGGTAAGTTAAAAGATAAGGGAGTCTTAGTATGAGAAGGAGCACCTATGATTAGCATGAATCAAAGTAGATGGGCACAGTATGATAGCTAGGGGTGAAAATAGTTTGTGTTGAGCTAGATTTTGTTCAAATAAATTTGACTTATTTAAAAAGATTAAAGTTCAACTCTATCTTGTTATTTGTCATCGGGATTTTTCAAGTGCGGTGTGTTTGGTTTGTCCTGTTAACCTTTTTCAAAAACATTTTTTTTTATAAAGACCTCTTTTATATTACAACTTTTAAATAGGCCTAACCTATATCACTAAATTAATAGGCTAATTAGCTAATAGGCCAATGAGAAAAAAATCTATGTAAAAAATTATAAATTATGAAAATAAAAACCAATTTTACTCAAGGTATGAGACAGGTGAAAATATGTTTATTAGGCCTTATAAAAGTCGAGACTAACTTGTTTATTTGATATAAATATGTTTTTAGGATTTAATCTGACCTTCATTATAATTTGATTAAAAGCCAGTTTGTGCAATATTGGGATTGATTTTGGGTGACTGGATTTTTTTTTTTTTATAAAGAAGAATTAAAAAGAGTATTTTTTTTTATAAATTGAGAGACTAAAAATAACAAATTTATATTTAGGAGATCGAAAACAAAAGTGATCCAAATTTTTTAGTGACCAAAAATATATTTAAACCTAGATAATGTTATTCGATGATTGTGTATAAGGTTTCCTTTAAATTGGGTTGTAGTGCCAATAATTGCATTGTAGTATCTCATCTAATAATTTTACCAGAAAAATTTTAAATTAATTACATAATTTTTTTATCAGATAATTAAATTTTAATCAAATCAACTTTAAATTAATCAATTTAAATAGAAATTATTTTCTGAATAAATAGAAATGAATTTAATTACCTCCCTAAATTTCCAAGAGGGTCTAGCTCAGTTGGTTGAGCAGAGTGTGAGTTGCTGTAAAGCCCCTGGTATCTATTTTCAATTCATAAATATAAAAAAAAAAAAAAAAAAAAAAAGTACCTCCCTAAATTTACTTTATGAAAATGAATATTACAGGTCTCAACTTTCATGGTCCCCAAATATTAAATGAAGCCAGCCAGAAGACTGTTTCCCTCGTGGGTATATAATTTATTAGCTTGGGGTAGTCTGCCCCTTTTGGCCACCAAAAAAACAAAAAATTGAGGCCAGAAGATGGGTAAAAGTACATGTACAGCCAAACCTAAGACTATCATGGCCCCCAAATATCACAGTCGCTTCACTTGCGAATAATATTGGTACTTGCTACCATGCATAAAAGGTATATATTAAAAGAAAAACTTATATGTTGGGGTTTAGATATTGGCATTTTGTTGGGTAATGCTACCATGCATAAAAGGTATAGATGCTTTTATATGTTCCTTTCCCTTTTCACCCTTATCAATTATAGTGGCTTAATTTAACTACATGCTACCATGCATAAAAGGTATAGATGCTCATTTTTTTTTAATTTATTTTATTATTAAATCATAACAATTGGATTCCATTTTCAATTTGAAATCCCTTAAATTTTTTTTGTGTCAAAATCCCTTAATCTACTCTAATTGTTTTTTTTTCTGTTAACTTTTAATTTGAAAACAATTTGTTTTTTGTCACAAAAAAAAATCTGATGTCATTTTCATTCTTTATTTTGCTTATATGTTCTATAAAAAAAATTCTAATAATTTTTTAATTATAGTGGTAAATTAAAATTTAAAAGATCTTTCATGTAGTTCTTTTTATTTTTATTTTTTAATTAGTCGTTGGTTGGTACAAACAATATTTGCATATCATTATATTCAAAATAGAGATTTGAAAGCTCAATTTTCTTCAGGAGACTAGAGGCAAATGTTAAGTGCTTGCAATGTACATTTTGATTTGAGGAGTGCAAAATCATCTTAAGTAGCTTCAATATTTAACTTTTTGCATTTCAAAATATTCATGTTGCAAATATCTATTTTATTTTACTTTTATAACTATCTTTTATATTTAATAAGATTTACTTTTATAAATTATCGTAAACTTAAAGTCAGAATCCTTGCTAATTCAATAGGGAATATATATATATACAAGACCACAGTAGCTATCGAGGGAGAAAATCTTTAGTGGACAGTTTTGGTGATAATGTGGGGTTATCATTTGAAATATATAAGAGATTTTAAAATAATAATTTGATGAATAATGGAATCTATGAATTATTAAACTTGATTTATATATTTTAAGAACTTATTATAAAAAATGTCAATAAGCTTTTTTAGGAAAAATAAGCTAAATTAAGAACTTATTATAAGGTTATTATTAACTCTCTTTGATATTAGAATCCCTTTGAAATTTCAGCATAAACAATTTTCAATTGTTCTTTCTTTTACTATGACAATAAATAAGGTATACTCTTGAACATGTTAGATTTAAGGATTTTGGAGATATACATGATGAAATCATAACTTAGAGGTTGTTTGACTATAACAAACTAAAATAGATTTATGTTGTTATATCATATTAATTTTTATGAAAATATTTTTTTATTCTTTTCAAGTTTTAATTTTTTTAAATAATAAAAGATATTACTATCCTACAAATAATTTGCTCCATGCATCGCATAGGAAAATGCACTAGTATAATTTATCAGCTTGGGGTAGTTTGCCCCTTTTGGCCACAAAAAAACTAAAATGTGAGGCTAGAAGATGGGTACAAGTACATGTACAACCAAACCTAACCTACATCTATCATGGCCCCGAAATATCACAGTCGCTATGCTTGCGAATAAGATTGGTACAGTCACAGCTAATTTTGCTTCGAATAATGTTTGGTGGACACCCAAAATGCTCATCTACACCTAGAGAGAGAAAAAAAAATAAACGAGAGAAGTGATATGTTTATAGGAGATAGGATGTGACAAAAAGAGAGATAGAGTGAATAGAAGGATGTCAAATAAGTGTTTGATAATAAAGGGTGTTCATATATAATTACTCTTTTGCTCCTTTGTTACCAACTAACCATTGTTACATGAGCATCACGCGAGTTAGGTATATAGTGGATGCAGATATTTATTTTATTTTAAAAATAATTAAAATATAAAAATTTAAATTGAATTTGGATTTATTTGTATAAAAGAAAATATTAAAATTATAAGAAAAAGGCATATTAAATTAATCAGATAAAAGAATATTCAAATGTTTAGATAAAATATAATATTCAATATATTAATTGGGTGAAAAGAAATGGAAAGTAAGAAAAAAATTCACTTTTATTAAAAAATTTAGAATAATAAATTAAAAACACTTTTACAAACACAAACAAATTTTAGTCTGATTTGAATTTATTTTATGTAGAAAAAACAAAAACAAACATGTTATATATTTTATGTTAATAAATAAAGAATAAAAATTATACTAAAATCAAAGTTTATATATATATATATAGGAAATGTTTCAAATGAGAACACATCTTAAAATGAGAAATGAAAACAAATAATAATAGTCATTGGATTACAATTAAAATTAATCAACAGCTGAGATTAAAAGCTCTCTTTAAGTAAGTCACGTGCACTGTTATCTTCTCTATCTTCCAATACCGAACGTGAACCCCTTTCAATTGAATTTGTTTCTTCCCTTTCTCAATTGTTCACTATCACTAACTTCCAATTCTACAATTCTACGTACAGCAACGTTTCTTACCCTTCTCAATTGTTCATGATCAATACCTTTCAATTATATCTTCCATTCTTTCTCACCATGATCATTATTTTCAATCGGAGATTGATTCTCTATCAATTAACGATCGCTACCTTCCAATTATACTTGCATCAATACCTTTTAATTATAGACTCCTTTTCTCACGTGATCATTACTTTCAATTGGAGATCAATTCTCTTTTTGGCTCCTTTCTCATCATGATCATTACGTTGGATTAGAGATCACTACCTTCCAATTTTGAGTGCAACAATTCTCAATGGCCAATGCTACCTCTTGAAATAATTAATTAGCTATATAATTTTGCTGGATGATTTAGCTTCAATTACATATTGCTGAAAGATAATTCAATAAGTATATATGTCCTACACTAATTATTCTAATAAATAAATAATTATGAGAAGACTAATTAATTGAACAAATTGAGGGAGAATGTATTGCGTGCATATATATGAAATCGTTGGATCACTAAATATACAACCTGTAGTTACTTTCAGCACTTGAGGAACAGGTCACATCAGAAGTTCAGTGGAATTGCTCGTATGCCTTCCACCCGACAATTCTCTTCCTTTCCACAAGGGACCCATCACCCGCATCTGCACAGTTCCAGCACATCTCAAAATGTAAATTATTCTCATTTGTGCTAGTTTTGGTGCATTTATGAATTATGAATTTATAAAAGTTAAATTGCTGGAACTTTGCCCCAAAACTGGTGATCGTAAACGATTAGAAGGGGAAGAAACATTATTGCACCTACAATTGGAAGGTAGTGATCATGAACGATATATATATATATATATATATATATAAAGAAAAATTTTGTTTGATATTTTTTTGCAAATGATTTTTTATATATAAATTTATTTAAATTTTGTAATTAAATTAGGTAATTGTATTTATATATATAATTTGAATAAAAAGTATTTAATGAATTTATTTTAATAATGGGTACATTTGTAAAAAGATTTTATATATCCAGGAAAATTCTAATGCATGTAACCAATCATGAGAATCTTTAATTCTCAGAAAATATACCATGACTAACCAAATGTATTTTAATTATTTTTAGAAATCATGATTTTCCTTTCAAAAAAAAAATCATGATTCTCATGAATCGTAATATCTTTGTATGAAAAAACTTCTCTTCAACCAAACATTCCTCAAATTTCAATCTTTCCATCCTAAACTAATTATTAATTATTGTAATCCTGTAAATCCATGGATTAGTTAATTTCCTTAGCGGTTACGTACTCATCTAATACAATACCCCAGAAATTAAGTGTGTGTGACAAATGGTACAACAAAATTAGAAAGAAGAAAAAAAAAAGTGTTGACAAAGTATTTAATATATAAAAATGTCTATCTAACATCACTCTGAAATTAAAACACTTGCAAATAAATGAAGGCATAAGCTTTGATTATTTTATTTAGTCCCATAATAATTTATTACAACCAAAGCATATACTTAGTTTTACACTTGTCTCTCACTCACTGCCTGGAAGCACAAGATTATTATTCATGGCCTGTGGTGATCCAACTTTCTGAAACTGAACCACTAATGGTTTGTTCTTAGACATCACCAAAGGCCTGGTTCCATCATGCCCAATATGAATCCCAAGATCCCCACATGTGCTATCCTCAACTGGCAGTGGACAGAACATAAGCTTATAGTCGTTGAACTCAAGGGAAACTTTCTCAATTTTAAACCAACCATCAACTGTATTTTTTAACGAACCGATTTTAACAGCGTGTCCTTCTGGTGGACGATTAACAATGGTCCACTCAGTACGAAGGGGGACACACGTCAATATAACTGGAAAATCACCGAACGTAATGTTCAAAAGATGGCCTTCGGCGATAAAAGTAACTCGTAATCGGGATGAAAATATTGTTCCAATCCCCTTATCCAGCTCGTTGGGAGATTGCACCACCGTGAGAGGGCATCTTTCTTTTCCAGTTGCGGCTACTGTTAGTCCACCGCCGCTTCCTCTAAAAGCTGGCAACACATAATATGTGCCACCGTTTTGAAGAACATCGCCGTCCTTGTCGTACACAAAATCAGCGGTGGCTGAAGGTAGGTATGAGGTGAAGAAGGCACAAAGTACAAAGAGAGTGAACAAGGTAGTGCTCTTCATTTCTTAGGCTTTTCTTTTCTTGTTTAGTTTGTGTGTGAATAAGCAACGTTGGAAGAATCTATTTATAGACGTGGTGCTCACAAAGGGAGTTCTGGATAAAGATGAAAAGGGTTTGCTGGGTTGGAATTTTTTTTTACATCAATTTATACAATAAATTATTAATTAAAAGAGAGAGAGAAAGAAAGAAAAAGAAATATAGAATGTAATAGATGATGGATGGAGAGAGCTAAATATAAAAGTGTTGTTATGTAAAATATTGTATGAGTTGTTAAATGAATAACACGAGTTAAGTTTCATATATATATAATTACTGAAAGAAAACCGTACGTAACATAGTGTTAAGGCATATTCTTGCACCGTGAAGGATATGAATATCGTTCCTATCTCAAACAATTAATTTTAGTATATTTTGAGACGACAAAAATGTGGCAGTGCGTAACATGAGACATGGCTTTAACGTTTTCTTTAAAAAGGAAAACACATTATTTATATGAAGATACCGAGACAAGCACAACATTTGCTACGGTTTGAGCGCAACAGATTTTAGTATAGAGACAAAATGGGTTGAAATATAGTGGAGTCTTTCTAAGGGAAGATGCTTGCACCTATAATACAAATTGGACCACAGTAAGTTAAAAAATTGGGGAGTCTTTGTATGAGGAGGTGCACCTATGAATAGCATGAATCAAAGTAGATGTGCACAATATGACAGCTAGGGGTGAAAATAGTGTGTTGAGGAAGATTTTGTTTAATAAATTTGACTTATTTGAAAACATTTAAGTTCAAGTTCTAGCTTGTTATTTGTCATAGGATTTTTTATTATTTTTTAAACAGGGTGTGATATTTAATTCTTGTTTGTCATGTTAACCTATTTAAAAACATTTTTTTATAAGCTCAAGACCTATTTTATATTACAAATTTTAAATAGGCCTAACCTATATCACTAAATTAATAGGCTAATTAGCTAATGAGGAAAAATAATATTTAAAAAAAATATAAATTATGAAAATTAAAATAACCGTTACTCAAGATATGAGACAAAAGTTGAAAATATGTTGATTGGGCTTTATAAAGCTCAAGACTAACTTGTTTATATGATATAAACATATTCTTAGAGTTTAATCTAACTTCCATGATAACTTGTTTAAAAGCCAATTTTTGCAATATGACATTGAAATTAAATGAAAGTTTATCCTTAAATAAATTTATGGACTTGACTTTTTATATAGGTCCACAAGCTTAATAATTAAAAAGGTAAATAAATATATGATTTCAATACTTTATACTTTAAAAGAGTTATTCTTTCATGATCAAAAAAAAAAAAAGAGTTATTCTTCATCCTCACCATTAATGTTAAGAAAATTTTTAACACACAAATTAATTAAGTTATAAATGAGTTAAACAAATCGACTTCAAGTTTTAATTTTTTTTCTTTTTTCTAAACAAGTCAAGTCTAAGTTTTTAGTTTTGTCATTTAAATAAACGAGTTAAGATTGAACTACCAATTTTTTGTCCGCAAGCTAGCCAAGGCTAATTTCTAGTGCGCTCGGCTCGGCTCAACTCATTTACATCCCTAGTTAATATATATTTTATTAATCATCCTAAAATTTGAGAGAATACAATTCTAAAATATTTTTACTTGATCATAATCATTTTTAAATTATAATTTTTCATTTTTACAATTATTTCCTTTAAAATGATACTACAATTTTAATATTTAATTTAAGAAAACTATATATACATATATACATACATATATATATATATATATATATATATATATATATATATACATATATATATATACAAGGTATTAAAATTATACTTATATTAACTAATATATATTTGATCGTTATATTGTAGCAAAGTGTATTAATAGTTAAATTATAAGAGTAAATTTAGATTTCACAATATGCTCATAACTTATCATTATTCCATTTTTATCCTTATTGTCTTCTTAAAATTCCCCCTTTATCCTCATCCTTATTAAATATCATTACCTTAATTATGATAAAAAATAATTAACATTATCTTCAATTTTAAGATAATAAATTATAAATTATTTAGAATAAATTAAATCATAAAGTGATAATTATTTTAAAAAAAATTGATCCGTAAGAATTGAAGACAGTACTAGGGGGTTTACAATACTCACACACCCTACTCAACCAACTGAGTTAAAACCCCTTAGTTGATAATTATTTTAAAATACGTATGATTATGAAATTTTAAGTTGTAATCAAATAATTAAATATGTCATTTTACACTGACCAACTAATTCAAGAACTCGTTTTACTAAGTATTTTAATTAATTAATTCATTCATTATCAACTTATTGTTTCTAATGAACTTTTTGTTTTTAATTTAACTTATCTAATAATTTTACCCAAAAAAACTAAAAATTAATGAAATAATTTTTCATCACATAATTAAATTTTAATTATACAAAGTTTTAAATTAGTCAAATAAAATAGAAATTATTCTTTTGATTAGATAGAAATCAATATGTTTTTGGCATGTGAGCGGCAATGGTCCCATATATATATATATATATATAGAGAGAGAGAGAGAGAGAGAGAGAGAGAGAGAGAGAGAGAGAGAGAGAGAGAGAGAGAGAGAGAGAGAGAGAGAGAGAGAGAGAGAGGCATATTATATGAGAGAAGAGTATCTTATATAAGAGTAAAAGGAGTTAATCTTAATCATTGAATCAAAATTAATGGTTCAGATTAAAAAATTTACTAACCATTCTCTTGTGCCTCTATGTAGAAAGTAGAAACCATACCGAACCTCACTGTGTTTGTCCAAACCCTCTGCATTTAGTCGCTTCCTCTTCTCCTCTCGCGGCTTCTTCTCACTCGCCCACCACAGAAGGCTGTTGCCGTGCCACTGCACTTCTCTCTACTCACAATCGATTATAAGAGGAACACTACATAGGACACTTCATCGCTGCCTTCTCCTCCCGTGCCCTGAATGCCACCAAAATTGGGCTCCGTTCAATTTCAATACAAATTATAACAGTAGTTCTCCTAGAGAATCACTGGTTGCAGTAATTCAGCACGAATTTATGGAAAAAATTTGGAAAAGGCATTTAATTTAGAAAAAAGGAGGATTGGCAAGACAAAAAGACATGGTCCGAGTTAGGTACGTAGCAGGAAACTAACGGTGGGATTGTGGAAATTTGTTTGGACTCTGGAGTGTAGCTGAGTTGAAAAAGTAGCACTTGGTTAATTAAGCTTTTCTTGTCAATCGTAACGCTCATACATGAATGTCCACTACTTGTTTGTGCGTATGTCACAAATAAGGAAGCATAGTGGTAACAACCCGACCTGACCCTGTTCTCACTCTATGTTGCATCCTGCTCACCCGGTATCAGTTAGCATAAAAGCTGATTCTTTCTTCCTTTTACGTTTGTTGTTTTTGCATTTTTTTAAGTTGTTAAATTGATTTTTTCTCTCTTTATTTATTAAGTGATTAATGAATTGGATGGTATGATAAAGTTCCCCAGGAGCACAACTAGTTGCAGTACTGATAAGTTCTTGTTAGGTGATGAATGGCACCATAGTTTCATGTCTTGGGTAGATTCTTATTTTAGGGAAATGGACATTTATTTTGAAATGTCTCACTGTTATACCACACTGTAATCATTTTGTGTATAACAGTGAGATTGAAGTTTCCTACTTTAGGTTTGGATTAAGCTTCCTCATTTGAAATGGGTTGCCGATTCTGTAAGAACAAGGTCCAGGTACTTACAAGACTTATTAACTTGGGTAAATTATATTTTTGCTTGCTCTTGAGACTTGAAATCTAGTCTAATTATTTTTTTCCTACTGTGGTTGGTACATCTGGTTAAGATATTTTATCTGCATACAGGGCTGTGTATATATGAAGGAAGAGTGGAAATAAGCAATTGTCACCATCAACATGTCTTAATGAAGCTGAACCTTTCCCTGATCAGTTTGCAAAATGTAGTCCACATAACCAAGCTTTGATATGTACTGCTGGTAGTTTAGTTAGAACTAAAGATTGCTTGGCCCTTGTTGTAGGAAGCCAAGATGAAGAAAGTGATTTTGTGGCCAGAGCGAAAGATAGCACCACCAGGGCCTAACACCTTAGTCAAGTGATGAAGAATTTCATTTTTATTGGCTTGGCATTTTATTCTTTGGCGCCTCAACTTTGATGGGCATTTCACCATTTTATTGGAGAGGTGGTTGTGATTCAGCATTTTGATATGTGAAATGGTGAAATGGGTCTCCCAATGGACTTTTGTATTTAGTTGTATGATGAGTTAGGAGACATTATGTAAAATGTAGGGGAGGATTACCACTATTAGACCCCTTGATAAACGTCTTGTATCTTTCTTATTGTATAATGTTTCCCTTAATAAACATATTGTATCTTGTATTTTCTTATTGTATAATATTTCCACTTAGTTTTATACCTCTGTTTATAAAATTTGTTCCCACTTTTGAAAAGCTACATGACTGTTAACAATATTCTTTTAATGTAACCTGAACTCATAAAAAAAGTTAACAATATTCTTTTAATGTATCTTTCTTTTTTATTGTATCTTAACAATTTGAATGCACATTCCGAGAATGAGAAGAAAAAGGTACAAGAAGTTATAAATAGCAGATTTTGAGTCTAGACCTGTTTATTCTATTACAGGTTTCGCATCTCTATTACTTGACTCAACTTGTTTCATAGAACTCAAAATTCATGAATCTGTGATGAAATCCATATCACTTTCTATCTTCTTCTTCTTTTTTTTTTTTTTTTTTTTCGGTAATGCTATATTTCTGGAATGTTTTCTACAAAATAACAGTTGCATTCTCTAATTTACCTTCTCTTATTTGTTAGCAAAAGGTATAACACACAAAAAGTATTTGACAAATATCACGGACTCAATGTTATATATTTTTCTTCTTTTTAGAGTCATTTTCTTAGATTTTTACTATTTTAATAATACAAACTTATTCTCATTAGTAATACAACCCCAGCACGAGTGAAAGAAGATATAATACAATCACCATTTAAAGTCCTACCCAAGGATTGCATCTTCCAGAATTAAACACCAACTAAACAAAACCCGTCCCAATTTAAGCTATAAAAACAAAGTGCATCCCTACTGATAAAAAAAAAAAAAAAAGAACAAAGTGCATCCCTTGGCAAAAGTAGGGGTGATCAACGGGCGGGTTCGGACGGGTTCGGGCTCGGAAAGCCCAAACCGCAACAACCCATTAGCTTGAAAAACAAGTCCGTTTCCGCCCATGGGGTCAAACGGGTTGGTCGGGTTCGGGTTTGGTCGGGTTCCGGGCGGGTCGGATGGGTTTAGTCGGTTTGTGGGCCTAAACTGGGTCAGATTCATTTTTTGGCCCAAATCAGTCTTTTTTTTCCTATTTTTACAAAAAAAAAAAACCAATTTTTTTTTATAACATTTTAAACCATTTTAAAATAGGTTAATTTGAGCCCATTTTAGTTTTTAGGCCCCAAACAGAAATCAAATAAAGGCATGATTACTATAATTCTTTTAAGAAACCAAACGGAAAATATATGAAAATAACAAATAACATTTAAAAGGCATCACAACCATCATCATATCATAGCTATTAGTTGCTAAATACAATTTACCAATTTAAGGCATCCATTCATCCACCGTATCACCCCAAGCTCAAAGTCATGAAAGTTATTACAAATGAAGACAATAATACACTAATTGCATTCAAAACATTGCAGCCCAACATCATTAAATGCCATTGTATATCAATATCAACACTCCCTCTGCTGCAACACATAGCCATAGTCTGCCAAACCAATCTTTAGCTCATCCAAATTAGCATCAATCCACAATTTCAACTCTCCTTTGTAATTTGTATGATCTATTTCATTTAAGCCATGTTAGATTTTTCCTAATTTAACAAGTAAAAATGAAAGAAATGACATTGCTAGCTTTTCATGTTTAGAACATACATATCATGAATGCATTAAAATATGAGCCAAGAACCACATATTACCCAAGCTATTAAAGCATGAATGCATTAAAACCACTTCACATATATATTTGCATACCTTGCCCTCGTCAGAATCTGAATGACGTTGAGGAAACACTACCCTCATATCATCATATTTGTAGAAGCTTCTTTCATGTTCAATGTCCACAATATTTCTCACTTAAGCAGAAACAGGGACAGATTTGCACTAAATGAGTAAAATGTAGATGGAGTTTTAAAACTAAGCAAACAACACCTCAAAGCTTGAAGGATTCAGATTAGACAAACTAACCTCTAAATGAGTAAAATGCATATAGAGTTTAAAAACTGCAACAGAAATATTCTAGACAGCTTTAGAACCCTGCAAAAAAATTGAATTTGGTTATACTAATTGATTAACAAGGACTGCCATCAAAATAATAGGAAATTAGGAACCATAAAAATCCTAAACAGAAGACAGCCAACCTTTTGTCACTGAAATTGACCATTATCAGTTATCCCTACGTTGCATTTGCAGAAGAGTAAAAATGTATGAACCACAATTTGTGTGGAACTGCATTGTGCAAAACATTTCCATGAGAGCCAATTTAATACATCAAATATAGATATAAAAATGCAAAACAAGTATTGCATAACAAACCTTGCAAAACAGACATATAAGCTATTCAAAAAACTATAATAACTTGGTGGATGCACATCCAAAAAAGCAAAAAAGTGTCAAAGCTGGCCTGTGAAGGAACACATAAAAATAACCAGTTTCAGTTTTTGTAATCAATATAAAATAAAATGACTACATGAAGCATATAACAAGGAAAAAAAAAGCTACAATTTCAGCCAGTTGTGGGCTGTGAGTGAGATGATGGTATTGATGATCCAACTCCACCATCTCCACTTTCAGCTCCTGTCCTAGCTCCATTAGATGCTTTACTCCCCCTTTGAAATCCTTGGCATTGCCAACATGTCAAGGAAAAATATATATTAAATAAATTAACAAAAAAATAGGATATATAACAAAGCAAATATATATTATGAAAGGTAAAATTAGTACCTAACACAATTTTTTCAGAATTCTCCATTTCTTCACTTGGAATGACATCTCTAAATTGCATCAAAGAAGGCCTTAACCAGTTTTGGGCACAAATTAATGCCTCAGCCATTGGTGGGTTAAGGGAGCTTCGAAATGTGTCTAAAATTCTTCCACCAGTGCTGAAAACACTTTCAGATGCCACTGTAGACACAGGTGTGGACAAAATATCCCTCACCATGCGTGACAATATTGGAAACCGAGAGGAATTTTGTTTCCACCATGAAATAATCTCAAATTTATCATCTGCATCAATATTTGCTTCTGCCAAATATGTTTCAAACTCATTTTTTTGGTCAAGGCAACTCTTCTCCTTCAAATGTGCCTTAAAGGCATCTCTCCTAGAAATTTCAGCAGGAGCTGCTGTTTGTACATGTGAACTAGCAGGCCGTTGAAGATCAACTGAATTGGTTTGTTTATGTTGTTGCTCATGGGCAGCAATATACCAATCATACATTTGTCTAAGATTATCTTTCACATCAATGGTCATCTTCTTTGCAAAAATTATGTCATATGGATACATTGTACAAAATGACCAGTCTATGTATTTCAATTTATACCGAGGATCCAAGATAATTCCAAAAAATACAAGTTGATTAATGTTCAACACATCACCCCAATATTTGTCATATTTTCTTTTCATCTCACAACCCATAGTCCTAAAAGCATCATTTTCATCAATACAAGCCTGTTGAATCTTATCAAAGATTGAAGCCAATTGATGAAAAGCTGTATGGATTGTCACATGTAAAGATGATGAGAAAATTATAGTTGCCTCACAAAATATTTTCAGAAATTTTACAAAAGCCCTTGCATTTTCCCAATGATCAGAATTAGGGGGACCAACAGCCCCAAAATATTCAACATATCCTACACCCTCAAACTCAAGCTGTTTAAAGGCAGCCTCAAATTTTTCTGCAGCTTCTAGCATGATGTATGTCGAATTCCATCTAGTAGGAACATCTAAGGACACTAACTTATTAGATGAGATTCTTGTAATTTCAATGCAGTCTTTAAACTTGGCCAGCCTTTGAGGTGAAGACCTCACAAACCTCACTGCATTGCGGATTCTTGAAATAGAGTCATTCGACTCTCTCAAGCCATCACCAACCACAAGATTTAGAATGTGTGCAAAGCATCTCATATGGAAATACTCTCCATCAAGGACTAACCAACCCATGTTTTTAAACTTGTTTTTCAAATATGTGGCAGCCACATCATTTGATGATGCATTATCAAAAGTGACTGTAGACAAACTTCTTATACCCCATTCCCTCAAGCTTTCCTCTATCTGCCTCCCTATGGTTTCTCCTTTATGGTTTGGCACTAAAGAAAAGCTAATGATTCTTTTTTGATACTTCCACTCACTGTCTATAAAATGTGCTGTGATGGTCATGTAGTTAAGATTCTGAATGGAAGTCCAGCAATCACTGGTCAAGGCAACCCTACTACTGTTAGACTTAAAGAATGTTCTAAGCTTTTTTTTCTCATCTAGATACAACTGGTAACAGTCTCGTGCCACAGTATGCCTTGACAGAACAGTAAACTGTGGCTGCAACTGTCTACATAAATGTTTAAAACCTTCTCCTTCAACTACCTTGAAAGGTTGTTCATCTAGGATGACAAAGGTAGCTAGAGCCTTCCTACAAGTCTCAACATTAAACCTATGGCTGGCCGACACTAAATTATCCCCACTCCTACCAGGTTGAAAGGTAAGGACTGTTTGAATAGGATCATTAGCAAGAGACCCGGGCTTTTTAGGACACTCAGGAAAATGGTTCAACATACTAGAGGTGCCATGTTTCTTAGGGTCACACAAATACTTCTTCTTACAGTAATTACAAGCTGCAGTTGGTTCTATAGCTTCAGATTCAGGCAATTTAGTAAAGTGTTCCCAAACAGCTGAGGTTCTACGAGGACCATTGGCATTGGGCTTCCTCTTCTTTGGTTTTGGTGGAAGAGGAGTTGCAGCTTCATGAGTAGCTGCTGGTTGAGTATTGGTTGGATTGGGTGCAGCTTCAGGAGTTGCTGCTGGTTGAGTGTTGGTGGGATTTGCTTGAGTGTTTAAAGGTTGTGTAGAAGGTAGGTGTTGACCAGACTGCTCCATCACTATTCATTTATTAATGAAGGTGTCTTAGTCAATAACTACCAACTACAAGGCACTTAAGGCAATTAGAGGTAACTTATATTTTATTGTCTTCAATCTAAATTAAAATAAGTTATCATTATTGTAAGAAGTATTATTATCCATAAAACAATATAAAATGATAATAAAATTCGTGAAGACATAACTGAATATTCTACATCAGAGTGTATTATTATACAATAGACATAACTGAATTTGTGTGTCAAGATAATACAGCAGAGACATAACTGAATTTGTGTGCCAATATATACAGCAGAGTGTATTATTATACAACAGAGACATAACTAAATTTGTGTTCCAATATATAAAGCAGAGTGTATTATTATATAGTTTGGGTTATAATTAAAGAGAAAATACATAATTATGTAATCCTAACTAATTCCAAAATAGAAAAGAAACTTCAACTATTAAATGTAGTTACCTTGTAAAGGTCAGAGTTATGAGACTCAGCTTCTGTCAGATCTTGCTTTAGTTGAAGAGTATGTTGCTTCTCCTTGCTGAGTGATGATTCCAACTCTTCTTTCTCAGCCTTCAGGACTGATATTGATATAAGATCACCTTTGGATTTCTGTATGACAGCCAAAATATGAAGGCACTGACTTATAATTTGCTGGAGGATAACAACGTTTAATAATGAATAAAAAAAATGCAGACTTATAATATGAGAATGAGCATAATTTTCAAGCCAATCAACCACTACATACAAAATTCCAGAGAAAGAAACGTAAATAATCTGTTAAATATGTTAATATAGTCTACATAAATATTAATATGTAGTCTACATTAAAAAATTCAAAAGTTCAAACATATATTAAACATAATATGTTAATACTTAATATAGTCTACGTAAATATTAATATGTTTTTTAAGTCAAAGCATTAGACTTTAGTAAGCCACACAATGGTGGGGCGGGATATGCATGTTCATTCTTAAGTTTCTTTTTTCTTTTTTATAAGCCAACAAAACTTTCATTAAAAAAGGGTATCAAATATTTTTTTATAGGCAAAAACATATATTATATTAAAAGAAAGAAGTCTGGAGGGATCACAAGTAATGCCCCCACCAAACTCTTAAACACTTACATTAGAGTATGATAATAAAAGAAAGGAATACCCCACCAAATACGAAAACTACTGCCATCTTAAACCTTTTCAGCTGAAATCCTACCCAAATAAGTAAATTCTCTGACTTTCATAGGCAGCCAAGACCATGTTTTAAACCTTACAGATTCCAGCAAGTCTTCAAAAGCCAAGTTACCATTACAAAAGACAATTTTTTTTTATAAAAGAAACATAACAAATGGTTGGTGCCTTGAAATGCAATTGAAAAGCAAATAGTTAGTGTCGTGAAAAGCAATTGAAAAGACAATTCCAGCCAAGAAACATAACAACATACAAGAGTTTTTATAAAGAAAAGTAGAAAACTATAATTATATAAACGAATGGTTGGTGCTGTGAAAAGTAACTGAAAAAGAAAAAGGTATGTGTAATTGAATTTGGCCAATTAAACAATAAGATTTTTATAAAGAAAAACTTTAATATAGTCTACATTCGTGCACGGGTATAAATAGAAGAGAACAAAAATTGAGACAGAAGAATATGCTAAGTTTTTAGTTATGGAATGTGAGCCAAAGACACGCAACGAACTAAATTAAATGGATATCTTGTTAAATTAGATTCACAAGCTAATAATAATTTTTATAAAATAAAGCATCACAGTAAGAATTTTTAACAAAATTGAATGCAGAACACGATACTTCTTAAAACCAGCAAGAAATAATGTAAATCCTTTGCAATAATACATATTGGTGGATCTGCATCGTGACCTAAATGCACAAATGGTTAAGGAGTGACGAAGATACCTTCAAGACAAAGGTTGGGCCCGTTGGGGAAGACCAAACCTTTCCAGTTTCCACCACCAAAACCTCCCTTCAAAGACAAAAGCTTTCCACCTCCAAAACCTCCCTTCAAAGACAAAAGCTTTCCACCTCCAAACCCAAAAAAAAAAAAAAAACACCCGATGAGAAGAACTGAAGAAGAATCCCAAATTAAAAGACACAAAATCGTATATGGGTTGCACAGGGAAGGAGACAGAGACTCACAAAAGGGAAGGGAAGGAAACGGCAGACGAGACTTTGACTTAGACGATCACGAACCGAGATCGAGGCAGAGAGACGAGAACAGTGCAACGTCGCTTTAGGGTTTTCATTTTGAAAGTGGAAGAAATAAGGAATTAGGGTTGCTACGCTTCTACTTCTACACAAACTACACTCTACTAAGTTAGTAAGGTTTCAAGAATTGGGCCGTGATGTAGTGTTACTAGTGTACATAAGCTGGGCTTGATTGGTTGGGCCTCTTCACTAAAAGCACACAGTCGGACGGGTTCGGGTTTCGCCGATTTATAAAACACAAAACCGAACCCGTCCATTTGAACCCCTTATAACCCGAATTTCCCAACCCGAAAAATCCGTGAACCCCGCCCGAAACCACCCAAATTCAATTTTCTTCTTCGGGTGGGTCGGTTTCGGGTCGGGTCGGACCCGTCTGCTCACCCCTAGGCAAAAGCGCTGTGCATCTTAAATCTGAAACACACGACTTTTCCTGTATCAACACTAACCAAGATCGAAGACCCGTAATATTTTCCTGTATCAATTTTTAATGTATCAATACTGACCAAAATCTTAAAAGGCAATAGTTCACAACAAAGACCCGCAAACTGTGTGTAGTATGGTCCGACCAAGATCAATACAACACCAAAATCAAAAGAATACATTCTCCATCCCAAAAAGAAAAAAGCTAAACTATAATTTACCAACTAAATAAATATCAGTTATATTGCAGAAATGTTATCACTGTTCAAGGACAATTAAATTCATCCCAAAAATGAAGAACTTAAAGGTCTGAAAAATTAGTTAAGCACGTCCAACAAATGATCGTTCCTCTCAAAAAGAAACATTACGATTGGCAAGGAAAGCTTTAGATCTTTCCTCTGACTCTGATGATGGATGTGGTCGCTATGCGTCTATCAGAGGAGAAATAATTTAGTGGCATACGGTGGTGGGTGTGGGCGGAGACAGAATTTGGTGGCAATGGAGAAGAAGGGCGTGGGAGGAGAAGAGGAAGCGACTAAACATAGAGGGTTTGGGCAAACACACTGAGGTTTGGTACGATCTACTTTCTAAAGAGAGGCACGTGAGAATGGTTAGTAAATCTTTTAGCCTTTTCCACTTTTTAGCCTTTTCCAATAAGCCGGCACCAAATGAAAGTGGCCCAACTTCCTCACCAACCAATAAACTCAACTTGCATTTACTTCCATAAATTACGCATTATTGACTCTACAATACATACCCCCGAGAACCATGCACTGAAAACATCACGTATACATCTTTGAGTGAGAAGCAAAAATACCATACCTCCGTGCCACTACGTGTGCCGCCCCCAACAACCCGAATTACCCAACAAAACCCACACAAGCTCCTGGATTTACACACCACTGATTGAAAGAGTATTTAAAGTCCTTAGATCTACTTTCAAACCAGGACCATGCAGAGAATTTTATGTTTTGTATCAGTATTTCTCTATCATAAGAACCACCATTAAACACACAGTAATTCTTATGGTTCCGCATACACCATACGACTGCCCCCCACACGACCATCCAACTTTGGATCTGCCTCTTATTTCTGATAGCCGACGGATGTTGAAGAAAATGCTCCTTAATATTTCCAGCAAGAACAGTTTGACAACTGAACCAACTGTGGCAATGTTTCTAGATCAAATCGGCCTCCTTGCACTGCAAAAAAAGGTGGCATCCAGTCTCAACCTCGTCATGACAGAAAACACAAGAAAAGTCACCTTGAGCCAGATGAATGTTCCTAGATATCAGATTTTGTCTAGTAGGTAGCTTGTTTAAGAGAAGCTTCCATAGCATGTGGGAAACTTTCGGTGGAACGTTAATATGCCACAAACGTAAGAAAACCTCATCCAACTGATCTCCAAACCTCAAGTTATGGAGGGATCTATATGTCGAGCACACAGTGAACTCCCCTGCACCATTTTGTAACCAGGACCATTTATCAACTGCATCGTTTTTAACTTCTATCCTTGCCAACAAATTATGTAGCAACTGCACTTGTGACGCTTCCCATACAAAACACCTCCTATGCCAATGCAATGTCCAAACCCACACCTCATCTTCCCAATCACCAAAATCCTTCACAAAACCATGTTGATTTCCAGAAATCAAAAAAAGTCTAGGGAATAAATCCACCAATCATTGGTTCCCCGTCCATGTATCAAACCAAAACTTTGTTTTTTCACCGTTACCTAATCTCCATTCCACCATACCTTCAAACCACTTTTCCCCGTCGTCACCACCACGTACATTCCGCAAATCCCTCCACCAAGTAGAAGATGAGTTAGATTTATCATCACTAGATAGAGCCCTCCAACCACCATATTTGGAAATTAAAATATCCTTCCAAAGGCAACTATCTTGATGAAAAAAACTCCACCTCCATTTTGCAAGAAGCGCATCATTAAAAGTCCTAATATCCTTTACTCCCAAGCCCCCACAATCTTTAGGGCGACAAACATTTTCCCAACTTACCCAAACAATTTTCTTTTTTTCCTCCTCACATCCCCAGAGAAAATCCCTTTGTAACTTCATAATATTTTTAACCACCACTAAAGGCATTTTGAAAAAGGACAAAAAATAAAGGGGGATGGATGAAAGAATAGAATTTATAAGACAAACTCTAGCGGCAAAGGACAAAATCTTATGCTTCCAAGGGGACAATTTTCTCTTAATTTTCTGCACAACACATGTCCAAGTATCCTTTTTCCTAGGGTTTGCACCAACTTGCAAGCCAAGGTATGTAAAAGGTAGCCTCATCAACCTACAATTCAACATTACCGAAAAATTCTCCAATAATTCTCTTTCCACCCCAATACCACCAAGACAACTCTTAAAAAAATTGACTTTGAGGCCCAAAACCAATTTAAAACATCTCAACAAACTTTTCATAAGGATCACATTAGAATAAGAAGCTTCCCCACAAAACAAAGTATCATCTGCATATTGGAGAAGACTTGCTTCAACTTCATCTCTACCAACTCGGAAACCATGAAACAATTTTTTTGATGTAGCCTCTCTCATAAGCCCACTAAGACCCTCCACCACAATATTGAACAAGAAAGGAGCCAAAGGATCTCCTTGTCTAAGTCCTTTTTTGTGGAGCAAACTCATTTGTTGGACTTCCATTGACCAACACCGAAGTATGTGAAGACACAAGGCATTGGTGAATACAACCAATCCATTTTGTGCAAAAACCAAGTCTTTGTAGCATGTAAAACAAGAAATTCCAACTTACCGAGTCATATGCTTTTTCGTAGTCCACTTTGAAAACTAAGCACTTTTTCTTCCTCCTCTTTGCTTCCTCCACCACTTCATTAGCCACAAGGACACTATGGAAAATATTTCGCCCCTCCAAGAAAGCACTTTGCTTCAAGTCTATAACCTTTGGAAGCACCTTTTTTATCCTTCTAGCAAGAATCTTGGCAAGAATTTTATACATACATCCAACAAAGGGATATAGGTCTAAACTCACCCAAAATTAAGAGGATCATCAACTTTGGGAATAAGGGTGATAAAAGAAGGATTACACCCTTTAGGGAGATACCCAAAAGAATGGAACTCATCAAGAAATCTCCTTATATCATCTTTGAGGCTACTCCAAAAGCTTTAATAAATTTGAAATTAAAACCATCCGGCTCGGGGCTCTTTAAGCTACCACAATCCCACACCGCTTCTCTAATTTCTTCTTCCCCAAACTTTGTAACAAGGGCCACGTTATCCTCTTGTGAAATTTGTGGAAAAGAAACTCCATCCAATCTTGGTCTCTCCCATATCTCTTCTTTAAACCTTTCTTGGAAAAAAAGATTTCACTTCCTCCTTAACGGTCTTTGGATCCTCCACCCACCTCCCATTGACATGTAACCCTCGGAGCATGATTTTTCTCCTTCTCCAATTAATCATGGAATGAAAAATTTTTGAGTTACTATCTCCCTCCATCAACCACTTTGATCTCGCTTTTTGCCTTAGTAGACTTTCATTCCTCCTAGCAACCTTTTGAATAGAATCCTTAAGATCTACTTTCAATCTTATCTCCTCTTCTGTTAACGGCCCCAACTCCTCTTTTAGATCTAAGGAGTTCAACTTTGCCACTAGCTCCTTGTACATCTTGTTCACATCCCCAAAATCATTTACATCCACTCTTTCAAACATTTCTTCAAAGCTTTCAACTTCTCTTTTAATACAAAAGCCCCCTTCCTTGAATATTTAACTCCTTCCATGTATTCTCAACAAAACCCACAATTTTTTTATCATGGAACCAACAATCAAGGACGCGAAAAGGCTTAGGCCCCCAATCCACCTCTTTACTCTTCAAGATAATAGGACAATGGTCCGATATACTTCTATCCAGGATGACTTGTGAGCAAGATGGCCAAGAATGGAACCATTCTCTAGATACCAAGAATCTATCAAGCTGACTTTTAGACCTTCCATTTGGCCTATACCAAGTGAAACCTCTTCCAATCAACGGTACATCCTCTAACACCATCTCTTCTACAAACGAGTTGAAGCATCTACACTCACCTTCCTCTATCCTTCCATCACCATTTCGCTCACACGCTTTCCTCACCCAAAAGGCACCATAACTCAATATTGCTTGATGCTTTAAAGCTTTTAATTTCTTCCCACAACCTTCGTTTTTGAGATGACTCACATGGTGAGTATACATTAACAAAGACTACATTCCAGCCCCCTTCTTTCCACACACCTTCTAAGCCAATGAAACCATCACCCATAAAAACTTTTTTCAAGACAAACACTTCCTTGTTCCAGATACAAAGCAGCCCCCCAGCAACATTAATTGTCGGGTTTGCACTCTATTCTACCTCGCTTTCGTCCCATAGTGCTTGGCATAAAAACTTATCCACCTTGTTTTCTTTGTCTCCTGCAAAAACAACATCTGAACCTCTTCCTTCAATACAAGCTGCCTAATGCTCCTCCACTTCATCTTCTCACCGAGCCCTCTTACAATATATGATAAAAGCTTCATGGATCACCATTATTAACACCCTCCTTTTTGTTTTCTTCCACCTTGTGAATACCTTGTCTATCTCTATCCTCCATCTTGCCTATTTTTTCCACCAAATGTTCCTCATTCCCTTCAAAGGAGACGCCTATTATTTTTCCTATATTCCATAGACACCTTGCCTCCTCCTCTCCTTTTTTACACCTAAAAATCCTGTTACAGTTTCTGATGCTTTCATCATTTAGTAGGTTGCTAAAAGCGTAAGTTGCGGACCTTGGTTCTCTACCACGTCTAACATTGTCGCTGAGGACATAATGTGAGGGTGTGGGTGTTGAGAGGGAAGAGAAAGAATCAGACATGACCTCAGATCTTCTTCTGAACATACCACGTGTAACCTTGTCAAATTCGTTGTTTGAGTCTTCGCAGACGTGGCTCTTGTTATGGTTTTGTTTGTCACTGAAAGACCCGCCACTTGTGAGTGCAGTTTCCATAAGGTAGGCTTCACGTTCAGCGCCACTCATATGTTTCCCTGCCCATACAGTTTTATCTCTACATACTACAAGGCCCATATTAGGCCCAATAGAACTCTCCACTGGTCGTTCTTCATACCTCTTTTCTTGTACCACGTCACACATCCTACCTTTATCTTTTCTGTTTGAAAGAAGGGTTTGAGAAGGACCCACTTTCAACACCCCACTTGGCTGTCCAGATACAACAAAATTTTCCTCCAAAATCCCTCCTAGTCCATATCCTACGCTCCCCTTGTCTTTTCCAGTATACATCTCAAGGTGGTCTTTTTATCCGTCTGAACCTTAGAATTATCCACTGGGCACGTATTTTTACTTCCACCAGGTCCTCTCGCCGGAGTGGACCTTGCTCCTCCTCTACCTCTGCCTTTCCATCCAAGTCCCATGACTGATCACTATGGCACTCCGACTCAGAGGATAGAATTTCCATACCAAATTTACTTTCTGCCTCTGAATCCCCATCCATCGAGTCCTTCCATTTCCAACACATACACTTGTCTTTTACCGAAGATAGCTCCTCCATCATCCTTAAATCGTAGAACTTACCATTAATCCTCACTTTCTTGACTAGCATTCTAGCCACATCCACCTTTCGGAAGTTCAAAGTGTCTTCATCTATTTTAACCAGATTCCCGAACACACCAACAATCTGCGAGAAGCATGTGTCACCCCACACATCAAGTGGGATTCCATAGCATCTTATCCATACAAGACGGTTTCCAGAGGTGTGTTCTGGACTCCATTTATGGATCATATGGAAAATTGATAAAAAGCTTTCCTCACCCTTTTGCATCTCTTCTCGAGCCTCCTCCTCGTCGATACCCGTAATCAGAACTTTGTCATCCCCCATGTATCTAAGTTTGATGTCCCCTTTCTTATTGAACAGCGCTGCATCTTGGACCTTGTCGAAGATAGATAAATCACGTAGCCATCCAACTAGGCTTTGTTGCAACCACACCTTTGGTTCTTCCTCCACCATAATGTCTTACCCCAACCACTTGGCTGGTTCATTTTTCTTTACCCCCGTGTCTTTAGCCTTCGACTTCCAGATTTCTCCGTTGATTCCTTGCCTCATAGTTTGAGCGTACGTTCTATCTGGGTTCCGATACATCTGCGTGCTTCTGTGTTCTTCATATGGTCTCTTCTCATGTGCCGTTAAGCTTCCAGCTTTTTGTTGCCGCTGTGCCTGACTCGCGAAACCTCCATGTTTACGTGATTCTTTCCTATACTTTGGTATATTGACTCTCAGCTTCAGATTACCAATGAGAATAGAGTCCAGTTGTTTCTCCAAAGTCTTAACATTCTGAACATGTAGAAATCTCACGAACTCGTATCTATTACCCCACTTATCTCTCCTATTTGCAATAAACACCCCCCACACTTACCCCATCTATGGAAGATCTTCAACATATCATACTCCATAAAATCATCTGAAAAATGTGAGAAGAAAAACGTTGATATATCTCCATTCCTCTTGCTTCCGTTTTTCTGCCACCCCACCCTCTCACTCTCTCTCTCACTAGAAAAGTGTTTCTCTCTCATTAGAACTTTTTTCCTACAAATCACAACTATTAGAGCATCTTTGATGGTCCCAAATATTAAAGATACAATCAAAGCATACGACTATCATTGCCCCCAAATATTGAAGAGGACAGAAGATACAACCAAACCTACGATCGTAGACTTATTAACTTCTTCGCTATCATAGCTAAGCATGGAAAGAATTTGTCATATAACAATTAACATGTAATCCTTAGCATCGTAAAAAAAAATTTATATCGGTACAATCATGATGAATCATCCATGAGATCATGCACAATATAATAGAATAAATGTTAATATCATCACCGATCAAAACAATATACATCATAAAAACATATATACATATAGGAACATGTATAAAGAAATAACACAAAAAATGCACAATATAACATGCCAAGACAAAATTACAAGTGACCTTGAAATATGAATTAGAAATTATCAGCTCTTCTTGCTGATAATATGTTTTGAAAATATAAATATGAAAGTAGAAAATATACGGAAGAAAGAACAAGAGAGAATGCAATAATAAAAAAAAAAAGAACAAGAAAGAATAGAGAAAATGAAATCATTTTCTTGTGTATTCTCATCAAGAGGAAGTAACCTATTTATAAGTATAAAATGCAACTCAAAGGTTACAAACTATTTAATGATATTAAAGAAAAATATAAATAAGAATAAATATAAAATATGGAAAACCAATGAACAATCACCATAATTATTCATAACAAATCTTTATTTTTATCGGAACGAAATCTTTAATACGAGATAATTATATTTGCATTTAAGGTATTAAATTGTTAAGATGTATACTTATTAGCTAATCTTTATATATATAAAAGTAATAGTCATGGATATTTATGTAATTTTAATTTTTCCGCTCATTTCTTTATCTTTATCTTTATATATATAAAAGTAATAGTTTTTGCATCCTAAAAAGGAAATATTTTTCCGCTCAAAATAAGGATATTTTTGTATTTTTATTTTATGTCATTCTCAAAAGAGAAATATTTTCCCGCTCAAAATAGGAATATTTTTTTATTTTTTTATTTTACGTTAGTCTAAAAAAAAATATTTTTCCGCCCAAAATATTTTAGGTATTGGAATGTTATTTTTTAAGTTTTTTAATGCAAATTTAACAATGTTGTTTATTTTTGTTGAGTTAGTCTACGACTAAATAAAATTATATTACCTCCGTCCCTAAATATAAGACTCTTTTCTAAAAAAAATTGTCCCTTTTTATAAGACTTTTTTCAAGTTGTCTCTTGCATTAATTATTTTTTGACCAAAATACCCTTAATCACTTTACAAGGAATGCTATAAATTAATAAGATAAGTACATTCTCTCTTATGAGGATTGAAGAAGAAGACTAGCACTCATTAATTAATTAGGCAGAAAGTAATTAAGTAAAAAGAGAGAGATGATGAGTCCAATAATTGTAAGGGTAACTTTGAAAAAATAATACAAATTGTTAACAAATTTAATACTATTAACTAAATTAACCAACTTTCTTAAAGAGTGTGAATTAGTTAAAAGAGTCTTATATTTAGGGACAGAGGTAGTTTTAATGAAAAAATAAGTATTAGTTAACGAAAAAGAGGTCTAATATATTAGTAATTAAGCAGAAAAAGAAATAAGTAAAAATTATGAAATTGACAATATGATAATTATTAATGAATGGTAATTATTAAAATAATCAAGCATTAAGATTATTTAAATATATAATTAAATTAATGACTATAATTAAATTAATGGAAAAAAATAAAAATAACTAATTAACTTTTGACTAATATAACATTTCTTATGATTAATACATAAGTATAATTAAAATATTTTAATTTAATGAGTCTAATATAAAGATTTCAATATAAACATTAAGATAATTTAAATATATAATTAAATTATGTAAAAAAAATTAAAATATTAACTTATGACTATAATATAATTATATTAAAAATATAATCTTTATATATATAAAAGTAGTAGTCATAGATATTGTAACACCGTGATTTTATTAATCTATGATAAAGTGATTGAAAATAATTACAAAAGATAATTAAATTTAATTTCATGAGAAAATACAATTAATAAACATGTGTGATTTTTCTGTGTAAGTTTTAGTGGAAAATTTCACTGAAATTGGGACTGTGTTGCACACTGGCAGTATAAGAATACACTGTGAAAGTGAGAAAATAGTCAAGAAATTAAAAGAATTTAATTATAATTAGTCTCTAATAATTACAATTAGGTTCCTATAAAATTTTTGTTATTCTGTTATACTTGATTAAAATAATAATATTTTAATGTGGTTCCAAAGAGTGCGATTTTGAGAATATTTTTAGAGTTAGAAAAATTTCTAGAAACATTCTAAATTTTATTAGATGTCCAAAATTAAAATTAGTAAGTCATACATTTACTAATTTAATTAGCTTGAATTGCATTTTGTTACCTTACCTGCTAATTATTCTACCTAAAGTTACAAGTACACCTATTTCCATTAACTTCTACGTACTTGGTGGCAAAAAATTTCAAAGCTTCCTTAATACATTCTGAACCAAACCGTGTGAATTAAAATTGGGAGTGCAGTTTGCTTTCGTCATTCAATTTGACTTGCTCAAAATTCAAAGACAAATAACGTAATTGTGCTTAACCAAAGCTAGCCTTCAATTTGGTTTGAAAATCTGCACGTTTCCTTTTCTTTCCTTCAATTTGGTCAGATTTTCAAAGCTAGCCTTCAAATTTTTGCTGACACTATGCCTTATATTTCTTCACGTGGTTTGAATTGGAAGCCAGCTTCTTTATTTTGAAATGCAAGTTGGCCAAAATTAATTGAAAACGAATCGAAGAAGCATTTGCTAATATAAATATAAAGCATGAGAAGTAGTTTTTCTCACTTCTTCACCGTGAACCAGCCCTTCATTCTCCATCATTCTGTTTCAATTTCAATTTCTAAAACTTTCTATTTGCAACCCCTTTATCACTATCTAACGTCATTTTTTTCTGGCAACCCTCACTGTTGAGTAATTATACTTCTCCAAAAGTTCTCCTTCAAAATTTCTAAGTCCCAAGTTTTTATACTATGATCTGTTGTTGGTTCATAGTGGTGGTTTAATATTGGTGCTCCAGAAAATTAAAAGTTCCTTCACTCCTCCATCATTCAAAGCTCTTATTTTAGCATCTCTTCGAGGTAAGGAAAGTTTACAGTTTTCATGTATTCTTTGATGTATGGATATGTTGTGATGTATATTGATTTTTGAAAGTAATGTTTTGATAATTTGTTTGTGATATAAGTCGATTGAATGAAAGTATATGATAGCTGAAAACAAAGTGCTTACTGTCTGGTGCGTTGTTGTCTGAACATGTGTTAGTATTTTTGTGATAACTTTGGCTGTGGTGAATAAAATTAGATTTTGTTTGTTGGAGATGAAAATAGGCATACGGGGCTACAATTTCAGCATAAGAACTGCTACAAATATTGAAAATCAAAGGAGTTATTGCCCTCGAAAGTTGAGCGTCCAGTTAGAAAAATGTGACTGAACATAGTATCTTATTTTGCAATTCTGTATTTCTACAAAAATCGTATTCAAAAACGAGTTATATGGTTAGAAAATAGACATTTCAAGATTTCTAACAGTATATGGTATGATTTCTAATTCATTATATTTCTATTTCAAAAGTTTCCTTGAAACTGACCCATCTGCAGTGAAGAAAATCTGTTTGCGAGATTTTTGAAAAATTTTGGTGCACTTTCTACAAGATGACTTAGAGATTATTATTTTCATTCTTTAAAACTATATTTCCAGTGGTTTACAACATAAAATCAAATTTTCTACAATATTTTTTAGAAGAGTTGAGATTCTAAATATAAAAGTGGATTGTTTTGTATTAAAGATAGTTTTGTCTTTTGCTCACTAAAATGATTATTGCTATTTTTGTAAATCCTTGATTTGTCTATGATTTTATTCTTTTGAAAACAGACTTGTTGGTATGTTGATTTAAAAACCCAGGAGATCATATTATTATTTTATCTTTTAATTTCCTTTCAAAATCTTTCTAAAGTTTTAAAGATGATTTCTATAATTTCTATTATTTCAAATGTTTTTAAGAGATTTTAGAAAAAAACTCCAAAGTGTTATAAACAGTTTTAAAAGTTAAAAATTTTAAGGTTTTGATCAGTGTCCGGTTAACTTCGATGTTTTCTTTAACTTTGAAATCACAGTGGATATATGTTGTTGACCACCGTGGATTATGACTGTGGATATGTTGTTGTTGACCACAGTGGACGATGACTGTGGATATGTTGATGTGTTGTATTGTGCATGCATACATGCATGAGTCCATAGTGGATCGTGACTGTGGATACGAGTTGGCACGTAAGTTGAGGATGCTCGGGAGGTCCTCAACCTAGTGTCGGAAAGATTGGTGGGGTCGTGTACATGGGCCCGGGGGATAGGATGGACGGGCGATTCCACATTGAGGCCAAGATTTCTGCAGATCTTGTGTTGTGGTGAGTCACTACCCACGTACGCCTATCCTGACAAAGCCACTAATTTATTTCCAAGACCAGTATCGGTGTTTCCCCCAATGGTCGAATTGGACTATGTTAAGGGATTTGACTGTGCTGGTCGCTCGACTAGTGAAAATCTCCATGGAGTCGTTCTACATATAGTGCATAACTAGGACATACTCTTTGAGGATACATTGGTGATTTACCTATTGAATTGGATTTTACTGTATATTGTTATTATTTAACTTTGTGAATATGTTAGTCTAAATTTAATGTTTTATTTGAAATGTATGTTTGTTCTGTAAGCTTATCCTTGCGCTGTTTGTTTGTACTTGTTTGATTGTGATGATCGCGATTCTTCGCGGGAGCAGACGGCGAACTACCGGTGGATCAAGCTCTTCGCGGCTGAAGTCACAGGAGACCTACTTCATCTATTCCTTATATTTTCTTATATCGTCCTAGTTTCTAGCTAAGGGTAATATGTAGTTGTGGCCAGCTAGTAGGGAATGAGTAATAATATGTAACTCTTCTCTTTTGCTATATGTACTTACTGATAGGTATCTTTGTACTGGTACATACGTATTCCGAACCTTTTGAGATATATCAGACTTTTGGTCTGTGGTTTGTATATGACCATATGGCTTGGTACCTATACTTCTGATATATATGTATTTATGTATGGATAATTTTCAGATGTAGTTATGTATGTGATGTATATTTCTTAATGATGAATGTTATGAATGATTAGTGATCTTGTGCGAAAAATTTACACGTATTTTTATAAATAACTTATAATAAGTTTTTAATTAAATCTTTTCGCAATATAGTAGTTAAGTTGTCTTGTGACGATAGCGGGTCGTTACAATTTGTGGTATCAGAGTTGGCCGTGTCTTTTGGAAACGAACCTATGGGGATAGGTCTATTATGTCTTTTGTTGTGCATGTGGAATTATTTCTGTAAAAGGAATAATTATTGTTTGTAAAGTCAATGGACTTTCTATGCATTATTTCTTAAAAGAAATAATGGTTGCTGATGGCTTGTGGTTGTTGATCTTTATAGGATCAAGATGAATAGACGATCTCAACCTCAGCCTCAGCCTTCTTCTTCTTCTCCTCCTATACCAGATTTGGCTCAGATAGCTCACACCTTAGAGGTGATGTCAGCAGCGATGGCTCAACAACAAGCTATTATGGCTCAGTACCATGTTGTTATGGCTCAACACGCGCAGCAACACCAGGCTGCTATTGCTCAACAGCAGGTTGTTATTTCTCAACAGCAGGCTGCCATGGCACAACAACAAGAAGCTGCGATACCTCCTGAATTTCAAGGTTTAGCTGAATTCAAGAAGAACTATCCCCCGCAATTTAAAGGGGAGTCAGACCCTGACACAATTGATCTTTGGATGAAGGAACTAGAGAAAATCTTTAGAGCTATGAACTGTCCAGACAACTGAAAGGTTACATTTGCTACTTATATGCTTATTAGAGAAGCTGAATATTGGTGGCAAGGAACTACTCAACTTATGCAGGCTCGTGGGGAGGCCATCACTTGGGCAAATTTTAGAGAGAGTTTCCTAGGAAAATATTTCCCAGCAAGTGCTAGGCATGCTAAGGAGATGGAATTTCTACGACTAATTCAGGGCAATATGACTGTGAATGAGTACTCATCCAGATTCGAATACTTGTCTAGATTTTGCACTCAGGCTACTTTTGAGGAATGGAGATGTCGAAAGTATGAGGAAGGACTAAGATATGAGATAATAAGAATGATAATTCCAATGGCAATTAGAGAATTTTCAAAGCTGGTAGAGAAGAGCAAGACAATTAAGCGTCTTGAGTATGGTGGTAGCAGGATCGCGAGGACTCATGAAGGTGGATCATATGGATTTAAGAAAGGATTTCAGCGAAAGAAACCCTACAGTAAACCCCTGAACCAGCAAAGACAAACTCCTCATTATCAGCAATAGCAGAGGCAAGGTGGCCCAGCTGCCAAGGGCACCCCAATCACTTCTCAAAAGGGAGGTTATTAAGCTATATGCTACAAGTGTGGAGGACCACACTATGCCAATCAGTGTCATCAGAAGATTGATGTTTGCTATAATTGTCGGAAGCCTGGTCACATTGCCAGAGATTGTAAAGCAGCACCAAAAGTCGAGCCTACGGTGAATACAGTAAGGACAACAAAACCTATTGCGACGGGTAAAGTATTTACAATGAGCGGAGCTAAAGCCGTGAAATCTGAAGACCTGATACAGGGGGAGTGTCACATAGCCGAAAACCTCCTAACTGTATTGTTTGATTCAGGCGTAACTCATTCTTTTATTTCTTACGACTGTGTGGATAGATTGGGATTGTCTACTTGTCCTTTGTCTTTTGACTTGCTTGTTTCTACCCCACTGCTACTCATATAACAACTTCAGTTGTTTGTGCTAACTACCCTATCGTTGTTAATGGGCGCAGTTATAGAGTGAATCTGATTTGTTTACCTCTCTCTGACATAGACGTTATATTAGGCATGGGTTGGTTATCTTTTAACCATATCCTCATAGACTGTGCTAGAAAAAGCCTTATTTTCCCAAACCCTGAGGATATTGGATTTATCAATGCCAATCAAGCACACGATGCTTTAAAAGAAGGAGCTCAAGGATACGTGATTCTATCTTTTCTAGAAGTTAAAAATGATCTAGATTTAAACTCTGTGGCAGTTGTCAAGGATTTTCCTGAAGTTTTTCCAGAAGATGTACCTGATTTACCTCCAAAGCGAGAAATTGAGTTTGCCATTGATTTAGTTCCTGGAGCGGGACTGGTTTCAATAGCACCTTATTGAATGGCACCTACAGAGTTAGCCGAACTGAAGAAACAAATTGAGGAGTTGCTAGAGAAGCAAATGATCAGACCTAGTGTTTCACCTTGGGGAGCACCAGTGTTGTTGGTGAAAAAGAAAGACGGTGGTTCAAGATTGTGTGTGGATTATCGTCAGTTGAACAAGATCACGATCAAGAACAAGTACCCATTACCTAGGATTGATGATTTGATGGACCAGTTGAGAGGAGCCACGATTTTCTCCAAGATTGATTTGCGATCCGATTACCATCAGATACGAGTTAAGGACGAGGATATACCGAAGACAGCTTTTCGGACTCGGTATGGGCATTATGAATATGTTGTGATGCCCTTTGGAGTAACAAATGCTCCTGCTATATTCATGGATTACATGAATAGGATCTTTCGTCCTTTCTTAGACAAGTTTGTTGTCGTATTCATCGATGACATACTAATTTACTCTTGTACCTGTGAGGAGCATGAGAATCACTTGAGAGTTGTGTTGGAGATCTTGAAGGAAAAGCAATTGTATGCAAGGCTATTAAAATGTAAGTTTTGGCTAGATGAGGTGAATTTTTTGGGACATGTAATATCAGCAAGTGGAATTGCTGTGGATCCAGCAAAGGTAGAGACTGTGTTACAGTGGGAACGTCCGAAAATAGTTACGGAGATTAGGAGTTTTGTTGGGTTAGCTGGTTACTATCGAAGATTCATAGAAGGTTTCTCAAAGATAGTTGCACCATTGACACAACTTACTCGTAAGGATCAACCTTTTGCATGGACTGAAGACTGTGAGCGAAGTTTCCAAGAGTTGAAGCAAAGGTTAACTACCTCACCAGTGTTGATTCTACCTGATCCTAATGAGTCATTCGAGATTTACTGTGATGCATCTCATCAAGGATTAGGATGTGTGTTAATGCAACATAGGAAGGTTGTAGCGTACGCTTCGAGACAATTGAAGACACATGAAAGGAATTATCCTACTCATGATTTGGAATTGGCCGTGGTTATGTTTACTTTGAAAATATGGAGACATTACCTTTATGGGACAAAGTTTGACGTGTTTAGTGATCACAAAAGCCTGAAGTACTTGTTTGATCAGAAGGAGTTGAATATGAGACAGAGACGTTGGATGGAGTTCCTAAAGGATTATGATTTTCAATTGATGTACCATCCTGGCAAGGTGAATGTAGTGGCAGATGCTCTAAGTAGGAAAGCAATTCACATGAATGCTTTGATGGTGAAAGAGTTAGAACTGGTGGAAAAATTTAGGGATCTGAATTTGTATATGGAGATGGACTATGATCACTTTAGATGTGGTATGATCATGGTGACTAGTAGTTTTCTTGAAACCATCAAGGAGAAGCAATTGTCAGACTCAACTTTGTGTAAGACAAAGGAGTTGTTAGGGACTGATAAGGCTGTGGACTTCAGTTTGGGAGATGATGGTATCTTAAGGTTTAAGGATAGAGTTTGTGTACCTCAAGACTCAGAGATCAAAAGACTTATCTTAGATGAAGGTCATAAGAGTAAGCTTAGTCTACATTCAGGTACGACAAAGATGTATCAGGATTTGAAGAAGATGTTTTGGTGGTCTGGTATGAAGAAAGATGTGGCAGAGTATGTGGCGACTTGTTTGACTTGTTAGAAAGCCAAGGTGGAGCATCAGAGACCCGGTGGTTTGTTGCAAACGATGGAAGTTCCTGTGTGGAAATGGGATAGTATTACAATGGATTTTGTTGTGAGTTTGCCTAGAACGACTAGAGGGTTTGATGCTATATGGGTCATTGTTGATAGGTTGACGAAGTGTGCTCACTTCTTACCCATTAATATAAAGTATAAGTTGGAAAAGTTTACTCAGTTGTACATTAAGGAAGTTGTGCGTTTGCACGGAGTGCCTTCTAGTATCATATCTGATAGAGATCCAAGGTTCACATCAAGATTCTGGCAAAGTTTGCATGAGGCATTGGGCACGAAGTTAAGACTTAGTTCTGCTTATCACCCTCAGATGGATGGTCAATCTGAGTGGACAATTCAATCGCTTGAGGATCTTCTTCGAGCATGTGTTTTAGATCATATTGGCAGTTGGGATGAAGTTCTACCTTTGATAGAGTTCACCTACAATAATAGCTTTCACGCGAGTATTGGGATGGCACCATTTGAAGCTCTGTATGGTAGAAGATGTAGGACACCGCTTTGTTGGTATCAAGATGGTGAGAATCATTTTGTTGGACCCGAGCTAGTACAACAAACTACGGAGAAGGTCAAGAGAATTCAGGAAAACATGAAGATTGCTCAAAGTCGACAGAAGTCATATGCTGATAAGCGTAGAAGACCCTTGAATTTGAGAAAGGTGATCATGTTTTCTTGCGAGTCACACCAATGACTGGGGTAGGCAGAGCGATAAAATCTAGAAAGCTCACTCCTAAATTTATTGGACCCTACGAGATTCTTCGTCGTATAGGTCCTGTTGCTTATCAAATAGCCTTACCTCCTATTTTGTCAAATATCCACAATGTGTTCCATGTCTCACAACTTAGAAAGTATACTCATGATCCCACACATGTCATTGAGCCTGATACTATACAAATACGAGAGAATCTGACTTATGAAACTCAACCTGTGAGGGTTGAGGATCAAAGGACGAAGCAACTCAGAGGAAAAGATATTCATCATGTCAAAGTTGTTTGGAGCGATACTACCGGAGACACTACATGGGAGCTTGAAGACACGATGCGAGAACAATACCCAAATCTCTTTTTAGGTAAGTGAAATTTTAAGGAAGAAAATTTTCTTGTTGGGGAGAATTGTAACACCGTGATTTTATTAATCTATGATAAAGTGATTGAAAATAATTACAAGAGATAATTAAATTTAATTTCATGAGAAAATGCAATTAATAAACATGTGTGATTTTTCGGTGTAAGTTTTAGTGGAAAGTTTTACTGAAATTGGGACTGTGTTGCACACTTGCAGTATAAGAATACACTGTGAAAGTGAGAAAATAGTCAAGAAATTAAAAGGATTTAATTATAATTAGTCTCTAATAATTATAATTAGGTTCCTATAAAATTTTTATGATATTCTGTTACACTTGATTAAAATAATAATATTTTAACGTGGTTCCAAAGAGTGTGATTTTGAGAACTTTTTGAGAGTTATAAAATTTTCTAGAGACATTATAAATTTTATTAGATGTCCAAAATTAAAATTAGTAAGTCATATATTTACTAATTTAATTAGCTTGAATTGCATTTTGTTACCTTACCTGCTAATTATTCTACCTAAAGCTACAAGTACACCTATTTCCATTAACTTCTACGTACTTGGTGGCAAAAAATTTCAAAGCTTCCTTAATACATTATGAACCAAACCGCGTGTATTAAAATTGGGAGTGCAGTTTGCTTTCTTCATTCAATTTGACTTGCTCAAAATTCAAAGACAAATAACGTAATTGTGCTTAACCAAAGCTTGCCTTCAATTTGGTTTGAAAATCTGCACGTTTCCTTTTCTTTAACTTCAATTTGGTCAGATTTTCAAAGCTAGCCATCAAATTTTTGTTGACACTATGCCTTATATTTCTTCACGTGGTTTGAATTGGAAGCCAGCTTTTTTATTTTGGAATGCAAGTTGGCCAAAATTAATTGAAAACGAATCGAAGAAGCATTTGCTAATATAAATATAAAGCATGAGAAGTAGTTTTTCTCACTTCTTCACCGTGAACCAACCCTTCATTCTCCGTGTCATTCTGTTTCAATTTCAATTTCAATTTCTAAAACTTTCTATTTGCAACCCCTTTATCACTATCTAACGTCATTTTTTTCTGGCAACCCTCACTGTTGAGTAATTATACTTCTCCAAAAGTTCTCCTTCAAAATTTCTAAGTCCCAAGTTTTTATACTATGATCTGTTGTTGGTTCATAGTGGTGGTTTAATATTGGTGCTCCAGAAAATTAAAAGTTCCTTCACTCCTCCATCATTCAAAGCTCTTATTTTAGCATCTCTTCGAGGTAAGGAAAGTTTACAGTTTTCATGTATTCTTTGATGTATGGATATGTTGTGATGTGTATTTATTTCTGAAAGTAATGTTTTGATAATTTGTTTGTGATATAAGTCGATTGAATGAAAGTATATGATAGCTGAAAACAAAGTGCTTACTGTCTGGTGCGTTGTTGTCTGAACATGTGTTAGTATTTTTGTGATAATTTTGGCTGTGGTGAATGAAATTGGATTTCGTTTATTGGAGATGAAAATAGGCATACGGGGCTACAATTTCGGCACAATAATTACTAAAACTATTGAAAATCAAAGGAGTTATGACCCTCGAAAGTTGAGCGTCCAGTCAGAAAAATGTGACTGAACATAGTATCTTGTTTTGCAATTCTGTATTTCTACAAAAATTGTATTAAAAAATGAGTTATATGGTTAGAAAATAGACATTTCAAGATTTCTAACAGTATATGGTATAATTTCTAATTCATTATATTTCTACTTCAAAAGTTTCCTTGAAACTGACCCATCTGCAGTAAAGAAAATCTTTTTTCGAGATTTTTGAAAAATTTTGGTGCACTTTCTACAAGATGACTTAGATATTATTATTTTCATTCTTTAAAACTATATTTCCAGTGGTTTACAGCATGAAATCAAATTTTCTACAATATTTTTTAGAAGAGATGAGATTCTAAATATAAAAGTGGACTGTTTTGTATTAAAGATAGTTTTGCCTTTTGCTCACTAAAATGATTATGGCTATTTTTGTAAATCCTTGATTTGTCTATGGTTTTATTCTTTTGAAAACAGACTTGTTGGTATGTTGATTTAGAAACCCAAGAGATCATATTGTTATTTTATCTTTTAATTTCCTTTCAAAATCTTTCTAAAGTTTTAAAGATGATTGCTATAATTTCTATTATTTCAAATGTTTTTAAGAGATTTTAGAAAAAAACTCCAAAGTGTTATAAACAGTTTTAAAAGTTAAAAATTTTAAGGTTTTGATTAGTGTCCGGTTAACTTCGATGTTTTCTTTAACTTTGAAATCACAGTGGACATATGTTGTTGACCACAGTGGATTGTGACTGTGGATATGTTGATGTGTTGTATTGTGCGTGCATACATGCATGAGTCCATAGTGGATTGTGACTGTGGATACGAGTTGGCACGTAAGTTGAGGATGCTCGGGAGGTCCTCAACCTAGTGTCGGAAAGATTGGTGGGGTCATGTACATGGGTCCGGGGGATAGGATGGACGGGCGATTCCACATTGAGGCCAAGATTTCTGTAGATCTTGTGTTGTGGTGAGTCACTACCCACGTACGCCTATTTTGACAAAGCCACTAATTTATTTCCAAGACCAGTATCGGTGTTTCCCCCAATGGTCGAATTGGACTATGTTAAGGGATTTGACTGTGCTGGTCGCTCGACTAGTGAAAATCTCCACGAAGTCGTGTCTACATATAGTGCATAACTAGGACATATTCTTTGAGGATATGTTGGTGATTTACCTATTGAATTGGATTTTACTGTATATTGTTATTATTTAACTTTGTGAATATGTTAGTGTAAATTTAATGTTTTATTTGAAATGTATGTTTGCTCTGTAAGCTTATCCTTGCGTTGTTTGTTTGTATGTGTTTGACTGTGATGATCGCGATTCTTCGCGGGAGCAGACGGCGAACTACCGGCGGATCAAGCTCTTCGCGGCTGAAGTCACTGGAGACCTACTTCATCTATTCCTTATATTTTCTTATATCGTCCTAGTTTCTAGCTAAGGGTAATATGTAGTTGTGGCCAGCTAGTAAGGAATGGGTAATAATATGTAACTCTTCTCTTTTGCTATACGTACTTACTGATGGGTATCTTTGTACTGGTACATAAGTATTCCGAACCTTTTGAGATATATCATACTTTTGGTCTGTGGTTTGTATATGACCATATGGCTTGGTACCTATACTTTTGATATATATATGTATTTATGTATGGATAATTTTCAGATGTAGTTATGTATGTGATGTATATTTCTTAATGATGAATGTTATGAATGATTAGTGATCTTGCGCGAAAAATTTACACGTATTTTTATAAATAACTTATAATAAGTTTTTAATTAAATATTTTCGCAATATAGTAGTTAAGTTGTTTTGTGACGATAGCAGATCGTTACAGATATTTATGTAATTTTATTTTTTCCCGCTCATTTTAAGGATAAAAGAGTAATTCTATTAGTCATTTTTCCAGCTTATAATTTTAAGGCTAAAAGAGTAATTTTAACTTTCCCGCTCAAAATTTAATAAGCAATTATTTTTAATATTCAAATTATGTTCCCAATCAAATCTAGATATTATCATATCATATATATAAAATTTTGGCATTTCTATATTTTTAATTTTATTTTTATAGAAAAGATTATTTATAATATATATAAAGTTATAATATATATGTATATATATATATATATATATTCATGATTTTTTATATTAAATTATATATTATTACTTATTCGCAATATAATTTAATGATAAATTTATGACTATAATATAATTAAATGATTAAAAATGATGTATTTATAAAATGGGTGTAATTAAAATACTTTAATATAATAAGTCTAATATAAAGATTTTGACATAAACATTAATATAATTTAAATATATAATTAAATTAACAAAAATAAGTATAAAATAAAATATTAATTTAGGACTATCATATAATTAAATGAAAAATATAATTAAATTAAAAAAATAATAGAAATAAATTATTATCATAATTATTTTGGAGATTAATATAGAGATTGATTGGGAGAATTAACTCTTTTCTATTATTAATTATTAATTTCTTAAATTTTATTTTTAATTTTATTACTGTAAATATAAACATATATAGTGATGTTTAATTTTGACCGAATATATGGGAGTTTAATTTTGACAAAATATATAAAGATATAATTAAAGATAAAGTGTCACAATTTTTTGACATTTATAATTTATAATATTTTATTACTATAAATTTAAACATATATAAGGGAGTTTAATTTTGACAGAATATATAAAGATGTATAAAGTTATAAATAATTACTGATTTATTATATGTAAATATAAAATTATAAATAATTGAATGAGAATTAATACCTTCATAATCAATTACTGATTTAAAAATATATTAACTTTTAAACACAGGATTTAAAAAGATTGCTAACAGGAGAATTAGATATATATATATAAAAGAAAACAAATAAGTTTTTATATATTGATATTTGATACATATTTTTAAAAAGATAAAATTTAAATAATTTAAATATTTACAATTAAATTTGGGAAGATGGCTCCAGTAGTGTATGGGACCACAATATATTATTGCCTTAATTTATCAATACGTGACCACAATATTGACTTTTAAATACTTTTACTTTTAAATACAATTGATACATATTTTCCTTAATTTGTCAATTTAATATAGAAGGAGCATATAAGTAGTGGTAATACTCATTTTATGACTGTCTTTGAATAGATTGCCTACTATGGATAACCTTAGGAAAAGGAACATTTGTTTGCAAGATTCTGGTTTATCATGCCCTTTCTGTCATCAATGGGATGAAAGCATTTCACATACTATGTTTACATGTCATTTTGCAACAAAAGTGTGGAATCTTTGTTACCTATGGTTGGGGGTACAAACTGTTCAACATTTTGAGGTTATACAGCATTTTCACCAACATGATAGTGCTGGCCTGGGGAAGGAAAAATCTAAGATTTGGAAAACTGCTTGGTCTGCAACGTTGTGGTCACTTTGGTGCCATAGAAATAGGATTGTTTTTGGAGAAGAAAATCTTGACTTGGACTTAGTTTTGGAAAACATCAAATTCAGATCATGGGCTTGGCTGAATGCTAAGTTGAATAATTTTAGATTCTCCTTTTTTGAATGGTATTCTAATCCTTTGATCTGCCTTCATAGCATATAATGAGTACCAGTTATGCTTGCCAGTTGATTTTGATCTTTCTGCTCTGAGTTTTTTCTGGTTCTTCATATCTGTGGCAATCCCCTTGGCTTCGGTTGTGATTGGTTTGGGCTGGAGTAACTTCTAGACTTAAAGCTATGCAGTGACATATGCTGAATTTGTTTTGATAGCATTCTAATTGGATGGTAATGCTACCAATTGAGGTCATCAATTGTTTAGTGGGGGCAGTGTATTTCATCGACAGAGTGGGGTTTTTGTTTGGGAAAACATTGGCCGCATATTTTTTGTATATCATGCAGCTATATATAGGGTTAGTCTTTATGGCTTGGTACTTCATACCAGGAACATTTGGATGTCAGGGTAGGTTGTGTTTATCTTTTTTTCTAAAAAAGAAAATTTCTAAAACATGTAATCTATGTATTTGGGCAAGGTACCCCTTGTACCTCATAATGATATTTCCTCTTTGCTGATAAAAAAAAAAAAAAATACTCATTTTATGAGACATTCTTCCAAAAAATCAATCATAAATGAGAAAATAAGGAAATAAATCAAGTATATATAATTTGATAATAATTAAGCAATATCTATAAACAAAAAAAAAAATTCTTGATTTTACTCATATCCTATGTATCTCTTTCGTTCATTGCCTATATATATATTGGCTTAGTTTTGGGGTTTTAAAATTGTTTTAGCCATCGCTTTCTGATCTCCTTCAAGGTACAATATAATCCGAGTCATATTTCTCTATTTCACTACTATTTATACACTTTTCTTCTCCTTCATTTTTTTTTGCTTTAATTTTTTTTTTAATTTTTCCTCATTAGATTGTTGGCTTTTTTTCCTTTAAACACTAAGATGAATGCAAAGTGTAATGCGATTGATTTATCATCTGACGCTGATTTTTCCTCATTAGGTTTCTGGCTTTTTTTTGTTAGCGCCAAGATGAATGTGGAGCAGAATGTGATTAATTTATCATCCAACTCTGATGAAGACGTTAATATAAACGTAAAACTTTGAAGACTACATCTGACCACTAATTTAATGTAATGCAAGATTTGTGATTAGCCAACAAAAAGTTGGATATGGTTGGTTATTAGCTTCCTTTACTAAATTCTTATGTCTGTTGTATACTATTTTTTTATTTTTGATTGAAGCAAATTCTTGCAAGATTCGTAAGATAGTGACACCTTAGACATTATTTAGTAATATGTTTATTTGGTGGATGAACAATCATTAATGTCCGTATTTTTGTGTTATTCAAAATAATTAATCGAATTTATTTGTAATTGATTTTATTTTTTAGTGCGCTCATGTTCTCATATTGTTTTATTACTAAATTATGAATGAAAAAAACAAGAATTGATGCTATCATGGTTCTACTTTGTATTGAAATGATTCATGTGCTTTTGGTCTTTTGGTATTATTGTAACAATTCTATTTATTATAGCAAAAATAATAAATTTATATATAATAATTAAATTGGAATCGAAACCTATAAAGAATGTGTTCTAACTTTGGCAAAAATAAAATTAAAAATATTATTGTTACAGTTAAATATAAAAATAAATAAAATAATAAATTTATATATAATAATTAAATTAGGAACGAAACCTATAAAGAATGTGTTCTAACTTTGGCAAAAATAAAATTAAAAATATTATTGTTGCAATCAAATATAAAAATAAAAAAATTAAATACAAACTAATTTAAAAATATATGCTTTTAGATATTAAAACACATTCAAATTAATTATAAAAATTTTAAATAAAAATTCTGCATACCGAAACCAATATATAAATAAACAACTGGACTATATTATGTGTTATTTTAATTTTAAATGTATTTTTTTATGATTATCTCTTTCTTGACTAAAATAATTTATCGAATGTTTTATTTTACGAATATAGAAAGTATGAAAAAAATATAACAAATGGGAATGAATATTTTTTTATGAAAGTATCAAGAGTAATTTAGACTTAACATACCATATATATAAAATATAACACACAGAGATGAACATTTTTTATAAAAACAAATTGGAAAACGGAGATGAACATTTTTTTTATAAAAAAAAGTAGGAAAACTTACAATGAATTCACGGGATAAACTTTTTTACTAAAGATTTTTCTCCAATCAAAATTAAAATTTCTTTTAAATATATATTTAATTACATAACCAAAATTTTATATGCCAATATATTAAAATTTTAATTTTCTTTTATACATTGATATGTAT
Source organism: Pueraria montana var. lobata (assembly GCA_026413185.1). Taxonomy (NCBI): domain Eukaryota; kingdom Viridiplantae; phylum Streptophyta; class Magnoliopsida; order Fabales; family Fabaceae; genus Pueraria; species Pueraria montana. The sequence continues at coordinate 56,083,102 of CM048650.1, read as the reverse complement.
ATGCCAATATATTAAAATAAAAATTATATATAAAATGAAACACATACCGATAAATTTTTTTTTATAAAAGCAAGTATATAGAAAATTTTCACTTAATTCATGGGAATGAACAATTTACTTGAAACCAATTAATATCTAAATTATTATGTTAATTTGAATGTATTTGTTATGGTTGTCTCTTTCCTGATTTAAGTAATATATTAAATGTTTTATTTTACGAACATAGAAAGTATGAAAAAAAAATATCAAATGGGGATGATTTTTCATCAAAGTATAAAAAGAAATTTAGACTTAACTTACCATATACAATATAACACGCAAGGAAAAACAAGTAAAAAAATTTACACTAAATTCAGGAGGATAAACTTTTTTACTAAAGGTTTTTATCCAATCAAAGTTAAAATTTCTTTTACATAATTAATATATTTAATTAGATAACAAAGATCAAATTAAATCAACATAATCACTATTATTTTCTCCATGTAAAATTAGTATCTAGAATTAATTTTGAAGCAAATAATTATTCATTTTTATTTATTTAAGATTTTCTTCCACTTGGACAAATTTTAATTTTCTTTTATAATTTGATATGTTTATGCCAATATAATAAAATAAAAATCGTATATAAAATATAACACATAGGGATGGATATTTTTTCTTATAAAAGCAAGTAGAAATTTCAACTTAATTCATGGGAATAAACAATTTACATGAAGTCACATTAATATTTAAATTATTATGGTTAAATTATATTTTTATTATAATAATTTTAATTTGAATGTATCTTTTTTTATGGTTGTCTCTTTCCTGATTTAAATAATTTATCAAATGTTTTATTTTATGAACATAGAAAGTATGAAAAAAAAAATATAACAAATGATGATGAATATTTTTATGAAAGTATAAAAAGAAATTTGGACTTAACTTACCATATACAATATAACACGCAGGGATAAATATTTTTACAAAAACAAGTAAAAAAATTTAAATTGAATTCAAGAGGATAAACTTTTTTACTAAAGGTTTTTATCCAATGAAAGTTAAAACTTATTTATTTTTATCTATAAAGTATAACACATATAGATGGATTTTATTTTTATTGATAAAAGCAAGTGGAAAATTTTCAGTTAATTCACAAGGATGAACAACTTACCAGAAGTCACATTAATATCTAAATTATTATGGTGAAATTATATTGTTTTATTATCATAATTTTAATTTTAATGGATTTTTTATGGTTGTCTCTTTCATGATTTAAATAATTTATTGAATGTTCTATTTTACGATCATAGAAAATATGAAAATAATATAATAAATGATGATGAATATTTTTCATGAAAGTATGGAGAGGAATTTACACTTTTTTTATAAAAAATAAGTAGGTAAATTTACATTGAATTTACAAGAATAAACTTTTTTACTAAAGATTTTTGTCCAATCAAAGTCAAAATTTATTTTACATAATCAATGTATATTTAACTACATACCAAAAATAAAATTAAATCAACATAATCACTATTATTTTCTCCACTCAAAATCAGTGTTTAAAATTATTTTTTAAGTAAATAACTATTTATTTATTATCTTCGCACTTAAATAAATTATTCATGATTTTCTTCTACCATAACAAATTATAATTTTCTTTTATACATTGATACTTATATGCCAATATATTAAAATAATAATTATATATAAAGTATAACACATAGGGATGAATTTTATTTTTATTTATAAAAGCAAGTAGAAATTTTTTACTTAATTCACGAGAATGAATAATTTTTCTAAAGTCACATTAATATCTAAATTATTATGGTGAAATTATATTTTTTTTTATGAAAGTATGAAAATAAAAATAACAAATTACATTACATACAATACAAAATCTAAATAAAAGTTTTTAAACCAAAATCAATGGATGTCACTTCCATAATGTGTGATTCTTATTGTTAAAGAAAGATTTCTTTCAAAGATTTTAATGTCCATTTGAATTTGAATTTTAACATTTATTTTGACCTATTTTTTAGGAGTTAAACAAATTAAGATTTTTGTTACGTATGTATATATGATGATTGGTCGTTCGTGTTTTTAAGGTTAGTTTTCTGTCAACCCAATCTTTAGCTTTTGTATACGTTAAGACATGTGATTTATGCTATGCACATTGCTATTTTACAGATATAGTATAATTAATATACTGATGTGTGATTCTTATTGTTTTTTCTGAAAAAATGTTTCATCAAATTTAATTTTTTGGGCATTGTCATATGCTTTAAGGATTATTTATGAGCTTATTAGACCTTAAAGAATAAATTTAATCTTTCATCATATTTAATTTTTTGGGTAACCTCTTTTTTATAATTTTTATCTGAGAACCAAAATATTTGATATAACAATGATCCTGTTGTTTCAGATTGTTATAAAATAAAAGATCAATTCAACAATTTTTACCATCCAATTCTGTACTATGCATCATTGGTACCATGCAGATGAGTTGATGCAGAGGAGCATTTAAATGTTCGGCAATAACGAGTTGGTGTGGCAAGTGGCAATTATAAAAGACTGTTGGTTTTTTTTTTTTTTCGAACTTTTATGTTACACGATTTCTTTAAGTGATTAGGCAAGAATTGTTGTGTTTTATATTTGGGTCTCATCTAAATATATGAAGTTTTGGCCTATCAAGGTGTTACTATGTATTGTTCTGGTGGTTGGATTGTTTACACAACTTGGATGCCTTTCATAAAAAAAAAAAAAAAAAAAAACTAGCAGGAATTGAGATTATGAGTATGTGATTCTAACAATGGAAAGAATTGTAGTGGGTTCTATGATGTGCAACAATTTTGTTACGCTAACACTTTGGAAACGGGTTGAATTTATACTCTCAAATTGACTAGCAACTAATGGGCAATAGGAGATTAGGAAATGCAAAATGAATTATTAATTTCTATGACATGTTTAATTATATATTTTTGTTGTTAATTATTGATTTATATTATTTGTCACACCTTAAAAGCTTAATTTACATTAATATAAATTCTTTTAGTAACCATCAAAGTTTTCTACATATACTTTATAGTTGACACATGATTTTAGTTTTTTAGCAATTGATAATGCTATCATTCCATTAGAGATTAAAAAATAATAATAATAGAATTCACACACTTAAAATTATATAATTTTGTATTCCTTTAAAATATATTTATCAAAACAACAAAATATCAAATTTAAAATACTTACATAGTAAGATCTTCCCGTGCATCGCACTATGCACGGGTCAAAATCTAGTATATATAAAAGTAATAGTCATGGATATTTATGTAATTTTAATTTTTCCACTCATTTTAAGGATAAAATAGTAATTCTATTAGTCATTTTTCCCGCTCATAATTTTAAGGCTAAAAGTGTAATTTTAATATAAAAAATTATGATTCAATTTAATTTTAAAAAATATATATAAAGATAGTAATAATTATGAATGTTATTAATAATTAAATCTTTATCTATTATCTATTATCTTTTCTTTATGAGCGCATGGTTAAAGGAAAATATAATAATGTTGATTAACATAATTTTTTATTCCTACTTTTTATATTTTAATCCATATTTATTTCTATAATGATAATGATTATGTCTATTTTAAATTGAATTATTTATAAACATTAATTTTACATTAAATTATTATTATTAATGTTTTTACTGCTTAACAATGTAACAATTATTATAATTAAATTATAATAAGGAAATATGAAATATTTTCGTGATTAATATGGAGATTGAAATAACATAATTATTTTGAAATTAACATGGAGATTGATTTCGAGAATTAACTTTATTCTTTTATTACTTTCCTTAATATATCTTTATATATATAAAAGTAATAGTCATGAATATTTATGTAATTTTAATTTTGCCGCTCATTTTAAGGATAAAAGAGTAATTCTATTAGTCGTTTCTCCCGCTCATAATTTTAAGGCTAAAAGTGTAATTTTAATATATAAAATTATGATTCAATTTAATTTTAAAATATATATAAAGATAGTAATAATTATGAATGTTATTAATAATTAAATCTTGATCTATTATCTATTATCTTTTCTTTATGAGCGCATGGTTAAAGGAAAATATAATAATGTTGATTAACATCATTTTTCATTCCTACTTTTTATAAATTAATCCATATTTATTTCTATAATGATAATGATTATGTCCATTTTAAATTGAATTATTTATAAATATGTCCATTTTAAATTGAATTATTTATAAACATAAATTTTACATTAAATTATTATTATTATTAATGTTTTTAATGCTTAACAATGTAATAGTTATTATAATTAAATTATAATAAGGAAATATAAATTATTTTCGTGATTAATATGGAGATTGAAATAACATAATTATTTTGAAATTAACATGGAGATTGATTTCGAGAATTAACTTTATTCTTTTACTACTTTCCTTAATATATTTGTGGAAAGTATATTATGTTACTATAATTAGAGAATCAACAAATTCAATTATAATTTACTGTTATTATAATTCAAATTCAAATTTTATTTCGTGAAACTACAAATATGCATGTATATTATACTATTTCAATTTTTTAAAATCATTAATTTAGGAATGAAATATAAATTAATGGGGAGAATTTGAATAGGCAATAAATGGGAATGCTAAATGGTTTTTCTCTTCTATTTAAACCTAACCTGTTATGATGTAACCTCCCACTCAACCTATATCTGCATACAGAAAATTTGTCGGTACTACTTATGCTTTTTCTTTCCTATTCAAATATTTTGTTTTGTTGTAAAAGAGCTTAGACTGAATGCATATTTTTTTTTCCAAAAAATATTCAATGAATTTGAAGAGACGCATAGGGAACGTGAGTTCATTTTTATGTTTTAAATATTTGTTTATAGTACAAATGATTATCTTTATTGTCTATCATTAACGGTTTCTTTGATTTAATCTGTTAACATTTTGATACTAATTTTTTAGGATAATTCTTGCAAGATTTTTATACTTATTATAGGTCATCCCTACAAGATTTGTTGATAATATTGTCTCTCTTCAACAAAGTTGTATTTTTATTCAACCTCAACAAGGGCAAAGCTATGACTGCAGAATTATTATGTGCAGTAAGAGAAGAATTATTGAATGATGTATTGTGACAAAGTGGTATGACTTTGTGAAGGAAAAATCAGTTTGTTGGAGATGTTTTGAAGTTTTGGTGGGTTGAAGATCCTATGATCATCTTATGTAACCATCATTAGGGCTAATTAGATGGGAAGAAACCAAATAACAGATTATTTTGTTTTGATTATGGAATTTTAGAGATGAATTGTTTTTTTTTTATTGTAATTTGATTTATATGTAATTATGGTTTCTATGTGTGTTTCTCCGTAATTTTCCTTTTGATTAGTGGTTTCAAATATAAAATTATTCTAATTTTTATTTATGTGGATGTTGATTGTTACTGTATTTTGTGTTATAATGGTATATTTGTCTTAATTATGAGTTTATAATTATGAGTTTATAATATAATTTATTTTGAGTCAACTTCTCAGTTTTATGATGGTCTTAAATATATTTTTTATAATAAATTTGAAAAATCTGGACATAAATCAATGCATTAGTTATACATATGAAAATTTATTTCCAAAGGTTATTAAACTTCATCCTTTTAATGAACATGCTCTAACTTTTTTTGAAAAAAATTGGGCATATATCATGCTCTTATTGGAAAAGACAATTTTTTTAAATTTATTGGAAAAATTAGATTTTCCAATATTCATAAAAAAAAACCCACATAGTAGGTGATGTCAAATTATTCCATTAAAATCAAACACGCTCTATATAAAAAGAAACATACGCATGCTCTATTTTTTATAAATCGTACCCATGATTTTAATTGTATGGCTTTATATTAAATCACATCCTTACTAATATTAGATCTTTATAAATAATATTAAAAAATTATAAATGTATTTCTTATTAATTATAAATGGAATAAATACTTAGAGAAGAATAAATAATTGACGTCCACCTAGACAATTTAAATATATAGAAAGCCATTTATTTAACAAAGGTATTGTGTGATAATAAACTTTAATATAATTTCATAAATAAATATATAAGAAATAAGAAAGTGAAATAGAACACTCTTATTTTTTCTATAAAAAATAAAATTTAAGCACGCTAAATTTTTTTTATAAATCGCATCCATGATTTATATTGGATGACTTTATATTAAATCACACCTTGACTAATATTATATCTTTATATTAATGGTAACATATCAGTTTTATTTTTAATATTTGTATATTAAATTTGTATATTATATTAAAATTTATATATTATATTCAAATTTATATTTGTATTTATTATTATTTATTATTGTTAGTAATTAGTAATATCTCTTTATTAAAGGTAACATATTATATATTATATTTATTATTAGTAATAATTTCCAGATTTTTATTCATTTTGATTGATACTATATTTTGTGTTATACTTATATGTTGATCTTAATTATGGATTTATAATTGTTTACATGAAAAGACACTTTAAGATGTGATTTATTTTAAAAAGAAGAAGATCAACTTATTATATCATGGTGTTAAATATATTTTTATATTTGAATATTAAATATTTAAACAAAAATAAATTAAGAGTAATAATTTTTACGTTACCCACAGTAATTATAATAAATATGCATTCATGGGTTTTTAATTAAAATAATTTTTTACGTCAATAAAAATATTTAAATTAATTAACTTATTCAAATCTACCAAATTAAATTGTTTTAAATTATTTTTTTTAATTCAGCCTTTTTTAAATTGGGTTTTATAAATTACAGTCTTTTTTTAAAAGAAATCATACACATGTTTTTAAATTCATACTTAACTTTCAATATTAGATATATAAAATATAACACATGGGGATCAATTTTTTTTTTTTTATAAAAACAAGGAAAAAAATTTACACTGAATTCATGGAGATAAACTTATTTACTAAAAAGTTTTTGTCCAGTCAAAATTAAGATTTCTTTTATATAATTAATATATATTTAATTAAATAACAAAAATCAAATTAAATCAATATAGTTACTATTATTTTCTCCACGCACAATTAGTGTCTAAAATTAACTTTTAAGAAAATAATCATTCATTTTTTATTTATTATCTTCACACTTAAATAAATTATTCATGATTTTATTCTACTTTGACAAATTTTATTTTACTTTTATACATTGATATGTATACACCAATATATTAAAATAAAAATTATATATAAAATATAACGTATAGGGATGAATATATATATATATATATATATATATATATATATATATATATATATATATATAAGCAAGTGGAAAATTTTCTCTTAATTCACGGGAATGAATAAATTATATGAAATCACATTAATATCTATATTATTATTGTAAAATAATATTTTATATTATAATAATTTTAATTTAAATGTTTTTTTTTGTAAGGTAGGGTGTTAATTAACATAGTTGGGGTGTCCTACCTTATTGCCATTCTTTCCTTTCCAAAAAAAAAGTATTTTTTTATGGTTGTCTCTTTTAAAACTTAAATAATTTATTAAATATTTTATTTTATGAACATACAAAGTATGAAAAAATATAACAAATGCGGATAAACATTTTTCAAGAAAGTATGAAGATAAATTTAGACATAATTCATGGGAATTAACATTTTTTTTTATAAAAATAAGTAATAAAATTTACACTTAATTCACGGGAGAAAACTTTTTTACTAAAGGCTTTTTCCAATCAAATTTAAGATTTTCTTTTATATAATTAATATATATTCAATTATATATCAAAAGTCAAATTAAATCAACATAATCACTATCATTTTCTCTACACAAAATTAGTGTTTAAAATTAATTTTTTTAAACAAACAATTATTCATTTTTTATTTATTATCTTCCCACTTAAATAAATTATTTATGATTTTCTTCTACTTGGACAATTTTTTTTCTTTTACTCATTGATATTATATGCCAATATATTAAATAAAAGTTATATAAAAAATATAATAGATAGGGATGAATACCTTTTTTTTATAAAAGCAAATATAAAATTTTCACTTAATTCACAGGTATGAACAATTTACCTAAAATCACATTAATATTTAAATTAATATGGTGAAATTATATTTTTTTATTATAAAAATTTTAATTCAAATATATTTTTTTAAGTTTGCTTTTTTCCAGACTTAAATAATTTACTGAATGTTTTATTTTACAAACATATAAAATATGAAAAAATGTAACAAATGGAGATGAATATTTTTTTCATGAAAGTATGAAGAGAAATTTAGATGTAACTTACTAGATAAAATATATAAAATATGACACACGGGGATGATTTTTTTTTTATATATAAAATCAAGTAGGAAAATTTACACTAAATTCACAGGAATAAATTTTTTACTAAAGATTTTTGTCCAATCAAAATTAAAATTTCTTTAACATAATTATATGTTTAATTACATAACAAAAATTAAATTAAATCAACTGAATTAATATTATTTTCTCCATGAAAAATTAGTTTCTAAAATTAATTTTTAACCAAATAATGAGACAAATTAGAATTTTCTTTTATTCATTGATATGTTTATGCCAATATATTAAATAAAAGTTATATATAAAATATAACACATAGGGATGAATATTTTTTTTTATAAAGCAAGTAGAAAATTTCTACTTAATTCACAGGGATGAACAATTTTCTTCAAATCATATTAATATGTAAATTATGATGGTGAAGTTTTATTTTTTATTATAATAATTTTACTTTAAATGTATTTTTTATGACTATATCTTTCCTGACTTAAATAATTTATTGGATGTTTTACTTTACAAACATAGAAAGTTTGAAAAAATTAACAAATGGGGATGAATATTTTTCATGAAAGTTTGAAGAAAAATTTAGACTTAACTTACCATATTAGAAATATAAAATATAACACAAGGGGATGCATTTTTTTTTATAAAAACAAGTAGAAAAAATTGCAATGAATTCACGGGGATAAAATATTTTTAGTAAAGATTTTTGTCCAATCAAAATTATATTTTATTTTACACAATTAATATATATTTAATTGCACAACAAAAATCAAATTCAATCAACATAATCACTATTATTTTATTCATGCAAAATTAGTGTCTAAAATTAATTTTTAAGAAAATAATTAATTAATTTTTATTTATCATCTTCTCACTTAAATAAATAATTCATGATTTTTTTCTACATGGACAAAGTTCAATTTTTTTATACATTGATATGTATATTCCAATATATTAAAATAAAAATTATATAAAATATAACACATAGAGATGAATATTTTAATTTATAAAAGCAAGTAGCAAATTTTTACTTAATTCACGGGAAAAAACATGTTACTTGAAAACACATGAATACCTAAATTATTATGGTAAAATTATATTTTTTATTATAATAATTTTAATTTCAATGTATTTTTTATGGCTGCCTGCTTCTTGACTTTAATAATTTATTGAATGTTTAATTTTACAAAGATAGAAAGTGTGAAAAAATATAACAAATTGGGATGAATATTTTTCATTAAAGAATGAAGAGAAATTCATACTTAACTTACCAAATAAAATATATAAAATATAACCAATGTGGATGAATATTTTTTATAAAAATAAGTAGGAAAACTTATACTGAATTCACAGGGATAAAATATATAAAATCAAAATTAAAATTTATTTTACATAATTAATATTTATTTAATTATGTAGAAAAAATCCAATTAAATCAACATAATCACTATTATTTTCTCCACGCAAAATTGGTTTCTAAAATTAATTTTTAAGCAAATAATTATTTATTTATTTTATTTATTATCTTTTCGATTAAATAAATTATTCAAGATTTCTTCTATCTAGACAAATTTTAATTTTCTTTTATACATTAATTTGTATATGATAATATATTAAAATATAAATTATATATAAAATATAACACAATAGGATGATTTTTTTTTGTTAAAAGCAAGTAAAAAATCTTTACTTAATTCACGAAGATGAATAATTTACTTGAAATCATATTAATATCTAAATTATTATGATGAAATTATATTTTTTATTTTAATAATTTTAATTGAAATGTTTTTTATGGCTTTCTCCTTTGTCATTCAAATAATTTATTTAATATTTTATTTAATGAACATAGAAAGTATGAAAAAAATATAGCAAATGAAGATAAATATTTTTTTTATGAAAGTATGAAGAGAAAAATATAATAAACTACATTACATACAATACAAAATTCAAATTAAAATTTTTAAATATTTGTTTACCCCGTGCAACCCACGGGTCAAAATCTAGTATATAATTGAGAGAAAAGTGTACTAATAGTTAACTCATAAGAGTAAATTTATATTTTACAACAGAGATTTAAATTTATCCGGTTCATGTAGCATTTGAAATATGCTCCTAACTTATCATTATCCATTTTTATCCTTATTGTCTTCTTAAAATTCCTCCTTTATTCTCATCCTAATTAAATATCATTTCCTTAATTATGATAAAAAATAATAAAAATTATCTTAAATTTTTTTAAGATAATAAATTAAATCATAAAGTGATCATTATTTTAAAATACATATAATATTGTGAACTTTTAAGTTGTAATCAAATAATTAAATATTTCATTTTACACTTACCAACTAATTCAAGAACTAATTTTATTAAATATTTTTAATTCAATTAATTAATTAATTATATCAATTTATTATTTCTAATTAACTTTTTGGTTTTGACTTATTATCTAATAATTCAACTTGCTGCAACACATGATGTTAGGTGGGAAAAACCAGCAAGTGGCTTCTTGAAGTGCATTAGGGATGATGGCAAGGTCCTGGAGGGAGAAGCTTTGGGTTTGTTGAAGGCACTTCAATGGCTGGTTGATCTCGATATTTCTCATGTTATAATAGAGATCGACTGCAAAGGGGTTGTGGACAGAATCTATGGTACCAAACCAGAATTTACAGAAGTTGGCTCCAAATTCTTTCCCTTTTTCCATCAAGATATATCTTTAGTTAGAATCCGTTGAAGCGGTGGTGTTTTTATTTTCCTTTTCTATCACCATGTTTTTACTTGTAAAGAAAGTAGGACTTTTAAAATGTGTAAAATAATGGTCTGTAACTTTATAGAGGTCATGATTGCACAACAATACAAATCAAAGTTCTTTGTCTAATAAATCATACTTACTCTTTCAGTGCAATTTTTTTTTTTAAATTTGGATTGATCAGTAGGTATCTAATTTATGTTATTGTTCATACTTGTGCTTTCACTGTAAATATGCCTTGCCATTATATTTTAGAATAGTTGGAGTTTTATATGCCATATGAGATATTATGATTAACTAAGTGATATATATCAAATATAAAATAGTTTGTACTTAGTATTTGTTTATATAGTGTTTGAAATATTTACTGAGGGGGTCTAACTTAGTTGGTTGAGCAGGGTGCATTCGATTCCTACGGATAAAAAAAACAGTGTTTGAAATATTTACTATATGCATAGCTAAATATAATAGGTAAATCTTGAACATTAGACTTTTTTTTTAATAAAAAAAATGGTATTAATGGGTTAATAACCCCTGGTAAGTTCAAGGATTTTAGCACAAGCGATGACTATAGAGTTAATGGGGGTTTGAAAACCCTGGTAATCACTGGGAGTTCGTAATCCAACCTATAGAAATCAATTTGTTTTTGGTAATGTGAGCAAACCTATAGAAATCAATTTAATTACTAGTAGAGTAGTGATATTTGAATATATTAATATTTAAAACAATCTCATTAACATCTCATTGACACCATGCATAGTTTTAAAAACCGAACCGGTGATCGACCCGGTGAAGCCACTGGGTCGCTGGGTCAATTGTCGAATCAGTGGATCACTAATTGAACCGCATGTCCTGGTCTCTATTAAAAAATTTAAAATTTTTATAACCTGCCTTAAAGAAAGTAAAAAAAATAACATGACAATTAAAAAAAAGAATATTTCAAATTTTAAAAAAGCTAGTCAAATTTTATAAGGAGATATATCAGATTTTATTTGTCAAGTATATTAAAGATAGTATACATGATAAAAAAAAAAAGATAGTATGTGAAGTATAAGATATGTATAATATTTGTAGCTTATATTTGATTGGTGTAGTGGTTAAGTATGTGTGACTTCACTAACAGGTCTTGCCTTTGATCCTTGTTTGGTCCACCAAAATTTTATTTTTTTGAATAAAGTAAAACAAAGTGTTGAAAGCTGCTTGTACTTGTACATGATAGAGCATAACCAAACGTCGCGTGAGACAGCTGGAGCCAGCAGCAGCACTAATCAACACGGAAAAAAAACCAGTTGAATCTGGGTTTGACCCGTTTGTACCGGGTTTGACCGAGTCAAAAGCATGATCAATCTGAACAATGACTCGAACCGCTTATGCTTCCGAGTCCCGGTCGGACTGGTCTGGCATGCTGATCTGAGCCAGGTTTTAAAACTATGATTACATCTATATTTTTTTTTTTCTGTTTCTAGATATTTAATAGCACATGGAGATGTCCCTCCTTAATAAATTTACTTTATGCAAGACAATGAACATGTTTTTGGCATGTGAGTGGCGATGGTCCCAAATATTCCCCAAGTATTAATGATGGGTACAACCAAAACCTACAGCTATCATTGCACCCAAATATGAAAGAGGACAGAATATACAACCAAACCTATGACTAGGCTTGAACATATAAACCGTACCCGGCCATGACCTGGGAAAATTGAAGCAAATAAAGTTACCGGGTGACGGTCGGTTTGGACGTCGGATTGAATAACTTAAAAAGTAGAGTAAGAACGGTTTTTTCTGGGCGAATTCGGATTGAAAAAAATAAAACCACTTATGTCCAAACCGACCAAATACTTATAATATGTTATACTTTTGAGTAAATTACAGTGACATACCTTGTGTTTTACACAAATTACACATGACACCCCTCTGTTCACAGACATTACTTTGACACCCCCTGTTCTAACAGTGTTAAGCAACGTTTAAAATTTAATGTTGAATGACCATTATGTCCCGGTAATTTTTTGCAAACCCAAAAACACCCTCACTTAGAACCGTAACAAAGCCACTGATTCCCCTAACAATACCGCTGGTAGTGGTCCACCGTCACCGGAAAAAAAAAAGGACACCGATGACTGAAAAAAGAAGATCAAGATCGCGCCCAAGAACACGAAGGATTGCACAGCAAGCTTCGCAAGCGAGATGTGCCACCGCACGCGGTTGAAGTATGAAGCTTTCTTCATCTTGAACTTCCTTGGGGTTGAAGGGGCACTGTCTATGTGTGACTTCGCTTTATTTGGGATATTTTATCGCAAAAATCTCAGATTCTGAAGGGTGCCCACAATTTCTCTACCGCGGTTTCGTCGAATTATGAGGCCAGTTTTCGTATTTGGGATTGGGTTTGAGGTTCCCCCAAATTGTTGGGTTTCTGGGGTTTACTGGTAGTGTTATAATGGTAGTGATTTGATTCTTTTGGATTTCACCATTTTTTTAGGAAACCTTATTATTTATCACATATATGTTTCTTTTGATTTGATTCCCCAATTGTTTTGCGGTTTGATTATCCCAAATTTATACCACGCTATTGCATTCAAATTAAATATACCAATTGCTTGTTGTTTGTTTGCCTGTTTTTTGTTTCTTCTGTTGTTGAATAGAATTTTAATTGTTTTTGTATTGTAGATTGAATATGCACAAGAAAAATTTGCTTGCACTTTTGGTCTTTTCGTGGACATGAATATTTGACGAAAAATAGAAAAAAAAACTAAGATTGAATGCCCATTGGGAACTTAGTATATCTGGTGAAGAAGTCCTCAAGATATTAGCGTTAATACTGCAAGAGTCATGAATTCAGAAGAGGCTACCTTTGCATCTTAGCATTAATGCACGATTCTCATTTTTTTTTTATAATTCTGTTGTTGCAGCTCATGTTATGCGTCCTTGGAACGAAGAGGGAAGAGGAAAAATGAAGAGGGAAGAAAATAAGGGCATTTTGGAGACAATAAAACATTTAAAAAAACATGTGCCAATCACATGAGGTATTCTGTAAAGAGAGTTAACACCGTTTAGGGTAGTGGGGTGGCATCTGTAACAAACATGCAAAAATTAAGGGGTTTTCTGTAGGGTGAAAAAAGGGAGGGGTGTCTTCTGTAATATGAGTAAAACACAGGGGTTGTCAATGTAATTTACTCTATACTTTTAAGTTAAAATTTACCTACTGACCAACTAGCCTGCTACTAGCCTTCTGTGCTTTCCCTCCCCCTTTTATTTATTACTTTATAAATTACTACCTTTTAAAACTTGTCAGTGAGGTAAGTTGTAAACAACTTTTTCATTTTATATTATTTTATAAATAAAAATAATGAATAAGTCATTGGAAGTTGAAACCCCTCATCTCGTCTCATCATCTGAGAGCATTTCAAATTATAATTATGTTCACTTTTTTTACAAATTACAAATCTCTTTCTCTGTGTTCACATCCATTTCACTTTTCCTCTTCATATTTTTCATTCTGAGATTTGGAACCACCTTGCAAGACTAGCAGTATGGCACGTTGAAGTCATTCACGAAGCTCACATAGAAGAAATCAATGACTCTGGTTCGTCAAGGGTGAGCTCACGTTGTCGATGACATGGCTTCGTTGTCAGCGCATTTAAACTTTCCAGAGCTGATATCACCGGCGAAACAAAGAACTTGCCTATTCAAGCTTGTCTTCTTCGTATCCGCGCAAACCCATCCCGACCCACCCGTCACACCCGCTATCCGACGACCCCGACAACCGACCAAACCAAAAAACTTCACGTCAGATATGGTTCGAAAATAACAACAGTCGTTTTTGGTTGGATTGAGTATTTTTGGCCCGAATTCGACCAAACCGACCAATGCTCAGCCCTACCTACAACTATCATGGCCCCCAAATATCACAGTTGCTTGTGAATAAGATTGGTACAGTGTATCCACATGACATGACTACTAATTTTGCTCCTTTATTACCAACTACTCATTGTTACCCGTGCATCACACTGGATAGGTTAGGGATATATTGGATGAAGATATTTATTTTATTTTAAAAGCAATTAAAATACAATTAATATATAAAACAATTTAAATATAATATAATTTGAAATTATGAATATAACAACCTAAATTAAATTTGGATTTATTGTGTAAAAGATAATATTTAAATTCTAAGAAAAGGACAAATTAAAGTAAGTAGGTAAAATAATTTTTTTATTAAAATTATTATAATAATGAACTAGAAAAACTATTAAAAACAAAAACAAATAGTAGTCTGATTTTAATTTACGTAGAAAAAATAGAGAAAAAAACATGTTTTTAAAGTAAATAAATAAAACAAAAAATAATACTAAATCAAAGTTTATAATCAAGAGAAGATTAATTACACTAAAATATTCAAATAAATTGTAATTGGTACCACGGTAATTTTGATATTAATGTGGTTTTATGTAAAATGTTGTCTCCAAGGTGTATATTTTTACTATCCAATTTAAATATTAGTAATTTTCATATAGATATTAGTATTGTTTTATGTAAAATTTTCGTCATATTCTAATATATTTTTATGCTTATATTAAAATATTTGTATTTATATAGACTTTTACAACATAGATATATTAATATATTTTTGTGTTAAATTTTTATTCATATATAATTTAAGTATTTTTTTCTAAATTTTCATACATTTTTATAAAAAAAATTATATTTGTGTAAGATATATTTACATCACGCGGTATATATTTACTAGACTTAAAAATGTTTTTGAACCCTCAAATTATAGCAAGTTTTGTTTTTAATCCCTCGTAATTTTTTTAAACCCTTTTAGTCCCTTGTTATTGTAAATTCCTTGGCACTTGTCTTCAATTCCAATGGATCAAAAAAATGTATCACTTATATATAAAATAATTAAATTATTATTTTAATAATTAAATAATATTTCAGATCAACACTGCCTTTCAAAGACTCGTCAACACCCTTGGAACCCCTAAAGACACCCATGAGATTTGCGAGAACATGTTAGTTCTTCAATTGTTCAACATCACTCAATTTTTGTGACTGTTGGACGCGATTCATTCAATTGAGTTTTTATTTTTATTTTAAAAAAAAGCAAAATAAACCTCCCCCTTTTTATTTTGTATTGGAATTTTGATGGAAATCATTGATTCAACTAGATTTCCCTTCTGTTTTGGAATAGCCTTCCTCAGCTAGAGTTAGAGGTGGCCTACTCAGAGCATTCAAGTGTGTAAGATATGTTTGTTCCTAGGTCAAACATAGGCTTTATATTTGCCTTTGCGATCAATCTATTTCCTTGATCTTTGGGATGGATTATGATTTGGGTTTATCCCATGATTTCTGGGGTTAGTATGGTTTAGATATTTATCACGCACCTTGTCCATATGGGGACATGTCTCCTACGTATAGGGGAATGGGGTCGATTGGCTATCGAGCCCATATCCACATTGGCTATTGGTCAAAAGGGGACCGAAAGGTACATAACCCCAGCCTCAAGCACATTAGCAAGAAGAGGATAAAGGATGACCCTCGATAAAACAACGTAAATTGTTGTAGTAACTATGTTCATTAGGTTCTCTGTGTATAATCATCAAACTAGGTCGACTGCCGAGAAGAGATACGTCGAGGCTGAAGGGACTCAGATGCAAACATGCATCCGTTGAAACCAATTTGATGTGTAGCCCTCAATCCCAGGCGCAGAAGCTTGAGGAGACCAACAATAGTTGTGAGCCAACTACTACCTTTGGTCTCCATTCTTTGGGTAAGCTTCTTCGGATCTTCCTGGTCTAATCTTAGGTAGTATATGTCTTTCCCAGAGACTTAAGATCAATTATAATGATTGTGAATCTACTGAACATGTCATCAATAGATTCAGCTTTGATGCATAAAATATGTTCGCTTAAGGGCAAGTGTACCCTACGCGGTAGTTACAATGGACCTAAGTCTAGATATCATATCCAAAGGACTAGAAGAGTTCCCAAAATAATTTAATTTTATAAAAACTACACAATTCAAAGTAATAGTCAATTTGAGAAGAATTTAGTATCAAATATTCCTTATATAAATAAGAGAATAAGCAAATAGTGTTTAAGCAGGACAATTTCAAATAAACAATCCAAGACTGTGACTTTATTTGTACCCTTTTCCCCTCAGTTCATATTTTAAGAAAAGCTTCAAATGATTCTATAATTGCCGATTCTCTTAAATTATTAATCAGCCTATGGATAAGGTCTAACAAAACTATTTTCTCTAAATTAATTCTCAATTGATCATAGATAAATTAATTTAGAGAAAATGATTAAGCACAAAGAGATTGATTAAAAAGAATTAATCTATTGGAAATTAACATAACCAGTTTGGTCAGTCAGGCTATATCAATTCAATCCCTTTACAGATTAATTAATCATAAACAAATGATCACTGGCATGTGACTAATGAGAATTTAGAATGATTACTTCTAATTATCAAATAAAATACTAAAGGGACACAATTAACTGAATGCATCAAGGAATTCCATTAAAACAGACCAAGCGTCAAGGTAACAATCCCAATAAAAGGCATAGAAATTACAAAGGGACTAGAACCTTACAGTAATGAACCCCAATGATGATCTTTATCCTTCCTCTTAGCTAAAAGTTCCTTACATAGACACTATCTCACTTTGGACCTCTCAGTTTAGAAGCAGAACAAAAGATACCCCAACTCTCACTTCCCATTTTCTATTTATAATACTCAAAGTGTAAAGTCACGAGGAAAGCAACACGATTATGCTTTGAGAAGCACAGTCGTGCTCTTTGAGTGGGCACAATTCAAAATTCAAATATCAGCTTCAACTTCAGCACTTTGGACCTCTCAGTTTGGAAGGGGTTGACGTTGTTGGCCTTTTTGAGAAAAGAGAGCATGCTCGTTCTCTTAAGCACGGACGTTCTTGAAGAGTTCTTACGTTGATTGCCATTTAGTGAAATTATAAGCATGCACGTCCTTCCTGAAATTAGCATGGTTGTTCTCCTCTCAGAGCTTCAGCACTACCGTGTTATATGAAGCACGACCATGCTATTCATCAATGTGTCTTTTCACGTATTTTTTCAGCATTATTTTGCTCTTTTTCCCATTTTTCAACTTTTTCCTATTTGTTGTACACTTCACACAAATACATGAGCTCTACCAATCAAATTACTCAAGAATAAATCAAATTAGGACCAAAAACTCCCATTTGAGCACATACAAAATCCGATTTATCAAGCTTCCTTCATCTTGAACAACTCGTACCGGTGTGTCAAGATGTTTATTTTGGACTCCTTCACTTAGCTAGTCCCTTTATGGGTCACTTGAAGTGTAACCCATATTTGCTTGGCTGTCTCACAACCAGCAACTTTGTCATACTTCTGCTAAGTGCACATAAAAGAAAGTACGTGGCTCTGGAGTTGAAAATATATCTTTGCTTTTCAAGTCGAATCCATTATGCCTTTGGCTTTACTTCTTGAACTCCTTTTGAGTTCCTCTTGGTAGGGATGTATGGAACTTCTTGAACAATGTCCCTCAAGTTCATACATCTTGATACTCCATGAAGAACTTCATCTTGTCCTTCCAGTAGTAGTAGTCCTTCCCATCAAGCCAGGTAGTCTGTTAGTGGATGCTCCTCTGGAATGAAAACTCTAGTGTTTGTGCCAGTCATCACTTCTTTAGGATCTTCTCCTACACCGTTAGGTGAGCTCAACCCTCAACAGTTGAGCTCTAATACCAACTGAAGTGGATTTGTTGGTCATTAGAAGGGGAGTTGAATGGTGACAAGCAAATTGACTAGGCTTTTCCTGCACAAAACACTTGCTTCTAATTTTTATTTCTCAAGCTTCTAGCTTGGAAATCATAAGTTCTATAAGGAGCAAGGCTTTTCCTTCTAAAGTACTTGGATAAGATGATATTCTATTGTATATGTTCTAAGTTAAAACTTTAAGACATTTCTTCAGAAGCTACCTTTAAAATCACCTATTCTGTTTTCCAACATATTCTGGTTTTCACTTTTCGATACAAGGTAGATGTTGCTTCTGAACTTTAAAACTATTACGTAAAAACCTTTAGCTAATATATCAGAGTTATGCTTTTGTAAAACAAGGTTTTTCAAAGTTAAAGACAAGTATGTAGCAACTAAAAGTAAATGAGAAATAGTAAAGAAGGATACAACACACAAAGAAATTATACTGGTTCACTCCAATCTAGGCTATGTCTAGTACCTACTCTTATAGGTTGTCTCCACTAAGACCAAATACACAAATGTGGCATTCTTTCTTTTGAATCTTGTACAAGCTCCAACATCCAATATTCTAAACTTGTGCAGGTTCCACTTAGTATCCTTTGCTTGTCTCGGCAGACAAAACCACCACTAGTATTCTTTAAAACTCTAAAGGTTCCACTTAGTATTCTTTCCTTACCTCTGTAAGCAAAACCACCAGTATTCTCTAAGCCTCTACATGCTCTTCCAAGTATTCTTTTGAAAATCCTCTTCAGGCTTCACCCGTGTAATCTTTCAAAAAACCTCTATAGGCTTCACAACCTCAATAGCAACTGTTACTGGACTCATACAGCATATGTTGTGTTTCACACAACTTCAGAAGTAGTAATCCCCTTATTACCCTTATGAATTCCTCCCTCTATCCTAAAGGGGTGAACACTACACCTTTTGGGATACCTTCTACTAAGATTCCTCGTATGAAGGTGTTTATAGACATTCTTTTGGATATGGCTCTAACACTACAAAAAAAGGGATCATACCTACGATTTTTTATTGCAGTTCTACAAACCCTTGTAAATGTTAATGTTAACTACGATTTATTGAACAAGTGCTAAATTTGTAACGTTAGTTGCGGTTTAATAGAAATCGTTGTTAAGTATCTACGGTTATTTTATAACTGCAGGCAACTTTAATTATTTTTCGTTTCCCTCGCTCTGTTACCTCCCTAAAATTTTGACCTTAAGTCTTCCCTTCCTTCCTCCCAAAAATTTCATGACTCTTCTCTCATCCTTGAAGGGTTTCATTATACTATTCTCCACAACACTGAAGGCATTGAACATCTCCCCTCCTGACATAGTAGCGTCTTCCCCTACCACCTAACGCACCCACCACCAACTTTACTAACTTGTGTCCCCTGTTATCCTCCTTTTTTTTCTTTCCTTTTTCTCTTATTCCCTTTCATAAGCTCTATGTTAACCTTTCTTTCTCTTCCCCACTTAGTTTTCGAGGATTGGAGCGAGGTTGAAGGTTCTAGTGTCAGGGTTTTTCAATAAAAGGTTTATAAAGAAGGGTTCGACATCGTTTACAAAGGGTACATTGATGAGAACGTGATGGTGGGACTTAAGTCACTCCCTCTAGCGGTCAAGGTCTTGAACAAGAGGGAATATAGGGACATTGAGAATGGCTCGTTGTTTTATTTTTCTTTCATTTCTTTTGTTTTATTCTTCTAATTCTAATTATTTTGAACTTGGTTGTGGAAAATGTACGACTATGTATTTGTGCCTACATTGTAGGGACACATCGACAAAGCTGAACATCAAAGGCACCCAAAGGTCCCAAGATCTGAAAAAGGTTATTCTCTATTTTTTGCATTCGACACAAAAACTAGCGAAATTAATTAATTATAATATTATGGTAACTGGTGTGTTGTGAAAGGGTGTTCATTGCATTTGATAGAGTGTTCAATCTGTTTTGGACAATTAGTTTCTTGATTGGGAGAATTACATCCTCTGTTACTATTTTACTCTTCCCTAAGGTTTTCATATTCCAAACACCAATATGTTCTACTCCTATTGCTTCTTAACTATTCTTGTTTCCCTGTTGTGTTGATAACCTATCTACTTTATATCACATTGAATAGTTATTTGTTTATGTTTACCTTTATAACATTTGTGGTTGAGATTTTGCAATAGACTATGATCGAATTGTTGTCAAATTTGGATGCAAGAACCATGTTGTAGGTTAATGCTTGTTGACTACTAGTTGCATTATGTTGTACCAGGACACAAGATCTCTATGACTTTGTTGTATAGTATTTGGTTGTTAATATTATCAATTTTTGCAGAGGGACATGATTTCTCTAGGGCAACTTAGGCATCCTAATTTGTTTAAGTTGACTAGGCACTATTGTGAAGACCACCATAGTGGTTTTGATTTTTCTTTCATGTTCCTTTTACAATTTGAATATGCTTAACCTAGAGTGTTTTAGCTGAGGAGGATTCTGATTGAGGTATTCTGGATTGACCCTTTTCTAACTTTACCCTCTTAATTTGGCATTCCTTCCTTGCAAGTTGCTCCTTTGAATTTGCATCCTTATATAGGCCTTGGAGCTAGTCATTTATGGTTGTTGGAGGTAGAATTCAAAATTCAAATGTTGTATAAGTTGTCAAGTTCATATAGCTAGTAGTTCAGCTCTTTGCTTTTCCTCCAAGTCTTCTGTAGCTTTGAACTCTTCTTGAGCTGCTTCATTCATCTCTACTTTCTTCTCCACCATTATTAACAGCTTGCACATTTCAAATCTATAATGTATCTGTTGTGTGTGGAGCTGTATGGTCTTAGTGGATCCTCATGACTTCTTGAGATTTGTCATAGGATGTTTTATGAAGATTGGTTTGCAACATGTCATCTTGAGATGCTATGTTTACTGCAGTGCATTGTGCTTCTGTAACACCTCGTTACATTAGACACAACCTATACTAGTTATTTTATATGTTTTGGTTAGTTAAATGAGGAAGATTTTTTTTTCGAAATTAAATGAAGCATTTATCAACCACATTTAGAATACAGAAAGTGTTATATAAAGAACCATGATCATCTTACAATCAAACACCAGTTCATGGCACTAAAATAAATACAGGGAAATTATGTACTAGCTAATCCCAACTCATACATCAGATAACCTAGTTAGAGCAGTACACAATATCTACCCTAGCCCAAATACAGAAATAAATAAAACTAGTCTTCAAATTCTGCATTGTCGCATCATCATCTACAATTTCTAAAATATCTGCATCAGTGGGGAGACTTGATCACGGGACATGAACATCATCTTCACGTATCCAATCGACAAGTACATACACAGAAAGAAACATAGAGGAATGAGATATGGTTCTATGTATATAAGTATCACTAATGGTAGAAACTATCGTCAGTTAATTAGTAGCGGGGGACCTAAGATTTACTCTAAATATATTTGTCATAATAACTAAAACCTCTAGACGCAGTATGGATCCATACCCCCGATTGGAAGTGACTGGGAGTACATATGCCTTAACCTATGGCAAAACCTTCATCTTCCACAAATGAATTCAATTTATCTAAATTCAGGACATCCACAGTCCTATATAACTCAAGTGTACTCTCGGACCAATCAATGGAATGCTGAGCAGTTGTTGGGGTTGCCAAGCTTGGTCAGATGAAGTCTCCGAGATAGGGTGCTCCCCTGGCCTTTAGTTACTTCATCACTCGACACCGTACCCTCTAGACTTCCGTTAGTGAGTCCCTGCCTTTCATTCCTCAGCTTGCCAGGCTGTGTCTTCCACTATAGGCAACATGCCGTTGCATGTTCCTCTCTTAACAATACTCACACTAGAGTACTCACAATTTACTTATCAACCTTTGGTCTCAATCACTGAGCACCAACATAGGATAATAATATTTCTGTCCCTCAGACAGATAAATAGTATAACTATCGTATGATCATATTTCAGTGTGCTATATCTAACATCACTGATTATCAAAATTTCAGAGGATCAAATTTCTGTCATTCCGACAGACAAATAGAGTACACAGTACATAGATATGAAAAATCTCAATATATCACAATTTAATTATTACATCCAATAATATTTTTAGAAATATATATACTTTAAGTATCTATTAAAATAATCATTACAATATTATGAAATTATTAGATACTTAATTTTGATTCTTCTAACTTTAATTACTTATTAAGACTTATAGTCACCCATCTTAAAATTTAAATATACTAATATTACTTAATTAGATACAAGGAATTGATATTAAATGAATTGAAGTCTTAGTTAATTTCATATAGTTAGAAACGTGAGGAATTTGTGAGGAAATTAATTCACAAGTTTTATTCAAACATCATAGTTAAGTGTTTAGAATTTTATTTGGAGAAATAACCATAGTCAAGTCTAAATTTTTAAAATCTAATTCTAAGTAGTAGGATTAAATACTTAATATAAATTTTGACTAGTTGTATTTTTTTATTCCTTGCCAGACTCAAGAACTAACCTATAAAGAAAAACATGATTAACTTTGGTTATTATTATCATTATTATGAGTGCTATTATTATTATTATTATTATTATTATTTATTTGACATGATGAAGTCTAAATTAAAAATTTTCTTGCTTTTTGTAACGCTATGAATTTTCATAATGTATGATAAGTGACTTACTTAAAATGCAAGATAAATTAAATTTAAATTAGGTTATTTAATGAACTATATAAACAAAATAGATTGTTTTGTTTATGTGATTATGGTGTGTTTAGTAGTTTTCGTAACAATTTCAACTTTATGTAAGTTTTGTTATAGAAAAGGGGGTGTGAGGTTAGAAAATACATAGTTACGAATAGCAAAAGTCAAAAACTTTATTTTTCCTGCACTTCTTTCTTTCTGTCATTTTCTCATTTCTTCCTTCTCTCTTGGATTGAAAATAATTACAAGAGATAATTAAATTTAATTTCATGAGAAAATGTAATTAATAAAAATGTGTGATTTTTCTGTGTAAATTTTAGTAGAAAATTTTACTGAAATCGAGACTGTGTTATACACTGGCAGTGTAAGAATACAGTGTGAAAGTGAGAAAATAGTCAAGAATTTAAAATGATTTAATTATAATTAGTTTCTAATAATTATAATTAGGTTTCTATAAAAATTTTATGTTATTCTGTTACACTTGATTAAAATAATAATATTTTAACGTGATTCCAAAGAGTGTAATTTTGAAAGTTTTTCAGTAGTTAAGAAAATTTTATGAGACATTCTAAAATTTCTTAGATGTATAACCATAGTCAGTTTTCTCATGTAAAGAGTCACAGAAATTTAAAGGTTCAATTTCCTTAACTTTGGTTGACAAAAGCAGTACATGGATTTAAACCTCGACCTTACCTTTTCTTCGTTTAGTTGTGACGAAAAATTTTCAAAGATCATCATTATATTATCCATATATTTCCTTACTTTCAAACTACAAGATATGCAAAATTTTAAATGCAGACTCTTATCGTCGTATCAGGCGGCGCTTGTTGACAAAACGCAATGAAAAACTCACGTTTCCTTCTATGTCAGGAAGCCATTTTCTTTGCTTTGAATTTCAAAGAGTTGGCCAAAATTAATTGAAAAGAAATCGAAGGAACCTTTGCTAATATAAATATAAAGCATGAGAAGTAGGATTTCTCACTTATTCACCGTGCACCAGTCTCCAATTCTCGTCATTCTGTTCAATTTCAATTTCAATTTGTGAAACTTGCTAGTTACAACCTCTTTTTCTCTATCTAACGTCATTTTGTTTCCGGCACCCCTCACCGTTGAGTGATTCTACTCCTCTAAAAGTTCTCCTTCAAAATTTCTAAGTCCCAAGTTTTTATACTATGAGCTGTTGTTGGTTCATAGTGGTGGTTTAATATTCGTGCTCCAGAAAACTAAAAGTTACTTCACTCCTCCATTATTCAAAGCTCTTATTTTAGCATCTTCTCGAGGTAAGGAAAGTTTACAGTTTTCATGTATTTTTTGATGTATGGATATGTTGTGATGTGTATTGATTCTGAAAGTAATGTATTGATAATTTGTTTGTGATATAAGTTGATTGATTGGAACTATATGATAGCTGAAAACAAAGTGCTTGCTGTCTGGTACGTTATTTTCTGAACATGTGATAGTATTTTTGTGATAACTTTTATTGTGGTGAATGAAATTGAATTTAGTTTGTTGGAGATGAACATAGACATCTGGGGCTACAATTTCGGCAGAAGAACTGCCCAAAAATATTGAAAATCGAAGGAGTTATGGCCCTCGAAAGTTGAGTGTCCAGTCCGAAAAACGTGACTGAACATAGTATCTTGTTTTGCAATTCTGTATTTCTACAAAAATCGTATTCAAAAACGAGTTATATGATTAGAAAATAGACATTTCAAGCTTTCGAACGGTGTATGATATGATTTCTAATTCATTATATTTATATTTCAAAAGTTTCCTTGAAACTGACCCATCTGCAGTGAAGAAAATCTGTTTTTGAGATTTTTGAAAATTTTGGCACACTTTCTAAAAGATGATTTAGAGATTATTATTTTATCTTTTAATTTACTTTCAAAATCTTTCTAAAGTTTTAAAGATGATTTCTATAATTTCTAGTATTTCGAATGTTTTTATGAGATTTTAGAAAAAACTCCAAAGTGTTATAGACAGTTTTAATAGTTAAAAATTTTAAGGTTTTGATCAGTGTCCAGTTAACTTCGATGTTTTCTTTAACTTTGAACCACAGTGGATGATGGTTGTTGATATATGTTATTGACCACAGTGAATGAGGGCTGTGGATATATGTTGTTGACCACAGTGGATGGTGACTGTGGATATGTTGTTGTTGACCACAGTGGACGATGACTGTGGATATGTTGTTGTGTTGAATTGTGTGTGCATACATGCATAAGTCCACAGTGGATCGTGACTGTGGATACGAGTTGACACGTAAGTTGAGAATGCTAATTAAGAAGGTTCTCAACCTAGTGTCGGAAAGATTGGTGGGGTCGTGTACATGGACCCGGGGGATGGGATGGACATGCGATTCCATATTGAGACCAAAATTTCTGCAGATCTTGTGTTATGATGAGCCACTACCCACGTACACCTATCCTGACAAAGCCACTAATTATTTCCAAGACCAGTATCAGTGTTTCCCCCAATGGTCAAATTGGACTATGTTAAGGGATTTGACTGTGCTGGTCGCTTGACTAGTGAAAATCTCCATGGAGTCGTGTCTACATATAGTGCATAACTAGGACATATTATTTGAGGATATGTTGGTAATTTACCTATTGAATTGGATTTCACTGTATATTATTATTATTTAACTTTGTGAATATGTTAGTATAAATTTAATGCCTTATTTTAAATGGATGTTTGTTCTGTAAGCTTATCCTTGCGCTGTTTGTTTGTATGTGTTTGACTGTGATGATCGCGATTCTTCGCGGGAGCAGACAGTGAACTACCGGCAGATCAGGCTATACGCGGCTGAAGTCACAGGAGACCTACGTCATCTATTCCTTATCTTTTCTTATATCATCCTAGTTTCTAGCTAAGGGTAATATGTAGTTGTGGCCAGCTAGTAGGAAATAGGCACCTTTGTACTGGTATATACGTATTCCGAACCTTTTGAGATATATCAGACTTTTGGTCTGCGGTTTGTATATGACCATATGGCTTGGTATTTGTACTTCTGATATATGTATTTATGTATGGATAATTTTCAGATGTAGTTATGTATATTTCTTAATGATGAATGTTATGAATGATTAGTGATCTTGCGCCAAAAAAAATTTACACGTATTTTTCTAAATAACTTATAATAAGTTTTTAGTTAAATCTTTTCGCAATATAGTAGTTAAGTTGTCTTGTGACGATAGCGGGTCGTTACACTTTTACTGTCAGGGACCGAAACTATATAGTAGAGAAGGTAATGGTTTATATCTTTTAACAATAGTCAATTTTCTTGTTTCAGTATTTCATCATCACCGAAACTAGTGATTGGGTTGGCCAAATTTCAAGATCTTCATTATTCCTAGTTGTGTCACGTGAGGAAAGATGGAGTGCTAAGAAGGAAGTATATTGGTTCTAATTCTCTGGTAACAGGCACACACACTTAAGTAGAAACTCCAAAGTTGACTTTTGTTTTTTTTTTCTTTAACTTTTGTAGCAGAAACTTTTCTTAGAAAAAGACAAGCTTACTTTCTTTGTGGTCCCCTACATATATATCCACATCCTTTGTTTCTTTTTTGTCTTCTTTCTTTTTAATATAAAACATGCTGTTTTGAAAAAAATAGAAACTTACTTCTTTGTTGATTGACAGGGAAACGAAACTGTCAAGGGAAGGAAAGAGTATTTTCTTTGGCTTCTACTGTTTTATGAAGGAAGAGGTTAATGCTTGGTTTAAAGACTGAACCAAAAACAGCACAACCTTTCTTGCTATTAACCCAGACCGTAAACTTTTTGGACCAAAAGAAAGGATATATTTTCAGTTCTGCAGGTTTGTAAGTGTTGAGTTCATTGTTAGATTATCTAAGAGTCAAGAATCAAAAGGTATCTCAGCAAAAGTCCCCTTAAAGGTGAACTTAACAGAACAGCAAAACAATACAAGGGGCAGAGAAAAATTCACATTTCAGCTTCATATGGGTAAGAAATAAAGGAAAACAGCAGGAACTACAAGGTTAGTGTCATACAACATCATGAAATAAACAAGAATTTGAAGAGAACAACAAGAAAGAACCACCTCACTCCCCCCTTACCTTACAGTCACGTGCAGCAGGGAATAAGAGGAGGAAGGGCTGTTGTTTGCTCCTTGAGGAGTGGAGAATGAAGTCTCCTATGGTTTTTGCTTCACGGTGGAGGAAGAGGAAAATGAATTAAGGGTGCATGTATGTTATTGGGACCCATCAACTGAAGTGGAGAATAAAAGTTGGAAAAGTGTGTGTGAGTTTTTCTGAAGTGGGGGATGTGCTTAAATAGAAGATGGGGCTTGTAGTTTCTTCTGATCACGTGGTTTGACTAATTGAAGAAACAATTACTTCACCTAAACAAGTGGGTAAAAATTGAATGAAGGAAGAAAAAAATGCATCTCGTGAGTCTTTGGGTCAGAGGGTTTAGATTTCTATTTCAACTTTCAAATGTATTAGGTGAACATAACGTGAGGTTAGATTTTTGACGGTTGGGTGAGAATTTAGTTTTAAAACTGAAAACTTGTTTTGTTATCTTTGTTAACTGTTGCATGACCAAGAGTTGTGGAGAAATGGTTCAGCACTTTCATAACTTATTTTATTATTATTATTATTATTATTATTATTATTATTATTATTATTATTATTATTATTATTATTATTATTATTATTATTATTATTATTATTATTATTATTATTTTAAGTCCAATTAATTATTTTATAATTATTTGTGACTCATTCTCGCATTTGTCACAAATACTATTAATTCTGTATAATTGTCGCTTTCATAATTATTTTAGATTTTCTTCTAGAATAATTATTAAAATTTTCAATTATATAGATCATAAAATATTAGTCATAATAATGTGATTTAATATCTTATTATCCTATTTAGGGTTATCAATTCTTAAAAAAATAAGATTAAGAATTAAACAAACAATCAAATATAGAAAACGAAAATGAGGGTGTTACACTTCAATCTTAAGTCTTCTGGTTGCTTGTTCTTGGTCAAAACTTGTTGTCTTCTTCGAGTTCCCTTCTTCTGAACATCTTCAAGTATTTTGGAGAACTCTCTCAACTTCAAAATAAGTGCTTCAGTACACTGGTGTATGTCTTCTGACTGTAAGCTCTGGTGTGTTCGTGTTTCTGAATAGTGTAGAATGTTTGTCTTCACCACTCTCTTCTGCAATGCACTCTTCTGATGATCCCTTAGTCATGTGTAGCTTATGCTATCTACCCTTTGACTAAAGCTACCCCCAACATCATGCTTTTAATCATATACAGCTTCTGAAATCTACACTTTGACTCAAAAAACATGACTGTCTTTCCAATTTCTGATCAACTCTTCTTCTGGTAGTTCTGCTTCTGAATGCATAATCTATATCTGGAAAACTCTCACTGTAGGATTAATGCTTCACACCTTCTCCATGCTTCTGAATTTAGTCTTGTCTTTTAAAGCACACTTAAAGCAATCATTAGTAGCTAAGTTTAGATAACTTAAGGTTTGCTTCTTGAAGGTTTGTCATCATTAAAACTTTAACTTTTGGAGGGATTTTGTCTCAACACATTCTTTGCTTTTAATCTTTAACATATTTCAATTAGTCGTTGTTGTTTAAAGTTTTTATTTTTTAATGGATTTTAATCACTGGGTATGTGTTAATTTCGTTGATATAGAGTAAAGGAAAAGATAAGAGTTCTCTGGAAAAAGAGGAGAAGTAATTTCTAACGGTTTTTAACCGTTATAAATTGTTTAATATATTTCAAATACTTTGGCCTAACATTTTTGCAGATGTTTTTAACTGCCAGAAAATGAATCGCCGTAAAATGCAATTAAATAATAATAAAAATAATGTTACAACATCATTTAACAACGACATTTGACCATAAGGACTAAAAACATTGACAGACAAAAACAAAAGCATCAACAATTAAGATCGATCAACTTTTTCTTCAAGGACTAAAATTAACTTGAAAAAGTTTAGGGACTAAAAACATATTAACTGTTTAAAATTTATTAATCCAACCATTAAATCTTTTGACACTATCTTTCAGACCATGTATATCAAATTTCACATTATTGGATATTCATTGATATGTTATCTAGAAAGGCACATTTATTTATGTTTTAAATAACATATTATTCACCAACAAAGGTTGTTTCAGATGATATGGATTGAGCTCACATCCTACAAGGATGTGAGTTTGAATCTTGCTTTCGATGTCAGGACTTGTTAGTGCATAATTTGTAGTACCTTTATAAGCACTCTTTGAGCCTTGAGGCTTGCCCTGACTTTTATGAGCTCTGACTTGCTTTCGATGTCAGGACTTGTTAGTGCATAATTTGTAGTACCTTTATAAGCACTCTTTGAGCCTTGAGGCTTACCCTAACTATTGTGAGCTCCGACTTGCTTTCGATGTCAGGACTTGTTAGTGCATAATTTGTAGTACCTTTATAAGCACTTTTTGACCCTTGAGGCTTGCCCTGACTCTTATGAGTTCTGACAAACCAACTCAGCTAAACTTTTTAAATCCAAAAAATAGCATATTATCCATCAAAATAAAGTAGCATGATGAAGTATCAATTAGTTGCTAGTTTGCATGAAATTTGTTAATCTACATTGTAAAGATTTTCAATTCAATGATTAGATATTTAAATTTTGTATTCTAAAAAAGTTATTAAGTGGTGTAAGTGTAAAAATATCACACTTGGTATTAATTGTTTTGTCCCCCTAAAAAAATGACTTTACAGATTAAAATGGTGAATATATCTTCTATAACTCAGCCTAAAATTCGAGAGAATACAATTCTAAAATATTTTACTTGATCATAATCTTTCTTAAATTATAAGTTTCATTTTTACAATTTTTTCTTTGAAATGATATTATAATTTTAATATTTTAGAATATATATATATATATATATATATATATATATGTGTGTGTGTGTGTGTGTGTGTGTGTGTGTGTGTGTGTGTGTAAACCATGAGTTATTACATTAGATGGTGAAATTTAGAAAATGGATATAAATATGTTTTTTGTATCTTAAATTTGGGTCACTTTTGTTTTTGGTCCCCCCAAATTAAAATTTGCTTTTTTTATTCTCTTGATTTTGAAAAATATTCTTTTTAGTTATTCTCCATAAAAAGATTCTCATATTGATTTTGGGGTGACTAGGATGTTTAAAACAATTATGGAAAAATATTAATATAGCTAAGAATATTTTAATTTGTTAATTTTATTTTTCTAAAATTTTAAAATTACACAAAATTTTATTTTTCTAATATTTATTAATTTTATTACTAATGCTCTAATAATACGTATTAATATGATGAAAAAAAAGATGATAAAGTCCCCCGCGCCACCCACTAAAAAAAATGAATGAAAAGATCTTTCATGAGGTTAGTATTGTAAACATTTATATTTCTTTTATTTTTCTTTATCAATCTACTTTTAAAACAAAATCTGTTTCTGTTTAAATCTTGAAGATGTTATCAATTATTATTATTTTAATTATATCATTATATTAAAATTTTAAATATTTTATTTATTTATTTATAATAATTATTAAAATATAATAATGGAAGTTAGATTAAAAATAAAAATAAATTTACTATGAATAAAAAATATTAGTTATATTTAAAATAATGTTATTTTGATAAAAAAAATTAAAAAGTAAATCACATCATTGAAAAAGATGAAAGTAATAAAAAATAATTTCCTAAAAACAATTAGTGTTTTTTCTTCTTCTAATATTTAGTATTTGAAGTGCGTTTACTAACATTATTTTGTGACTTTTACATTTTCAATCATTGAGATGAAGCAAAAAGTTTAAACCAAGGGGTTTCACAATAAATAAAAACAAGAATATTATTTTATGAAAATTAAGTTTATAATTAATATTTATAATTTTTAAAGAAATTATTTTTTTAATATATATTAAGGTTAGGTTTTACTAAGTAGATAAATGTTAAGTAATAATACCTCATTCATTTTTTTTTCTGTGAAGATGTAAATGTTTTATTTTCATTTTTAATTCATAAATGTTTATTCATATTAATTAAGATAATTATGAATAAAATTATTTCATGATTTGAAAATTTAAATTGATAGTAATATTATATATTCTCATTAAAATTAATTAATGGAAAAATATATATTCTTAGTTATACCAAATTCAAATTAAGGAATATATTGCGAAATTTATTTTAATTTCATAACACACACACACACACACACACACACACACACACACACACATATATATATATATATATATATATATATATATAATCAATTATCATGTGATGAAAATAATGAATAGAATATTTTATTTACTTTATTGTGACATATTTAAAATGTTGAAACTATGCAATTAACTAAAAAGCATGAGTATGTTACATGGAACATCAAAATAAAATAAAAGAAGTTTATATTTTTTTTTTTTTTTTAGTTTTGATACTTCTTGTTCGTTGTTTTTTTTATATATATAATACATATACATTAAATTTGCAACATTTTGATAAATATACATAAAAATAAGAATATTTTAAATAAATTTAATTAATATATTATTTATTGTTCGTAAACAAATTTTATATGTTTGTAAAAGTTATTTTTTTAGTGTGGCAACAATTTATTACAGCCAAATCATTTATTTAGTCTTACACTTGTCTCTCACTCACTCACTGCCATAAAGCTCATGATTTTTGGGGGCCTGTGGTAATCCAAATTTCTTAAACTGAACCACTAGTGGATCCTCCTTTGTCACCACCAAACGCCTGTTTCCATCATCATCAATATGAATCCCAATATCCTCAATTGGCAAAGGACAGAACACAAGCTTATAGCCGAGATCTAACTCAATTGGTTGAGCAGAGTACGTGGGTTGTAAACCTTCTCATACCGTATTCGATTTACGGATAAAAAAAAATGCCGATACACAACGTTACAATTGGAAACGAAATGAACTTAATGTTCAAAAGTTGGCCTTAGAGACCTCATTGTGGGATTGCACAACAGTGAGAGAGGGCAAGTTTCATTTCCAGTGTTGGCTAGCAACTTCTATTCCACTGCCCATTCCTCTCATAACTGGCAAGATATATATAATATGTGCGTTCATTTTTTTTACATCAATTTATACAATAAATTATACAGATAAGAAAGAGAAAAAGAAAAAAAAAGAAATATATAGGATGCATGTAATAAATGGTGGAGGCAGAGAGCTAAATATGAAAAGTGGTTTGAATAACATTTTCTTGAAATCTAATGATTGTAATAAGTAACTAATTTTAATCATTAGATTTCAAGAAAATGAATGGTGAAGATGAAGAATAACTATTCTTGGAATAAGTGAATCTTTCCTCTCATATATATATATATATATATATATATATATATATATATATATATATATATATTAGGTTTCACATATAATTACTGGAAAAAAAAACAAAACATACGTGATATATAGTGTTAGGGCATCTTCTTGCACCGTGAAGGGTGTGAATTTCATTCTATCTCAAACAGTTAATTTTGGTACACTATGACGTGACAAGAATGTAGCAGCGTGTAATACGAGGCATGACTTCCACTTTTTTTTATTTTATCAAATAATCACTTTTTTTATAAAAAAAAATAATAACCTTTTTTTGTTTTTGTTTTTAATGTGTTTGTTAAAACTTTTCAAAATAATCAGAAGTTGAAAAGAATAAAAAATATTATTATAATCAGAAGCTATTTGAAACGATTTTTCCTAAAATAAATTATTCATTTTTAAAAAGGTGATTTTTCTAATTCTAAGTAAACATGAATCAACATTTACTTTTTAAAAATATTTTAAAATGATCAATAAATTATTTTATACCACAATCTAGTTAAGTACAACAGATTTTATTAGAGAGACCATAAGCAAAATGGGTTAAAATAAAGTGGAGTCTTTGTATGGGAAGGTGGACGATGCACCTATAATACATAGACCACGGTGAGATAAGGGAGTCTTTGTATGAGA
Source organism: Pueraria montana var. lobata (assembly GCA_026413185.1). Lineage (NCBI taxonomy): Eukaryota > Viridiplantae > Streptophyta > Magnoliopsida > Fabales > Fabaceae > Pueraria > Pueraria montana. Next base: position 56,049,491 of record CM048650.1, on the reverse strand, counting down.
AGGAGGACCTATGATTAGCCTGAATCAAAGTAGATGGGCACAATATGATAGCTAGGGGTGAAAATAGATTGTGTTGAGCTAGATTTTGTTCAAATAAAATTGCCTTATTTAAAAAGATTAATCTTGTTATTTGTCATCGGGATTTTCTAAGTGCAGTGTGTTTGGTTTGTCCTGTTAACCCTTTTTCAAAAACATTTTTTTATAAAGACCTATTTTATATTACAACTTTTAAATAGGCCTAACCTATATCACTAAATTAATAGGCTAATTAGCTAATTGCCCAACGAGAAAAAAATCTATGTAAAAAATTATAAATTATCAAAATTAAAACCAATTTTACTCAAGGTATGAGACAGGTGAAAATATGTTTATTAGGCTTTATAAAAGCCGAGACTAACTTGTTTATTCGGTATAAATATGGTTTTAGGATTTATTCTGACCTTCATTATAATTTTTTAAAAGCTAGTTTGTGCAAATATTGGGATTGATTTTGGGTGACTAGATTTTATTATGAAGAAGAATTACAAAGAGCATTTTTTTTTAAATTGAGAGACTAAAAATAACAAATTTATATTTAGGAGATCGAAAACAAAAGTGATCCAAATATTTGAGTGACCAAAAATATATTTAAACCTGGTTAATGTTATTCGATGATTGTGTATAAGGTTTCCTTTAAATTAGGTTGTAGTGCCAATAATTGCATTGTAGTATCTCATCTAATAATTTCACAATCTCATCTAATAATTTTACCAGAAAAATTAAAAATTAATTACATAATTTTTTATTAGATAATTAAATTTTAATTAAATCAACTTTAAATTAATCAATTAAAATAGAAATTATTTTCTGAATAAATAGAAATGAATTTAATTATCTCCCTAAATTACCGAGGGAGTCTAGCTCAGTTGGTTGAACAAAGTGTGAGTTGCTGTAAATCCCCTGATATCTGTCTTCAATTCCTATATATAAAAAAAATTACCTCCCTAAATTTACTTTATGCAAGACAATGAATATTACAAGTCTCAACTTTCATGGTCCCCAAATATTAAATGAAGCCAGAAGACTGTTTCCCTCGTGGGTCTATAATTTATTAGCTTGGGGTAGTCTGCCCCTTTTGGCCACCAAAAAAACAAAAATGTGAGGCCAGAAGATGGGTAAAATTACATGTACAACCAAACCGAAGACTATCATGGCCCCCAAATATCACAATCGCTTCAAAAGGTATAGATGCTTTTATACGTTCCTTTCCCTTAACCCTTATCAATTATGGTGGCTTAACTTAACTACATGCTACCATGCATAAAAGGTATAGATGCTCATATGCTTGGAGTTCAGGTCATAGGCACATCATTTGCGAATCTGATTCTGCAGTTGCAATCAAGCTTATTAAGGAGGATACAAAACAGTTCCATCCTCATGCAACAGTTATTAATCTCATTAAGGCTCTGGTTGATCAAGACTGGATGGTTACCTTCCAACATACCCTCCGTGAAGGCAATGTATGCGCAGACTGGCTTGCTAAGTTCGGCACTTCATCTGATAGTTCCTTTTTAGTTTGGCAATCTTGCCCTTCTCAGCTGTCATTATCTCTTTTGGCTGATGCAGCTGGTATTTCCAGAGTCCGTTTGTAGTTTGTCTTATTGTTCAGACGCATAAAAAAAAAAAGATGCTCATATTATTTTTTTTTTAATTTATTTTATTATTAAATCATAACAATCGGATTCCATTTTCAATTTGAAATCCCTTAATTATTTTTTTTGTGTCAAAATCCCTTAATCTACTCTAATTTTTTTTTTCTGTTAACTTTTAATTTGCTATCAAATTTTTTTGGCACAAAAAAATCTGATGTCTTTTTCATTCTTTATTTTGCTTATATGTGATCTATAAAAAAATTCTAATAATTTTTTAACTATAGTAGGTAAATTAAAATTTAAAAGATCTTTCATGTAGTTCTTTTTATTTTTATTTTTTAATTAGTCGTTGGTTGGTACAAACAATATTTTCATAACATTATATTCAAAATAGAGATTTGAAAGCTCAATTTTCTTCAGGAGACTAGAGGAAAATGTTAAGTGCTTGCAATGTGCATTTTGATTTGAGGAGTGCAAAATCATCTTAAGTAGCTGCAATATTTAACTTTTTGTATTTCAAAATATTCATATTGCAAATATCTATTTTATTTTACTTTTATAACTATCTTTTATATTTAATAAGATTTACTTTTATAAATTATCGTAAACTTAAAGTCAAAATCCTTGCTAATTCAATAGGGAATATATATATACAAGACCACATTAGCTATCGAAGGAGAAAATGTTTAGTGGATAGTTTTGGTGACAATGTGGGGTTATCATTTGAAATATATAAGAGATTTTAAAATAATAATTTGATGAATAATGGAATCTATGAATTATTAAACTTGATTTATATATTTTAAGAACTTATTATAAAAAAATGTCAATATGCTTTTTTAGGAAAAATAAGCTAAATTAAGAACTTATTATAAGGTTATTATTAACTCTCTCTGATATTAGAATTCCTTTGAAATTTCAGCATAAACAATTTTCAATTGTTCTTTCTTTTACGATGACAATAAATAAGGTATACTCTTGAACATGTTAGATTTAAGGATTTTGGAGATATACATGATGAAATCATAACTTAGAGGTTGTCTGACTATAACAAACTAAAATAGATTTATGTTGTTATATCATATTAATTTTTATGAAAATATTTTTTTTAATCTTTTCAAATTTAAATTTTTTTAAATAATGAAAGATATTATTGTCCTACGAATAATTTGCTTCGTGCATTGCACAAGAAAATGCACTGGTATAATTGATTAGCTTGGGGTAGTTTGCCCCTTTTGCCCACAAAAAACAAAAACAAAAATGTGAGGCTAGAAGATGGGTACAAGTACATGTACAACCAAACCTAACCTACATCTATCATGGCCCCAAAATATCACAGTCGCTATGCTTGCGAATAAGATTGGTCAAGTCACAACTAAATTTGCTTCAAATAATGTTTGGTGGACACCCAAAATGCTCATCTACACCTAGAGAGAGAGAGAAAAAAGAGAGAAGTGATATGTTTATAGGAGATACGATATGACAAGAAGAGAGATAGAGTGAATAGAAGGATGTCAAATAGGACATTTGTATATATTTAAGTTGTATACAAATGCAAATATTTATATAGTAATAGTTTTTAAAAACAAACATTTGTATAAATTAAAATGATATAGTACATGTATAAATATAAAATTATTTTAATAAATATCAATATTTATAATTTTTTAATATTTTTTTACATATTTATATCCATATATGCTAACATATATTTATATAAAATTTAAAAATAATTAAGAAATACGTAAAAAATATAATAATATAAACATTGTATATTATAAACTCAACACTCGTATAGGGTACAAATTATGATGCTAGTAATATGAACATTTACGTTTAAGTTATTGAAATTTTAACATGAATACTTATATTTAACTAAAACATAATTTTGGTCGTACTTTGGAGAAAAGTGTATTAATAATCAAATTAATGATAAGAGTAAATATATATTTTACAACCGAGATTTAAATTTATATGGTTTATTAATATGTTGTTGGTTTGAGTCGTGTGGATAAAAAAATATGATTGGGAAGAGAGACACCATTAAATGTGATCAATCAGATTTTTCAATAGATATTAGTTACTAATAAAATTTTGGATATTCTACATCAATATCATGGTGACTTAAAAAAAAATTATATGGTTCATGTAGCATTTGAAATATACTCCTAACTTATTATTTTTTTCCCCATTTTTACCCTTATTGTCTTCATAAAATTTCTTCTTTATCTTTTTTATATAACTTTCTCGTTCTCATTCTTAGAAAATATCATTTTCATATAATTAAAAATAATTAAATTATAATATTAATCGATTTATATTAATTTATCTAATTTAATAAAATATTTTTTAAAGGAATTTAATAAAAATATTTAAATTAAAGTATAACTAAAAAATATTATCTTAATTTTCAAGGTAACAAATATGTAGAATAAATTAAATCATAAAGTGATAATTATTTAAAAACGTATATAATTATGAAAATTTAAGTTGCAACCAAATAATTAAATGTCATTTTATACTTATCAACTAATTCAATAACTATTTTTACTAAATATTTTAATTGAATATTAATTTATTAATTATCAACTTTTTACTTTTAATTAACTTTTCAGCTTTCATTTAACTTTCTAATAATTTTACCAAAATAATTACACAAATTAATGAAATAATTTTTTATCAGATAAATAAATTTTAGTTAAACCAACTTTTAAATTAATCAAATAAAATAGAAATAAAGTATTTTTATTAGTAAATTGAATTTAAGTTTTTTTTGTTTGAATAAATAGAAATTAATTAATTTAATAACATCCCTAAATCTACTCTATAAGGGACAATAGACATGTTGCTGGCATGTCAGCGTGATGTCCCCGAATATTAATCATGTAATGTAAGGGGAGAATATGGGTACAACCAAACCTACAACGTATCAATTTTCATGGCCACCAAACGTCACTGTACTGTTTGGTGCAGAAAATAATATACAAAAAAATATACGAAGTATTCATTATGATTTCTGTCAAATCCTCCTTAGATTCACATTTTCCTGTTTCAACATTTCAATTAACCAATGAAAAGCGTACATATGTATTAGTGTGAAACTATTTTTTTAAGAAATTAAGTATTAGGGTGTATTTGGTAGAAAAATTCGCTGTTTGAAAATTATAATTACTGGGAATCATTACTTCTGTGTGAGTCATGATGGAGTCATGATTCCTAGGAATCATTGGGAATCAAATATTTTTACATTTTATCCTAATTGAATTTTTTAGAAATTTTTATTATTTATCACATTAAATGATTTAATAAAAGTAACGTGACATATGTACTGTAGTGAAACATTTTTCTTAACTCAAGAATGTTAGATTTTCACCTTCCTATATGAATATTTTTTTACAAAATATATAGGTACAACACATTTCTGAAACATAATGCTTTCTACGAATGTTATATTAAAAAAAAAAAAAAAAACAAATCAAACATAAGTGTTGGTGTAAAATATGATTAGCCGTAGTGTTGGCTAACACTAGTCAATTTCCACTTAAATGATTAACAAGGAAGAGATTTTGTTTCTTTATCAGGTTCCTGGTCCACTCCAAATAGCTTTCCAGCAGTTGTGAATCTGAGATTTTTATACTAGACTACTCCTACGTGAATTTGCAATAATGAAAAGTTGTAAATGACTGAATATAAAGACTCAAAAGTAAAAGAAAGGTAATTTGATTTATGAAGGTCGTGGACCCCTTTTACATCATGTTTTCCTTAATTATTTATAGAGATAAAAGCAGTTACAAATCATTATCGGCTCCTAACCACTATCCCTAAAATCTAGGAGATCATGCTTTACATGATTTCAACCACTTATCCTTTCTGATCGTTGCTTCCCATGTCTCTTAAGCTTGTTACACATTTTAGATTAAAGGCCTCACCCAAATAATCTTACAATTTTACCCTTTATCACCTTTGTTAGCTGAAAATAAGCGTTACATTGTCGGCTATTATGTCAGTCGTTTGTTATCGGTTGCCAACTCACCATCAGCTAATTATGTGTTAGTGCCAAGATGACTACCCCCCTTTTTCTGCGTTGTTTGAATTTCAAAGCCTTATCTCTTTGCCTCGAATGACGGAAAAATAATATCATAAGCCTAGGCATAATAAAGTTTCTAGTTACCAAGAACAACCACTTTCAATTTTCAAAATTTACATGGATTATCTCCTTGATTCTCCTTTATCTTCTTATCTTCAATCAATTTTTTGTTTCGCATTTTCCTTTAAAACACCCAGCGACAACCATTTTGCTTCACGCCCTCTTCACCTTTGCACTCTTAATCACCAACCCTAAATCCCCAAATCATGTCTTCCACTAGTGAGCTTCCCCCTTCCCAAAATCACTCAGTTGATGAATCAGTGAGCTCACCTAAGTCTAAGTTTCATAAAAATTTTGGGTGTTGTGGTTTCGAATGTATTTTCTTGATGCTTTGTATTCTGGTGTTGGTTTGCTTGAAATTAAGGAAGGTGACACTTGCTATGATCAAGCTTCGATGCGCGTACCTGCTTCCAAGGCCTTGGCCTTTGCCATCACTAACTGGTTGCAAACTGCTGATTTTGGTCCCCGCTATTCTCTTACTCTTTTACAACGTCGGCTGACAAGTCCTACATAGATTCTTTTATATACGGCTACCTTGAGGGAAGGGGATGTTTCAGCCTGAAACCATTTGGGTGTCAGCCTTAATGGCTAGAGGTTTGCTGTGTAGAGTAAACCCTACTTCCAGAAACAATAAAATAGTCGTTGAAGCTTATTATCCTCACTAATTTGCTAGACAATTTGGATTTGTTCAATCCATTCCTAAACCAAATAGTTGTCCAGTACCTCTCCCAGTCGACGTTCGTACCTTCTATCAGTCGAAAAAGATATCTTTGGTGCTGGAGGACATTAATGACAAACTTCACTCATTTGTCAACCATTGCTTTGCCAACAGTCCAAACAATATGGATTTCTTCAATGAATGGTGGGAGGTGAATATGGCTACCCTGTTTCCAAAATTGACTATTGATCACCTCAAGAGGCTTATTGATGATGTCTTTGGGGATGAAGAGGAATCAACTCCTAATCCTCTTAAGCGTCGTCCCTTTTCTCAAGGTATTTTATTATCTCCTTGAATTGATCTTCAAATGGTCAAATTCTTCTTTTTTTTCTTCTTTTTTTTCTTCTTTTTTTTCCTCATTTTCCTATAACTCTGCCACAACCCAACCATCTGGTTCAACTCAATATGAGCCTGTCGATGTGGATACACTACCAGAATCTCCAAAGATTCGTCCAGCTTCCCATTCGGCTAGAACAACTAGGCAACAAACTCGTCAATCGACAGCTCTCCAAACTTCGGCATCCAAATCAACCCAAAAACATCAACACAAAAGCTCTAAGGTCTTTGAACAGGTCTAAATTTCCTTTCTTATTTGAAACCTTGTTTGTTTCATAAAGCATCAACTAAAATTTTTGTTTCATGACTAGGCTGAGAAGAAGAAACCCAAAAAGGAAAAGGAAAAAAGGAAATAACTTTTCAAGGAGCCACCAACAACGCCTCATACTCATCGACATAAATCATCCGACATGTCGGCTAACAGCAGCCGTCAAGGTCCTTCAGCAGCCCCTGCACAACCAGTCGACACTCTACCAATTTTAAAGAAACCTTCCATACTAGATGAAGTGCTTTCTAAATATTTATAGTACCCTCTAAAAGGTCCACCAGTTCCTCAGGACAACTCACCATTGTTGAAACACCAAAAATATGTTTTAGATACTTTTGTTCAGTGTGTGTTTGGTTAACCGTTTGAACCCACGTTCAACGGAAAAACACGCGTTCTAAGACACAAAAGCAAAAGTAATGTGATAGTAGCTTTTTTTTAAGGGTCGTTACGTTGAACGTAACTGGTTCCCAAACACACCCTCAGTCATTCCCTGACAACCCCATCCATGTGACACCCTCTAGACCTCCTTCCTTAAACTTACAACTGCAACTGACTCTTTTATAATCTTAGAGGCTGAGTGGAAAGCTTATGAGCAAATTGCTTTGCTAATGGGCAGGGACGGATACAAGGGCGGCAGCCCCCCCCCCCCCCCCCCCCCCCCCCCTCCCCTCCCTCAGGGTTTTTCGTGTACATATATATATTTTTAAATTAGTTAGTGTAAAATTGTGTAAAATTAATTATGTATGTTATTATTAACAAGTTAAGATTAACTAGTGTAAAATTATGTAAAACTAGTTGTATTTGTTGTTATTATTGCAATAGTTAAGACGATAACTAGTGTAAAATTATGTAAAACTAGTTGTGTCTGTTGTTATTATGGTAATGGTTAAGGTTATTATCATTTAAAATAAAAATTAATTTCAATTTTATGTGTAAAAATGGTAAATATTTTTTAAAAATTATCATTTTATTAAAATTTAAAAATTTAAACAATTATAAAGGATGAAAAAAAAATCCAGCCCCCTTTAATAGATTTTTGAATTCGTCCATGCTAATGGGCAACTTGGAGGGTAAGTACGAGCTGAATAACAAGCGTAAGGAAAGTTTATAATTAATATTTATAATTTTTAAAGAAATTATTTAGTTAATATATATTAAGGTTTTACTAAGTAGATAAATGTTAAGTAATAATACCTCATTCATTTTATTCTGTGAAGATGTAAATTTTTTTTTCATTTTTAATTCATAAAATGTTTAATCATGTTAATTAAGATAATTATGAATAAAATGATTTCATGATTTGAAAATTTAAATTTATAGTAATATTATATATTCTCATTAAATGATTTCATGATTTGAAAATTTAAATTTATAGTAATATTATATATTCTCATTAAAATTAATTAATGGAAAAAATATATATTCTTAGTTATACCAAATTCAAATTAAGAAATATTACGAAATTTATTTTAATTTCGTAACATATATATAATCAATTATCATGTGACGAAAATAATTAATAGAATATATTATTTACTTTATTGTGACATATTTAAAATGTTGAAACTATGCAATTAACTAAAAAGCATGAGTATGTTATATGGAACATCAAAATAAAATAAAAGAAGTTTATATTTTTTTTATAGGTTTGATACTTATTTGTTGTTTTTTTTTATAATACATATACATTAAAATTGCAACATTTTCATAAATATATATAAAAAATAAGAATATTTTATATGTTTGTAAAAGTTATATTTTTCTTTGTACGATTATAACTTTATAATTGTATTTTAATTATTTTATTTAGTGTAATAATTTATTACAACCAAAGCATTTATTTAGTCTTACACTTGTCTCTCACTCACTCACTGCCATAAAGCTCATGATTTTTCGGGGCCTGTGGTAATCCAAATTTCTTAATGAACTTAATGTTCAAAAGTTGGCCTTAGAGACTAGGCATGGCAAAAAAACCCGTACCCGTGGTGCAAATTTACCTATCGCAATGCAAATTTGTTTAATGGAATATTTTATAGAAACAAATTGTTATCATGTGGGTAGTGGACATACCCTATCGGTATGACATTACTCAATATGGTTTTAGTGTGATAAAGATAATAGTTGAATTTTGTTTAGCTCTTTGGATATTTTCCTTAAAATTAAGTCAACTATTTTTTCTTTATCAAGTGGGAGAATCTAACATTTTGAAAGTAATGTCCTATAAATGGACTGTGTTGACACAAGATCTCTACCTCAAATGCCCAATTAATCATACATGAGCAACCAAATTTATTTGTCTTGATAAAATGGTTTTCTTGTCACATACTATTTGTAATCACTTTGTTGTTAGGACCTACATTAAGGATTTTGTGATAGTCTCTTATAGAATATTGTTTTGTGATAACTCTCTATTGTCATATATTTTTAGTGGACAATCTTTGATAGGACAATATAGGAATCCCAAATTTGAAGAGATTAATTTCTCTATACCATATTTTGTATGTTTGCTTATGGTATTTCAGATCGTAATTTTGTTGATGCTATATGCTTTATTTGGGATATATAGATAAACCTGTGTCCATCATAGTTTGTGATGAGAGTTAGAGACTATTTGTTGCTATATCCTTAATATTTGTTGAGTATAGGTCCCATGTACTTCCGCTGCGTGTAACCAAATCTTATACTTAAGTGTGTGTAGATATTGTTTATAATTGTAGCACTTGAGTTTATGTTTTTGAGTGAGTAATTGAAAACTTGCAAGTGATCCCATATTCTACTTCTAAATATTAGGGATTTTCTATCTCACTCATGTTTGTAAAGTAAAGGTTACCTTGTTTATGTGATCCTTTTGAGGGTCAATATTCTTTGAGGATTAATATTTGTTATTATACGTGGTTAATTATGAAACCCTTTTGTAAAGCTCTGTAATTGATAGATGGATTGTATGTTGGGTTCATATTCTCGTTTCTAACCACTTCCCTCATTAATCCTACTCTACTCTACTTCCCTCTAATACGTATTTCTTTAAGAGAGAAAATAGTGAATTTTTATTCACATTATCTTACACAGCTATAATCTCACTATTTAGAGTATTTCAATTCTAGTGGGCTCTAATGAAAATCCTAATCTTATTTTTTGGTATATAAAGGATTAGTGGGAGCATATAACCTTTTGTTATGTCTCGAGACTTATCAAATTTGTATTGTCATATATTCTTGTGAACATTTAATGATCATATGACATACTCTAGAAGGACTTTGTTATTTATTCTTGTCCTTTTGTGTTGAGGTACATAAAATCCATTGTATCTTAGTAGGCATCTTTAGCGGATGTCAAGGCCATTTTGTTGGGAATTGAACAATTAGTCTTTTGGCATGCAATTATCTTGTGCATCTCTTTTATCCAAAACTTCACATTTTGTTTGGTCGAAATTTATAAGTATAATGTAAATACAATACTCCTATCGAGTATGATTCTCTACATTGTTGAGGTGCTTGTGATGATAGTACTCTTATCGAGTACAATTTTGCACCATTGAGGTACTTATGAATTTTATGTTTAGACCATTGATCTAAGTGCTTGCTCATATTGACATTTTGTGACCACATTAATCTAGAGTATCGTTTCATTTAAGCTAGGTGTCTATGTCATCCCAGTAGGAAATTAATGGATTTCCTAATTGTCTTCAGGTTTGCGTAGTCACTTATTTCGTGAAACTCAGATTAATTGAAAGTCAAATATTCTAAGAGCATTTGTTGATTTAGCCCATCAGTGATCACTCTTGTTATGGGGCTATCGTGAGCACTTAGATGCATGTGAATTATGTTCTGGCCTTTGCAGCTTTTCAGACTTAAATTGATTATGGTGTTGAAAGAAAACACTTGTAGATTCACTAATCAAAGACTTATCTATTGGAGCTTTTGAGTATTTTACAGCTCACATGTGTTTGGTTAAGTCTTTTGATGTTTTGGGTTAGTGGGAGTCTGAAAACACTCTATCATGAGATATGTATATAAAATATTATCTCAGTAACATATCTCTTATAGCATTTTCAAATGCTTGGACCGTTGTTATGTAGCATATTTTGACTATTAAGCTATGTTATTCCATATACTCTTTTCTTGTGAGAAATATGACTATTTGATGCGCAGGATATGTATCCCTATCGGATATTATTTTGTAGCATTAGAGATTTTAGATTTCTTACATTGTTGTTGCCAAATCATTGAAATTGTCGTTTTAGTCTTGATGATTCTTATTTTGATTATTGGTTAATACTATCCAAGTGGGAGAATGTTGAAATATTTGTTGTGGATTAGTATTAATCAATAATTATTATATTATCTTTTAATATCATCAATCGACGATTAAAGATAAGATAATTATCTTATGTATATTACGGATATTTTGGATTGGATTATGATAAGGTTGACCCTGTGATGGGTTGGGTCAATCATTTAGTAGATAGTCCATTGAGAGGTCCCTACCTACTGCTAGGGGATTATAAATTTGCTATCCCATTAAGCAAATTTACTGACTCTCTCTGACACTCAAATTCTCTTAAACAATCCCCTAGAAAAGTGGACAGAAATCCTCTCAAGAGTATTTTAAGGGTTTCTTCCGGTAAGCAATTCTCATAGATATGGATGCGAATCCAGGTTAGTAATGATAACCTTCTTAAGTTTTATCACTATAATCACATGCTATAATTTGTATCTATCCATGTTGTTTATATAATTTTCCGTCATTTGTTATTCACGCAACACTCTCTTTTGAATAATCAAAACCCTTTGATATCATAGCCCAACTAGCTAGCCCAAGAAAGATGAAGAGCACTGCGTTGTTTGCTCTCTTTCTACTTTCTGCCTTCACCTCATACCTTCCTTCTGCCACTGCAGATCTTGTGGTGGATGCGTCTGGTGAACCGATTCTGAATGGTGGCAGCTACTATGTGCTTCCACCTATCTTTGGTAAAGGTTGATTAAGACCAGCAAGAACTGGAAACGAAACTTGCCCTCTCACTGTTGTGCAATCTCCCTTTGAGGTCGATAGTGGGAAACCAGTAAAGATTGCATCTCCATACAAAATCCTTTATATCACTGAAGGCCTTCCTTTGTACCTTTTGTTCTCAGCGGAAAATCTGCCGCCGTGTGCACCCACTCCTTCTCAGTGGACTATTGTCAAGGGTCTATCAGAGGAACCCGCTGTTAAACTCACGAGTTATGAAAATTCAGTAATCGGTTGGTTTAATATTAAGAAAACTGGCGATAAAATCTATAAGTTTGTGTTCTGTGCAGATGAAAGTGAATCATGTGAAAATGTTGGTACCTGGGTTTTAAATAGCGGCCCGCATCACGTATTGCGGCCGCAATATTGTGGTTGCGGAGAGCTCCGCAACGGCATCGGGCCGCTATTGCGGTGTGACTTGAAATCACGTGTTTCGCCGCAACGCAACGCCGTAACGTCCGTGACACGACCGCTATGTCTCCGCAACGGGGATCGTAGTAGAATCGCAAGCTTGCTCGTAGGATCGTGGGATCTTCGATCCCGTCCGAGCTCTGTGGGTGAGGAAAAACTGAGTTGTCACCGCCGTCGCATATGAAATCGTCATCTTTCCCATCGTGTTTGGGTCGCACCTCCATCGCCGCAGTGTCGTCGCGTTTGGGTTTCTCCCTCAGTGACTCTCATGCTTCTCTGTTTTGTTTTACTTTACCTTCTCTCGTTGGACCTCTCCTTCGCAATCACCAAAGCTCCACCTCGCACTGTGACCACCGCAGTGGGTCGCCATTGCCGTCGCGTTCCGAGACAGCGGTGGCTAGCTCTTTGATAGCAAAGAAGAGATGATGGTAGGGTTTCAGAAATTCAGAATTGGGCGTTTGGGCCAATATTTTTTTTATCCTTTACTGGTTTATTTTGTGCAGCCAGGCCCAATTTGGTTCCTCTTAAAAATTTTGGTTGTTTTTCTTATCTTTTTTTATCAGTAGTTGTTTCTCTTATCTAAATAATTGAATAACAATAATAAAAAATATAATAGTATTAAAAATATAATAAATTATTTAGAACATAATATATAATATAATACACTAAATAATAATCAGAAAAAACTAAAAATGCATTATATATGATATAATAAATTAAAAAATAACAGTAATAAAAACATGCATTGTATATAAATATTTTAGATTTATATACCTCTATTTCATTATAGATGTATTCTAATTATTCATTAAAATGATACCAAAATTAAAAAAATAAATGAAAATCTATATAACCTTATAAATAAAACATATATAATTAATTATAGAACTTTTTTCCTGTTAGGTGCAATCATATTTTAATTTCACGCCGCAATGGCCGCAATCCGCATCGCAGTAGCCGCAACCGCAATGACCGCAACCGCTACCGCAATCGCGACCGCGACCGCAATTTAAAACCATGGTTGGTACTGATGCAAACGGACGTTTGGTACTGACTGAGAATCCGTTAAAGGTTATATTTGTGAAAGCTGATGGTACATCATCTACTGTATGAAGTACCAGCCATGAAAAATCAAGTGCTTTCTCGTAGTGAGAGGCATGTGTGTAAGATGATGATAATTAAATAAATGCTTTGGTTGTTATAATGTACTTCCTCCGTTCCAAATTATATGACGTTTAAGGTTTTGGCATAGGTATTAAAGAATGCAATTAATTTGTTGAATTTCCTAGAAAATATTAGGTAACTTCCTAATATATCATTTATCTCTCTAATTAATTACTCATAGTACATTACTCCCACTAAGTATTAATTAAGGGTAGTCCTGGAAAAAGACATTTAATGCAGCATTGGTTTTGTAAAACGACATCTATTTTGGAATAAATTTTTTTCTCTAAAACGTCATATAATTTGGAACGGAAGGAGTAGTGTTTTTATCAGATAATTAAATTTTAATTAAAGAACTTTTAAATTAATCAAACAAAATAGAGAATTAATTTAATTACCTCCCTAAATTTACTTTATGCGGGACAATAAGCACGTTTTTGTGATGGTCACCTAATATTAGACAGACTGTCAACCTGGGATGCAATAATGACATTGCAAGAATTGTACCAAAGGAAAAGAGGCAATTATTGGACCTCTACAATAACTTCAACTGAACTGTAGCAGTTAGAGAAATAATTATTTAACCTAGAAACGTACGTGTTTAAATAAAATTAAAATAGGAGACAAGAAAAAGTCATTTTTACCCCTACAAACTACCTTGACAAACCATTAACTGTTATTTAACCTCCATTATGTCTCTTTTATTTTATTTTTTTTAAAATATATATATATATATATATATATATATATATATACACACACACACAAAATGCCTCTTTTTCCCTAGATCTTATAATTTAAATACTGTTTTTACGAATAAGTAACAACAACCTTGACCCATTTAATGTAGATAACAATATAATTTTTTATAAAAAAATATATTTACTTTTATAATTCGAATAATCTTTGTACATAGAGAACTTAACAATCATATTTTGTTATTAATTTATGAAAATGTTTTTACTGTGTACTTTACAAGGTAACATGGCCTTAAGACAATACAGCTTTATGATGAATGGAGCTCATGATCTTAGGACGATTCTTCATAGGATAACTTATATAGCCTTTCATCAAATAATTACTATAATTTCCTATGCACTAATTACATAAAACAAAACCTTTATTATATCTAATAAAAATATGGGTTATAGGATTGTCTTTATCTCAACCAAATGCATAAGAAATTACGGGAGATGTGTATTAATGAGAATGATATATGGTATTATGTTGTTATATAAACTAAGAGAGATACGTGTAGCATCAGAAAAGAGGTTGAGTGAAATTTTTATTAAAACATATAAATAGGGTGGGCATTGTATTCTTTTACCATTTGTTTGTCTGTCATATTGTGTTGTTTTGGTGTTTTATGCAAAGTGAGCATTTCTTGTGCTCCCACTTAGCGTTTTTAATATATTTGGCTTATCCAATTAAAAAAAAATTAAAACTTATAAAGAATGAGTATATTTTATCCAAATAATTTATGTTACAAGAAATAATATTTTCTACATGGTAACATTGGGAAGTTAAAAGTTAAAAAAAAAAAAAACTTACATATGTGTTTAATCACTTAAATTTGGGATAAGTTTATTTTTAGTCCTCTAAATTTAAAATTCATCTTTTTAGTCCCTATGATTTGATAAAAAAAAAAAAGCTTAAATATATTTTTAGTCCTTGATAAATAACCAAATTTTCTTTTTGGTGCCTATTAATTTTTTTCTCTGTTGTTTCCTGATAAAATAAAAAATTTGTTTTTGTCCCAGCTGTTAGGATGACTTAATTAAGTAATAATGAATCCGTTAAATATTCAAAAGACGATGTCTAACGGTTTAAAAACATCATTATTCATTTCAAAATTTAAATTACAAATTCTAGTGGTTTTAAAATCGCTAGAATCAATTAATGCAAAAAAAAAAAAAACAAATGTAGTTTTAAATATTTTATTTTATTTTATTATATTCTTTATTAGAAATGTGTGGTGTCCAGAAACAAAAACCAAGCGCAAACGACCCCTCCAATGGTGTCGTTTAGACAGAGGCACCATCATCCACCCACCCACCATCAAGTACATCACCTTCGACCCAGAGCAATGTCGTTCTTTTCAAGGGGCCACGACGACGACAATATGGTGGATGACTACAATGAGTATGACCCCACCCCCTACAACGGCGACTATGACATCACCCTTACCTACGTGATTATGCTTATTTTGATTCGATTTTATAATGGGTGAAGGGAATAGAGCCCATCAAGTAGAGGTTCTTGTAGGGGTCCACCACTTCCTTGCGCTCGAGAAAACAGAGTCCATCAAGCACAACACCTCCACGGAAAGAATAAAGCCCGTCAAGGCCAAAGCTCAGATGGTGGGGCCCATTAGAACTTGGCCCACGAACATGTCCTTATTGATTTAGATTAACGCAAGCGTGAGTGAGACCAAACGTTGCGTGGGATCCCCTTTTATGAATCAAGGTTTTGTGGTTGTTGGCGACAGGTCTATTGGAGATGGCGCGTGATTTAGCATTGGGTTTTTTGGTGTTTTTGAATCTTAAGTTGGGTTCTGGGTCAGTTTTGGGTGTTTTAGATCTTGTTTCTATTTTGGGTGTAACGGGTTTCTAGATCTGATTTTCAGTGTGTTGCTTCTAATCTTGCAAGCTTTTGCAGACCTTTTGCAGAGACTCATATTAGCTTGGTTTTTTTTATTTTGCAGGTTTGGGTTTTGTGGAGGGAGGCAGATCTGAAGAGGTGGGTGTGGTGGGTTTTCCGGTGGCAATAGATCTGTTTTAGTTCTGATGATCGGCGGCGTTTGTTTGGGGTTGCAAGGGAGTGGTGGAGGGGGAGGGGAAGGAATTAGAGAAAATGGAGCGATGGCCAGCAAGGAAGGTGGCGAAGATCAGATTTTTTTTTTGTATTAATTGATTATGGTGGTTTTAAAAACCGCAATAAATTGTAATTTAAAAATTTAAAGGACACGTCAACACTTAATAGAGATAACAAAAGTAAGTTTCAATAATTTATTAGTGACTAAAGACAGATTTAAGAAAAAAAAAACGTATTTTAGTCTCTCTGCCCAAATGTTTTCAAAATGAATACTTTGAAAAGAAAAACAAACACACATACACACACATGGTAGGATGTTTGATAATAAGAATATGCAAAATCAAAGTGGGTTATCATGTAAGTGACTTGTAATTTGTTCGTCATGTAAGCAAACTTTATAATGACGTTTGAGTAGAGGGACTAAAATAAGCTTTTGTCAATTTACAAGGACCAAAATGATCAATTTTAAATTTAGGGGGACCAAAAACAAACTTACCCAAAATTGGAGGGACTAAAAGCATATTTAAGCCTAAAAAAATGTGTGGTGGAATTTGTCAAGTTTTTTTAGTAGCTTGGTTTGTCTTATAATATACTAGATAGTACTCGTGCGATGCAGGGTTTATTGAGGAGCGAATGAATTTTTTTTTATGTTTAAAGTATGTTGACAATGTTATTAATTTGTTATATTACTTAAAAAAATCTAAAACTAATTTAAATTTTTGCAATAAGGAACTTATTTATTAATAAAAATAATAAAAGATAATTGGATGTGTTTATTTTATAATACAATTCATTTTAAAAAAAAATATAATACAATTATAAATTTAAATTTCACAATGCCACTTTCTTAAAGTAATTTTTTTTATATATAGACGAATAAAACTATATAACAAAAGTAAGATGAAAATAATAAGAAAATTAATTTTAACTAAAATAAGTCACATATTGTTCCATTTAAATATTTTTTATGAAGTCCATTAATTTAACAAAAAGTATATGTTCAAAAGATGAATTTTCTTTAAAAAGAAATTCCTTAGAAAATTTTCTACTCACACTTGTGCACTTTGTGCTTCCCAAATTCCCAAAAGATAGTTATTCAAATTAACCTGATAACTTAAGAATTAAGTTTGACTTAATTATGTTTTTAGTTCCTTAAATTAGGAAATTTATTTATTTTAGTTCCTCAAATAAAAAAATTATATTTTTAATCTCTCAAATTTGAAAAATGTTCTTTTTATCCCCTCCCCTCAAATAAAAATTTATATTTTTTAGTCCCCCAAATGCTAGCAAAGGGACTAAAATGATCATTTTTCGAATATGAGGAGTTAAAAAATGTAAATTTTTATTTGGACGACTAAAAAAATAGTCCCCTAATTCGAGGGACAAAAACAAAATTAAGCCTTAATTTTTTTAAAAAATTAACTATTTGTGATTTTTTTATATTCTGTTAAGTATTTGTAATATGAAAAGAATTTTAAATAATTCCACAAAAGCAGGATTTTGATGACATTTAATTAAATCCAACATTATGGCCTCAAAGTGGTAGAAAAACAAATGATTATTTTATTTTTAGTTGATATAAGTTTAAAATATATGCTAAGATTGAGGAATCTACCTTAATCGACATTATTCTAGATTTAGAAACCTGCTCAAATTATTTTTTTATTAAGGGAAAAGAGTATTAAGCCCCCCTAAACTTTACTCATTTTGTAAATAGGCACCCTAAACTTTAATTTTGTCTCAATTAATCCTTAAACTTTTCCTCTTATGCAAATAGACACCATGAACCTTAAATTTATTGTGATTGATATTTAAACTTTAACTTTTATGCAAATAGACACCTTAAACTTTAATTGCATTTCAATTGTTCTTTAAAATTTATCCTTTTTACAATTAGTTCTTTTTTCAAGTTATTTTTCTTAAATGTTAATCATTCATTAATTTTTTTTTGTTAAAACTTAATTTTCCATATTTAAAATATAATAAATAATATGAATTTAGAAAATATATATAAAAAGAGAAATAATAACATTAAGCAAAAAAAGTATTTATTACATTTCTAAATTTTAATATGTTTTAATGTTTGAAAAAATGATTTATAAAAATAAAACTATTAAATAGTTGAGATTAAATAAATAAACAATTGAGATTTTTTTTTGTTAGTAATTTAACTCCAATTTAATATAAGAGATTATTTATGAAAGGGGCAATTTTTAACAATTAATTGAGGTGAAATTGAAATTTAGGTGTATATGTGCAAAATAGGTAAAGTTTAAGGATTGATTTAAATGAAACTAAAGTTCTTGGTGCCTATTTGCAAAAGAGATAAAGTTTAAGGATCAATTGGGACAAAATTAAAATTTAAGGTGTCTATTTATAAAAAGAGAAAAGTTTAAGGGGGTTGAATACTTTTTTCCCTTTTATTAATTTAATTTACATCATTAACACAAAAATTAGAAGAAGAAAAAACTTTCCAAATTCCCCAATATAAATATTAAGAATAAATTAAATGTGTGAAATAAGTTAGGAAATAAATTTAAATGAAAAAATAATTTTAAATTGAAATTAAAGAGTTATAAGAGAAAATATATATTGTGTTGAATTTAATTTATTGGTTATGATAATAACTATTTGATTAGTCAAATTCGGTTAATATATGTTATAGACACACGGTTAATTCTTATTAAAATAACCCTAATATATGATTTAACTTAATTATTAATATAGTTCATCCCACTAATTTAAAAGCATTCATTTATATTTTTCATGAATAAATTCAAAAAATAATATAAAGCAAAAATTAAATATAACATAAACAAAATTTAGAAGCATTTATTTATATTTTTAATATAGATAATAAAAATTTATATTACATGTTTTATATCTCTTGGAATATAGATAAGCATACAAAGATAAACCTATGATTCAATCTAGAGACATTTCAATATAGAGCAAGTTTCTATGTTGAAGATTTTTGAACTACAGCCTTTATCCTTTGTGAAATCCTTTCTTTTTGCATGAAATGCATCCAACCACTTCCAAGAGAATGCTAAGTCCATCCATGTCTACCTTCTTCAGTATTTCACACTCGTACAACAAATTGCGATCTTCATCTACTAAGTAACAAATTTTATAAGCATTTACATGCCCTTCTCGAACAAATATTGCATGAATTTTGTGGCAAGAAGGAAACAAATTAGTATAACAATGTTGAGTAACATAATATATTCAATGAAAAGTTATAAAAAAAAATATTAACCTGGGGAATTTTACCAACAACAGCTCGGGATGATAATGTTACTGGCCAAAATAGTCAACACAGTGTCTTCTTCATTTACATCAACATCTTCCTCATAATCAAAAGAAGATATATTAATCAGTCCCTTTTTCTTCTAAATTCATATCACCCTTCAACCGAAAAAACGTCCTATATCGAATTATGCATTTTAAAATGAGAAAGAAATAAAATTAAAAGAAGTAAAAAAAAGAACTAATAAAAATAGATTTTTTTTTTGTTTTAAAATGAAACCAATCAAAATATTTAAATCCTTTTTTGCAAATCACGTCCAATAATAATAATATTTCTAAAATTTGGTTATCATAATATTATTTTAAAATTTGAAATTATGATTGTGATTATGCTAATAATAATATTAATTGTAGTAAAATAAGGAATGAAAAAAAAGGAGGGAAATTTTTTTACCAAAATGTGACACGTGTACTACCAATCCTAATCAACAACTGTACTTATATAATATATTGATATTGATTGATTGATTGATGAAAGATAAATAGATAATATAAAATCAAATCAAATATCAAATAATAATAATAATAATAATAAAAATAACAACAACAACAACAACAATAAAAATAATTTTAAAATTGAATAAAAAATACTTTTATTAAAATATTAAAATATATATTATGCAGGATACCAAATATTCAAAATATAATTTTAAAATTTCTATATAAATATGGGAAGAAAATTAATAATATATCAAATTAAATGTCTTACAAACATTAAGATTGTGATTGTGTTAATCAATAATAATTAATTAATTGATTATATTGATACTAAAATTAGAAAAGTCACCAAAATGTGACATGTGAACAATCAGTCCTAGTCAACAACTGTGTTTTATATAATACTAGCTTAATAACCCATGCCTTGCACATGTGTTGAATTTATAATTTATAACTTTTAATGTATTTGTTAATTTTTAATTTTTTTTATATATGTATGTGTTAGTATATATATGTAAAAGATATATAAAAATAATTATGAATATTGATATATATTTAAATAATTTTATATTTACACATGTCTTATATCATTTTAATTTATATAAACATTTGTTTTAGAACACTATTATTTTTATAAAGATATTTGTATTTATATATAATTTAAATATGTACATAATTTTAATAAAAAATATTAATGATAACAAAATTTATAATATATTTTGTAATTACTAATTTTCTTTAAAAAATATATATTTTCATCATAAAGATAAATGTCTAATGTTAATTATTAAAAAAAAATTTGTGGGCAGTTGAACTTATAGATCAATAGATTACAATAAAAATATTAATTATCAATACAAAAATAAGATAATGGATATAATGATATTTTAATCATATTTTATTTAGGCTAATAACTGACAGACTGTAAAATTTTCTTTAGTAATTTCAAGTAGGCATGACAAAAAGCCTCGAACCCGTGGGTACCCACTTTGACTTGGTATAGATATGGGTACATGTATTATTCAAATTTTTTTAATGGAGACGAGGTGGATATCTAACTATCCCCGTACCTATACCCACCACCGTTATATTTTTTTTTTACAATCTTTTTGTCACAAAATATAAATACATTTAACTATAATTTTATTGTTATAATTTTATTTATATAATAATAATAATTAAATAACAAATTTAAAATTATACATTTAACTAAAAATATAATTTAATTATTCATAATTATAAAATAAAGTCCATAAAATTTAATAATTAATTACCGAATTATTTAAAATCAAAATCTATTTTAGATTTAATGATTTAATTGATTAATTTAATCAGAATATCAAATTATATATATACTCATTGTAATGATTTTAATTACTATATTTAATAAAATTAAGTGAATAAATGAATTAAAAAAATAGGAAAAAATATACTTCATCAATTGTCTTATAGGTGGATATATTTAAAATGTCATCTTTGAGTGAATATGCGTGCTCCTTAAGTAAGAGAGGCATTGAACCAGATTCCACCTTATCATTTCAATTTAAATAAGTGCCAATTTAAAAGTCAAATAAAAAATGTAAATACTAAATTTTATATAATGTATGGAAATTTAATTATTATTAATTTGGATGTAAAATAGAATATACAATACCTTGACTGCAATTCATGAACTTCTGGAATGTCAATATTCATGAGAGGTTTTGAAGCATAATTGTTGTTTGACATTCCCATGTTACCTAATATATTATTTAAATAAATATTTTATAATATTTTTTGAATAAAGACAATTTATTTTATAAACACATTGTATCATTTAAGATATATAAAATCAGGAATATAGTATTTTAAAAATAAACGGTATATATTATAACATATATATCTTATAATATATATGTTAAATAATCTTTAACATAAAAAATGCATAATCAAGATATTAAATAAAAAATATTTAATAAACAAATAAATAATACTATGATCATAACAAAATAAAATATTTTATATAAAATATAGTAAATAAAGAATTACCTTTGAATAATTTCATTTTTCCTAATTGCAAAACCAACATTGTTTAATTCGACATGCTTGAACTCATCATGCTCTCCCTTAGCAGCAACACTCCAATAATGTCTACAAATAAAATGAAAAATATAATTTTTTTTAAAAATCATGGAAAATTGCTAATTAAAATTAGAAAATTAAATGAATAATATTACTGACTAAACATGCATCCGCTGAACTTGCTTCAAAAATATCCGTATAAGGTGTGAAGGTAAATCCAAAAAATGGGATAGAGGAATCAGCAATCGGTTTCACAAAGGTCATTTGTTTAAAATATATCCTATAAGGATGATTCGTGGCCTTGTATTTATAATTGTTTATAGCCACGGTTAAATTTCCAATCTCGTAGCACGTCCCCTCCCTTAACAATGTCTCAAAATTTTCGACAGAATTATTTCAAATGCTGAATTTTGTCCAGCTGGATAAAAGAAAATCAGTAATTATGAATACAATGAGTACATAAATAAAATACCCTTAACAATGTCTCAAATTTTTCGACAAAATTATTCCAAATGCTAAATTTTGTCAAGCTGCATAAAAGAAAATCAGTAGTTATGAATACAATGAGTACATAAATAATATATATATATTTAACAGATACCTTGTCATCCATGATGATCATTTCGATAAAATCCATTAGATGTAGTTGTTTGAAGTTTGGGACTCTCCAAAAACAAAGAACTCTAACTTGTAATCTCCATGTCTTTCGCTCATTTTGAACATTCATAGTTGCAATTGAGTCAAAATTGGAAGACATTGGTTAATTCGACAAAGTTAGTGCAAATTGGAATTGAAATTAGAATTGAATGGTTTAAACGTGTGTGCTTAATATTTATAATAATAGTTCATATTTTCAAATGGAAATTTGAATTTAAGTTAGTGTTATCAATTAACATTAATATGAATTAAATAATTTCAAATTTCAAATCAAAATATCTTAAAATATTGATCATGTTCAAATTTGAATATGAATATGAATTTAAATTAGTGTTATCAATTAATATAAATTAAACAATTTAAAATTTCAAATCATAAATATCGTAAAATATTGATAATGTTCAAATTTTATTATCATCCACACATGTATATATAGATATTGTTTAAATTATCAATTATATATTTACATTATAAAATTATGAGATAAAAAATATAATTGCACAATTTCTTTATTTTAATTTGTTATAATTTTGAATTTGAATATGAATTTGAATTTAAATTAGTGTTATCAATTAATATGAATTAAACAATTTAAATTTTAAATAATAAATATCTTAAAATATTGATATTAGAATTGAATGGTTTAGACGTGTGTGCTTAATATTTATAATAATAGTTTATATTTAAAAATGAAAATTTGAATTTAAATTAGTGTTATCAATAAATATTAATATAAATTAAATAATTTCAAATTTCAAATCATAAATATCTTAAAATATTGATCACGTTCAAATTTGAATATGGATATGAATTTAAATTAGTGTTATCAATTAATATGAATTAAACAATTTAAAATTTCAAATCATAAATATCTTAAAATATTGATAATGTTCAAATTTTATTATCATCCACACATGTATATATAGATATTGTTTAAATTATCAATTATATATTTACATTATAAAATTATGAGATAAAAAATCTAATTGCACAATTTCTTTATTTTAATTTGTTATAATTTTGAATTTGAATTTAAATTAGTGTTATAAATTAATATGAATTAAACAATTTAAAATTTAAAATCATAAATATCTTGAAATATTGATCACGTTCAAATTTGAATATGAATTTAAATTAGTGTTCTCAATTAATATGAATTAAACAATTTTAAATTTTAAATTACCATAAAAATAAAATCTTCTTCATTTAGGCGGAAAAATAATCAATATGGTGTTGCCACGTGGCATCAAGCTACGTGGCAAAACCTTCTTTTATATAATATAATTGATTGATATAGATAGATAACTCTTTTTTTTGTCCTCGTACATGCATAATTTAATTTGCAATCATGCTTTGTTTACTTACTCGAAAAACTAGTATTTTAGCTTGTGCATTGCACAAATAAATATTTATTTTATACAACTAAAATTTATAATTTATAATAATAAAAAAATATTTCTAAATATATAAATTATATTATATTTAAAATCTATAATAAATAAATATTTTTTAACATATAAATTATATTTTAGATTTATGATAAATAATTTATGTCTTTTAAAAAATATATTCAAATTCAAGTTAGAATTAAAGATATTGAAAATGATAGATTGAAAGAGATAAGAAGTTAAGTTAAATCTTTCAATTTAAAAATATAAGATAATATACCAGGTTTATATTAGGAGCATATTTGAATTTCACCACTTCATAAGGGGAGAGTATTTAGATGAAAGTGAATGTGAGAGAGAGTGAAAGTGTAACGTTGTGGTTTTCTTAATTGTATGATTAAGTGTTTGATTAATAATGCAAGCATATATTAAATTTAAATTATGTTATTTGATATAAACCTTAGATGCACGTGCAAAGAGCTAGCCCTCAAGGCTTTTTAATCACGGTTTTACACTCCACCGCACACACTCATTCACACACATTGTCTAATAAGCCGACTTCATAGGCACTGTTTACTTTTTCTTTTGTTTCGAACACTTTCCAACTTTTTCCATGGAGTTCAATTATCGTGCTAGCCAAAACCAAAATACACCTTTACCAATGTCGCATCCTCTCTCCAACGTCACCTATGTGAATTCAAATATCTTTGGATGCTCATTACAAGGTAACGCACGCTTCAATTTCCTCACTTGCTTTCCATTTGTTTTGTTGTTCAAGAAAACAATTTTTCTCACATGTGTTCATTTCTAGGGTGTGAGTTTGTGCCAGGTGGTTTTCCTGGCAACGCTCTGACACCCACAGTTTTGCCAATGCCAGTGTCGATCAATACCGACGAAGTGTTCTGGCAAGAGTTGGAGAAATAGAAAATGTAGTGGGAACTGGAGGAGAAGGAACTAAGAAGAGCGATAATTGCTGGCAAGATGGCTTAGGCAAGGCGGCGAGAGCTGGAGCAGGAAGTTAGAAGGGAAATGGCAATGGAGAGAGGGCTACTAATTTCGATCCAAAAACCAGAGGGGATCCTGGTTCCACAAAGACCGGACGAGATCTTGGTTCCTGAAGGATTTTCTATGTCTTTCCATCCAACAAGTCAAAGGGTTCACAATAGAATCATATTTCGTGGGTCGCAATCCAATTTATCCTCCAAAGTTAATAACAGACAACCTTATACTAATATCAGACAACACCGTTACGCCCAGGGTCGGCCTTAAGCATAGTCCGAAGGTGCGATGGCCCAAGGCCCATGACTAAAAGGGGCCAAAAAAGTAAGAAAATGGTTGTAGTTGTGTAGTAATTTTTTTCGATGTTGTATGATGTTATTTTCATTAAGGAATAAAAATTGAATTTTTTTTTATGTCTCTTGTTATTCAAATTAAAATTATGATATGTGATTAGAAAACATCATTCGGTTATTGGCTTCTTTTCCTAATGTGTTATATTCATAAAATTATGTAAAATGAATTTTCAAGTAATTAATAGTGACATATCAACATGTAATAAACCTATAATAATACCTTACAATGTGTTTTTTTTTTATAAAAAAAAATATTTGCAACACAAACCGCAGCTCAAATTATAACGGAATTAAGACTAAAAGTTAGTATATAAATAAAGAACAAAAATATTTATAAGCTTGAATTTGAAATGACGGTTTTTTGTCGACTAGGGATGAATCTAGATTATTTTCTTTGAGGGACCCAAATATAAAAATTAAATTCTATTGTTAAAATCATGTATTAATTTTATCCAACAACTTATATCCATTTTTTTCTTTTTGAAATTTTTAAAACCATGTTATTCTGCTTATTAATAGTCTCATTTTTAATGAACATAAAAAAATTCTTTTTTCAATGTTGCTGTCTTTGTTTTTTTTTTTTTTTGAGGTTGGTAGAAATTGAGAAAACGAGGAATTTTTCCGGCGCATACTTGATTGCCACAACTAATACACGTATTGTCGGTTAATAACTATTTTAAAACACTACAATGTTTAAATATTTGTATTTTATTATTTGATCATTTTTATTTTCTATTTTTGTCGCATGTGCCCCCAAAACCTAGGCAGACATACTATGGGCGCTCTCTCTCCTCCCGGCCACTGTACGTTGATACTCACTATTTCGGTTCTCACTCTCATCTAAATGCTTTAACTCTCTCTCTCTCTCTCTCTCTCTCTCTCTCTCTCTCTCTCTCTCTCCCCCATGATGACATCCTTCCACAGATAAAAACCTTTCCTTCTCGATCAGAACCCCTTTCGCAAAGTCGTTGATATGCAGAAACTCTTTGAATGGTGAATCAAACTCCTTTCGTCAATCAAAACCCTCTCAATGCGCAACAACTACGATGAGAGCAATCACTTGCCAAGAAGGGGTGACCCATTCTCTCCTGATTCGTTCATCAACGAGCTCGTTTACCCCGACATGTAATGGTATTCGTTTTAATTTGTGTCTTTCTAATAAAATATTTCACTATTAATTCTTTAATTAATCCATAGAGACCAAGAGAATTTTTTGTTTGTTTCACACAAGTATTCCTTTTCATAGATAATCATTTCAAACTATCATTTTTGTTCATCTTTTTATCTTTCGACTTTGTATATAAATTAATTATTTTAACAGTCTTTTAAAAAAATCAATAATTTAGAGTAATACTATATATCCCAGTTTAAATTATTTATTATAAATATAAAATATAATTACGCATTCAAAATATTTTTTGATATTAATTATAATTTTATAATTATATTATCATAAATTTTAATTCTATAAAAATAAATATTTACTCTATGCAACCTATGAGCTAAAATACTAATTATATTAATTTCATAAGAATTATTTCTAGTAATGGGTTATCCATTTCATTTTTTTTAATAATATGAAAAGTGTGTAATTGATAAATAATTCAAATCTTCAGCCTATAAAATATTTATTCACATTTATTGTTTGTTTTTGTTAGGTCAAATAGTATTTATGAGGTCAAGCTATTTTTTTTTCCTGAGATCAAACTATATTTGCTGGGAAAGAGTGAGAGAAATTCAAACACTCAAGAATTTAATTCCTTTTCTACTGTCATATATTTCTTATGATTTCTATTCAACGTGTGAAATAAAATACCTTTCCATGATTAGAAATAATAAAGAAATTGTTATTGTTTTGATAGAATAAAATGTAAAAAAGTTAAACTTTTAATGCTTAAACTTAAAACAATATATATTTTAAATCTTTAACACATAAATATTTATTCATATTAAATATTGTTTTCATAGGTCAAACTATATTTGAAGAACTTTCTTAAAAATTATGTGAGATAAATTTCAATCTGATAGAAAGTTGACTAAACCTTTGATACACGTGCAAAGAGCTACCCCTCAAGGCTTTTTAATCATGGTTTTACACTCCACCGCACACACTCATCCACACACATTGTCTAATAAGCCGACTTCATAGGCACTGTTTACTTTTTCTTTTGTTTCGAACACTTTCCAACTTTTTCCATGGAGTTCAATTATCGTGCTAGCCAAAACCAAAACACACCTTTACCAATGTCGCATCCTCTCTCCAACGTCACCTATGTGGATTCAAATATCTTTGGACACTCATTACAAGGTAACGCTCACTTCAATTTCCTCACTTGCTTTCCATTTGTTTTGTTGTTCAAGAAAACAATTTTTCTCACATGTGTTCATTTCTAGGGTGTGAGTTTGTGCCAGGTGGTTTTCCTGGCAATGCTCTGACACCCACAGTTTTGCCAATGCCGGTGTCGGTCACTACCGACGAAGCGTTCTGGCGAGAGTTGGAGAAACAGAAAATGCAACATGAACTGGAGAAGGAGGAACTCAGAAGAGCTATAATTGCCAGCGAAATGGCTTAGGCAAGGCGGCGAGAGCCGGAGTAGGAAGTTAGAAGGGAAATGGCAATGGAGAGAGGGCTACTAATTCTGATCCAAAAACCAAAGGGGATCCTGTTTCCACAAAGACCAGACGAGATCTTGGTTCCTGAAGGATTTTCGATATCTTTCCATCCGACAAGTCAAAGGGTTCATGATAGAATCATATTTCATGGGTCGCAATCCTATTTATCCTCCCAAGTTAATAACAAACAACCTTATACTAATATCAGACAACACCGTTACGCCCAGGGTCGGCCTTGAGCATAGTTCGGAGGTGCGACGGCCCAAGGCCCATGATTAAAGGGGCCCAAAAAATAAGAAAATGGTTGTGGTGTGTAGTATTTTTTTCGATGTTGTTTGATGTTATTTTCAAGTAATTAATAGTGACTTATCAACATGTAACGAACCTATAATAATACCTTACAGTGTGTTTTTTTTTTTTAAAAAAAGATTTGCAACACAAACCGTAACTCAAATTATAATGGAATTAAAACTAAAAGTTAGTATATAAATAAAGAAAAAAATATTTATAAGCTTGAATTTGAAATGATGATTTTTTGTCGACTAGGGATGAAGCTAGATTATTTTCTTTGAGGGACCCAAATATAAAAATTAAATTAAATTTTTAAAATTATGCATTAATTTTATCCAACAACTTATATCCATTTTTTTCTTTTTGAAAATTTTAAAACCATTTATTCTACTTATTAAAAGTCTCATTTTTAATGAACACTAAAAAAATTCCTGTTTTCAATGTGGCTGTCTTTATTATTATTATTTTTTTGCGGTTGGTAGAAATTGAGAAAATGTTGATTTTTCTGGCGCATAACATGATTGCCATAACTGATACACATATTGTTGGTTAATAACTATTTTAAAACACTACAATTTTTAACTATTTGTATTTTATTTTTTGATAATTTTTATTTTCTATTTTTGTCACATGTGTCCCTCTAAATCTAGGCCAACATACTATGTGCGCTTTCTCTCTCTTTCTCCTTCCCCGCCACTCTATGCTAATACTCCCTTTTTCGGTTGTCACTCTCATACAAATCCTTTAACTCTCTCTCTCTCTCTCTCTCTCTCTCTCTCTCCCACGGTGACGTCCTTCCACAGATAAAAACCCTTCCTTCTCGATCAGAACCCCTTCGCAAAGTCGTTGATCAGTATAAACTCTTTGATTGGTGAATCAAACTCCTTCCATCAATCAAAACCCTCTCATTGCGCTACAACTAGGATGAGAGCAAGCACTTGCCAAGAAGGAGTGACCCATTCTCTCCTGATTCGTTCATCAACGAGCTCGTTCACCCCGACATGAAATGGTATTCGTTTTAATTTGTGTCTTTCTAATAAAATATTTCACTATTAATTCTTTAATTAATCCATAGAGACCAAGAGAATTTTTTTTTGGTTTCACACAAGTATTCTTTTTCATAGATAATCATTTCAAACTATCATTTTTGTTCATCTTTTTCTCTTTCGACTTTGTATGTAAATTAATTATTTTAACAGTCTTTTAAAAGAAATCAATAATTTAGAGTAATATTGTATATCCCAATTTAAATTATTTATTATAAATTATAAAATATAATTACGCATCCAAAATATTTTTTGAAATTAACGGTAATATAATTTAAATATTCAAAATGTTTAGTTATCATAAATTTTATTTGCATAAAAATAAATATTTACTCTATACAACCTATGAGCTAAAATACTAATTATATTAATTTCATGTCAATTATTTTTAATAATGGTTTATCTATTTCATTTTTTTATTCATAATATGAAAAGTGTGTAATTGATAAATATTTCATATCTTTAGCCTATGAAATATTTATTCCCATTTAATGTTTGTTTTTCTTAGGTAAAATTATATTTATGAGGTCAAGCTAATTTATTATTGTGTTTTTTTTTTCTAAGGTCAAACTATATTTGCTGGGAAAGAGTGAGAGAAATTCCAACACTCAAGAATTTAATTCCTTTTCTACTGTCATATATTTGTTAAGATTTCTATTCAACATTCAAAATAAAATACCTTTCAATGATTAGAAATAATAAAGAAATTGCTCTTATGTTGATAGAATAAAATGTAAAAAAGTTAAACATTTAATTCTAAAACTTAAAACAATATATATTTTAAATCTTTAACACATAAATATTTATTCATATTTAATATTTTTTTCTTAGGTCAAACTATATTTGATGAACTTTCCTGAAAAAGTGAGATAAATTTCAATTTGATAGAAAGTTGACCACACCTTAGATGCACGTGCAAAGACCTATCCCTCAAGCCTATTTAATCACGGTTTCAAACTCAACACCGCACACTCTCACTCACTCACATTGTCTCAGCTGATTACATAGGTATTGTTTACCTTTTCCTTTGTGTCGAACACTTTCCAGCTTTTTCATGGAGTTCAATTATCGTGCTGGCCAAAACCAAAGCACACCTTTACCAATGTCGCATCCTCTCTCCAACGTCACCTATGTGAATTCAAATATTTCTGGACGCTCACTTTCTTTCCATTTGTTTTGTTGTTCAAAACAACAATTTTCTCAGATGTGTTCATTTCTAGGGTGTGAGTTTGTGCCAAGTCGTTTTCCAAGCAACGCTCTAGAGGATGAAGTTAGGAGGGAAATGGAAGCGGAGAGAGGGCTACGAATCCCGATCCAAAGACCAGAGTCATCCTGGTTCCACAATGACCAGACGTTCCCGAAGGATTTTTGCTGTCTTTCAATCTAACAAGTAATATGGTTCATAACAAAAATCTATTATGTGGGTTGCAATCCAATTTGTCTCCCCAAGTTAATATCAAACAACCTTATACTGATATTAGACAACCCCATTATGCCCAAAATCGGCCTTGAGCATAGTCCGAAGGTGTGACAGCCCAAGGCCTATGACTAAAAGGGGCCCAAAAAAATAAGAAAATGGTTGTAGTTGTAACACCTTAAAAATTCATAACTAAAAATTATTTACATGTTTTTGTGTGGACATATAATATTGTAGTTTTAAAAATAGGGAAAATAATTGTTTAATTCAAGTATGATTAATTAGGATAATAAAATACCCTTTTACTAAGAGAAAGAAGTTAATTAGACTCAAATAAAGCATGTTTTAAGACCAAAGTGCAACTTTTGCCTAAAAGCTAGAATTAGTCTCTAACAAGCTTAGTTAGTGTTTTAATAAGTCTTGGCCTAATTAAATTAAGTAAGCTGGACATGGAATTAATTTAACTAGCATTCCCTAATTATTAATTAAGTTAAAGTATAGTTAATTAATAAATTAAATGATCATAAAAGATTAGTTGTGAGACAACTACATTTAAGGACATAAATAAAGACTTTATTGTAAATGTTGTGTTTGTGTGCTCTGTGAAAACTTAATTGATATTGAAATTAATTACAATAGAAATTTAAATTTAACTGATCAAGAAAAAAATGAAATATATGTATGTTATTTCACTGTATAAATTTACACAATGTAAATTAATACAATGAGGTTAATTTGAAGAGAAATTCTAACGACACTCTCTCTGACACTCTCTTTTAGACACTCTCCCTATGATTGGTTGAAATTTATTGGAAATCACCAATTTTGGTGGGTCCCACATATCATTTAAGGATTCCCTTTCCTGATTTAGTCGTGGGATCTACCAAAATTAATGATTTTTTATAAATTTCAACCAATCACAAAGAGAGTGTCTAAAAGATAGTGTTAGAGAGGGTGTCACTAGCACTCCTCTTATTTGAATTACACATAATTAACACATTAAACAAGGTTAATTAATGTGTGATTAGCCATATTTGGTAAAAGTGAAATTTCCATTTTCTACCTAATCCTACTTTAGCTAATTTTGGTTAAAATTTAGAAAGCAAAAGTAGCCAAAAGGGGGCATGACTTGCACAACCAAAACAAGTCTCCCTTTTCCCACCATTTAATCAAATTCCAACAGCTTAAAACCTTTAGATTTTTAAAACTCCAATTGACCAATAGGCTAAGCTATTCCATACTTAACAATTCAAATAGAAAAAAAAAGTGACGACCCTCATTTTCTCCTCTGCTGGCCGTGGAGTTCAAGAGAGAGGGATGAGAGAATTTGTTGAGTGCTTGCCTTGTTCTTGGTTCGCTAGGAGCTCAAGTGTCCAAATCTTGCATTATTTGCTTCTTGTGTGCTCAAGGCTTGAGGTATGGAGGAGTCCTTTTGCTTTGCTTTAGCCTTCTTGTTGTTTCATGGAGTTTTTCTCCATATATATGTTGTATGAAGCCTTATTTGTGAAATAAATAGAACACACCAGAAGGGGTTTGAATAGTGTGTTAGTGTAAACTTAGAAACTTTTTCTCAAGATGGAACCCTTTTTCGAAAGCAAATATATCAGGACTTAAGAAAACAACACAGGTAAAAGGATCGTCCAACACTAAAAACAATTTCTAAAAAAACAAATTTTGCAGAGACTGTCCAAAAGAATAAAACATTTTTCTCAAAAGCAAGTTCGAAAGAACTTATGTGTTCAACGGTGTGTTCAAAGAAACTTAAGAGAAAACAAGATAAGGCTAAAGAGAAAGAGTATAAACACTTATTTTATACTGGTTTACTCAAACTCTTGAGCTACATCCAGTTCTCCTTCAAATCCTTAAAGGGTTTCACTAATCAAAACTTGATTACAAAGCAAGTATTCTACCCTGCCACTTCTAGCTTACACAAGTATTCTCTAGGCCACTTCTGGCACACCCTCAATCTCTTATTGAGATTGAAAAACACCCAAGTATTCTTTATCACTAAGTCACTCCTAGCTTTCCAAACAAAACTATTTGAGATATTACAAGTAATCACAGAAAAAATCTCAAAGAGAGGATACACAATAAAAACTTATTACAACATAAATAACTTTGCTAAGCAAAGGATAACATAATGAGCTCTCAGTGTATGGTCGTCCAACAGAGTATGAGTATCATCATAGAATTTTGCAGCACACCGTTCTTTCTTGATAGCTTCATTAGTCTTCTTAGTATGCAAACACCTCTATATATAGGCTTCATAAAAATATCTGTTGTAGGGACAAGAGCCTTTGGAAATATCTGTTCACTCACTTCCATGTGACCGTTGCAACATGGTAGCTTGGGGTGGAGAGAGAAAGGGGACAAAAGGTACTGTCCTTTCTGAGCGCGCCTCCACTACTTCATACAAAGAAGATTCCTTTGCAAAGAATGCTTCTTTGTTTCCTGCTTTTGTACACTTTTTGAATTTTAAATGACCAGTCATTTCAAATAAGACGATGGATTAAAGGTACACAAAACTTTTCAAGCATGAATCATCCTCATGAAGTGCACATGTGTGTTGTGTTTACATGTTTGGATGATAAAAACTTTTAGATATAAATCAGTGTGTAAGTTTCTTATCTCCAATATGGATGTTCAAAACAACTTAGCACTTTGGATGCTAGTGTTCACAAAAACACTTGGACATTGTTTAATTATAGCACTTTGGATACTAGTTATATACTTAACAAAGACAGGTACTAGAGTGTATGTATATAATTGAACGTTATAAATAAAGTAGTTATAGGTTAAGGATTATAATACCAAACTTTATTGGATGATAGTAATCCTGTAATACTCAATGTAAACCATTAGCTCATCAAATTTTAATATATTTGTTATCATCAAAACCATAGAGATTTGAGGAGTTAAATATTGTCCAATGTCATTGGTTCTAACAATCTCCTCTCCCTTTTTGATGATGACAAACCATATTAAAATTTTTGATAAAAAAAACATAACATAATCATGTAAGGTATCAAAGTATGAGATGAAGCACTATGATTATGATATGTTATGCATATGACTGTAGAAAATGATAGAAAAAAAATATGTAAGTACTCCCCCCGAGTCCAACATTAGCTTATGTAAAAAGTCCCACATCTTCTAGAAAAGTTATATGAGAGAGCTTTTACAAGTTAGCTTATACATAAGCTATTTTTAGCTTATGGAGAAGCTCATTTCATGTTTTTCTTCTTATTTTCTTCTCATAGAAGTGCTTCTAAAGCCAAACAGGCCCTAATACTTGTTAATTAGCCTTTTACACCATTAGAATATATATGTTAATAGCTTATGAGTATTAGACAATAACATCTTTCTTGTGCCACTTACATGGTTAAAAACCAAACACGAGACATTATAAATTCTAATGACCCCGTCTTCATTTTAATCTTTAACACAAATGCTAATATATTACTTATGTTACCCAAATTGTAATTATCCACCTTTTGTCTTCACGTGCAAAAATATTGTATATCTTTGATGTTTAATAATGTCCTGACTGTATTGGCTTATGGTAGAAGCTAATTCGATAATTGAATATATATATATATATATACACACACACACACACACACACACACACACACATACCTTTTACTATATTATTTTTTATTAACAGAAAATTATTATTTTTAATTAGTTTATGTTTAAAAAAATGTTTAATTTAAAAAAAAAAACAAAAAAATTGAAGCTCCTATGATAATGAAAGTGGTTGTAACGTTATAGCTTTGCTTCCTTGCATGAGCATTGGTGGTTTCTTTATTTTTTATTTATGAATTATTGAATCATGCTTATGATGTTCATAAGAAATTTTATAAGTTGAATTGTTTTCTTGTAGATTGAAGGTCTAGATTGTAACAATGCAATTCTCTGCTTTGTAAAGGTTTTTTTTTTTTAATTGTTCTTTCATTCCTTTCTTTTTTGTATAGTTTATTATTTTATATTAAGATTTGGTACCAACTACCAAAAGGAGAGAAAACGTGCCATAAAACCTGCCATGATAGGGTGTGCTTGTTGTTTGGGTAACTATGTACGGTTATCAGCAGTTGCATGACTCAGCAAGGAGCATTAAAGGTGTCTTTCAAAACAAAGTCATTTAAGCACAACAAAAGCAATTTTTAACTTAGTCAAAATAAACAAGTAACACAAAGGCATGCATATGTAACTGTCCATACATTGGATATGTAGCACATGTTATGCACATGCAAATACTGAGTATCTATTGGACCATAAGTCCTTTAGATAATTTATCATTCCTTTACAAAGTCCATTCCAAGCTAACTTCTTAGAAGTATTAGCCTGTCCTTAGTAAGGGGTTTTGTAAATATATTAGCAAGATGATCTTTAGTGGATACAAATTGTAAATCCACTGTCCCTTTCTTAACATGATCCCTTATAAAGTGATGTTTAATTTCTATGTGTTTAGCCCTTGAATGCAATATGGGATTTTTAGAGAGATTGATAGAAGCAGTGTTATCACAGAAGATAGGAATGTTACATTTCTATATACTGTAATCTTCAAATTGATGTTTGATCCATAGCAATTGAGAGCAGCAACTTCAGCTGATATGTACTTTGCTTCAGTAGTGGACAGTTCAATTGTTCCTTGTCTTTTTCTCGTCTAGGAGATCAAGTTGCCACCAATGAAGTGACATCCTCCACTAGTGTTCTTTCTTTCTATTTTGTCTCCAACATAATCAGCATCAGCATCATAGTAACCAACTAAGTTAAAATCTTTTCTTCTCTTAAAGCACATACCAACGTTAGTTGTACCAATAAGATATCTAAATATTCTTTTAACAACAGTTAAGTGCACTTCCCTTGGGTCTGTTTGAAACCTTGCATATAAGCATACACTGAACATGATGTCCGGTCTGGACACTATGAGGTATAGGAGTGATCCTATCATTCCTCTGTATAAGGTGTTATCCATATTCTTTGATTCCTCATCTAGTCCAAGTGTTTGATGTTGGATGCATAGGTGTCTTCATTTCTTTTGCATCGTCCATCTTGAACTTCTTCAAAAGTTCCTTGACATACTTGGTTTGATGTATGTATATGCCATTATTAGTTTGCTTGATTTGCAGTCCAAGGAAGAATTTAAACTCTCTCATCATACTCATTTCAAACTCTATCTGTATCAACTTAGAAAAATCCTCACAGATTTTCATTTGTAGCACCAAATATAATGTCATCAACATATATTTGAACAATGATAAACTGAGTCATAGTTTTTACCAAACAATGTAGTGTCTACTTTTCATCTTTTGAAACCATTTTCTAAAAGAAAGGATATGAGTTTTTCATATCAAGCTCTTGGAACTTGTTTCAGTCCATATAAGGCTTTGTTTAATTTAAAAAATGCTTAGGAAAAGTATCACTGTCAAACCTAGGGGGTTGTTCTACATAAACTTCATTTGCCAGTTGCATCCAATGGGTTCCCTTTGTTCTAGTTCTAGACCGTCCAGGGGAGCATTAGACTCTTCTGTTACGAGCTCATCATAGGACTCATCTTTGTTTGATGTATTCTAAGCATCATCCAATATCTATAAATGACTCATCCAGCTCTGATAATTCTTTATCAGGCTTACTGTCATTAAATTTCACATGGATTGCTTCTTCCACTACTAAGGTTCTAGAGTTATAAACTCTGTATGCCTTTGAAGTTTTAGAATACCCAAGCAATATTTCATTATAAACTTGCCAAGGTTGTCCTTAGTGTTCAATATGAAACATTGACATCCAAATGAATGGAAGTATGATATGTTGGGCTTTCATCATTTCCACACAATTCATAAGAAGTCCATTTCAGAATAGGTCTTAAATAAATTTTGTTCTATAAATCACAGGCAACATTCATTGCTTCATCCCGAAAGTACTTAGGAGTTGTGTTGTCATTCAACATGGTTCTAGTCATTTCTTGCAATGACCTATTTTTCCTCTCAACTACATCATTTTGCTGTGGTGTTCTTGGTGTTGAGAAGTTCTGAAGAATTTCATTCTCTTCACAAAACCTCTGAAAACTTTCATTTTCAAACTCTCCTCCATGGTCACTTCTGATTGAAGTAATGCATACTCCTTTTTCAGTTTAAACTCTTTTATAGAAGTTATAGAAGGCCTTAAAAGACTTATCCTTGTGGACTAAGAACATAACCCATGTCCATCTAGAATAGTCATCCACTATGACCAGTCTATACCTTTTACCACTTACAGAGGCAAATCTTGTTGGACCAAACAAATCAATATGTAATAGCTCAAGTGGTCTTATGGTTGAAACAATCTTTTTACTTCGAAAAGAATTTTTCACTTGTTTCCCTCTTTGGCATGCTTCACAAAGCAAATCATCCTTATATGACATCTTTGGAAGACCTCTTACAAGGTTATGCTTGTCTAACTTTGAGATTAATCTCAAGCTTGCATGTCCAAGTTTCTTATGCCATATCCAATTATTGTCTTTGATTGATACAAGGCATGACACATTTTGATCTG
Source organism: Pueraria montana var. lobata (assembly GCA_026413185.1). Classification (NCBI taxonomy): domain Eukaryota; kingdom Viridiplantae; phylum Streptophyta; class Magnoliopsida; order Fabales; family Fabaceae; genus Pueraria; species Pueraria montana. The sequence continues at coordinate 56,011,886 of CM048650.1, read as the reverse complement.
TTAGCTCACCAAGCTTAATCTTATACAGATTTCCTTGCCTCTTAGCAGTGAATAGTAAGGATCCATCACAATTTTTAACTATTTATTCATCATTTTTTAAAGCAACATCATATCCACTGTCACACAATTGACTTATGCTCAACAGATTGTGTTTCAAACCTTCAACATACAACACATTATCTATAGAGTAATAGGGAGGTATACCAATTTTACCTACACCAGTTATCATCCCTTTCTAATTCCCTCTGAAAGTGACTGTACCACCAGTCTTTGGCTTCAGGCTTTGGAACATAGACTTTTCTCCTATAATATGTCATGAGCAGCCACTGTCCAGGTACCATGACTAGGGTCTCCTTCCTATTGTCAAGCATATCTGCAACAAGATTAATTTTGTCTTTAGGTACCCAAATGGACTTGGGTCCTTTCTTGTTAGAGTAAGAGGCACTAGATGCTCCTCTTTTAGGCAGGTGTCTGCATTTGGATGTTACATGTCCAGGTTTCTATAGACTCATCATGAACAAACTTTTTCCCTCTATAGTTATGTCCTGATTTGTCATTGGGATTTCTATGATATTTCAAAAGCTTATCCAAGTTTTCAGTCCCATTGACAAATTTGGACAAATTCTTCTTTAAAGTATCAATCTCTTCATGAAGTTTCACAACATCATGTGGTTGATCTTTTAAAGATGAATATGCTTCAGATTTCAAAAGCATAGCATTTAGACTTTTGATTTCCTTTTTGAGAGACTCATTTTCTAACCAAAGTCTATTTTCCTTTTCTCTTGAGGTATCATAGGCTTTGTAAGCTTTAGCATAATTTGTCCAAAGATCATGTCTATTAGTTTTGAAAGCCTCATGTCCTTTGGACAGTTCTTTAAAACTTTTCTTTAAAGTCTTGTAAGCTTTTGAAAGCATGGAAGAGTTAGAAAGTAGTTCTTGATAAGCTTCTTGTAAAGATTTCAAATAATTAAAATCTACCTCTTCATCCTCAGACTCATTTTCTGAGCTTTCTATATTGGTGTTAGCCATTAGACACAGATTTACTTCTTCTTCATCCTCTTCTCCTAATGATGTATCATCCAGCTCTTCCAGGTTGACATCTGCCCTTTCTTTCCCTTCTTCTTGCCAGAGAACTTCTTCTTTTAGTCTTTACTTTTCTCAAGGTCAAGGCATTCAGACTTGAAGTGTCTAGGCTTCTTGCACTCATAACAGATGACTGGACTTTTCTCTCATTCTATATCATTATAGGCTTCTTTATATATATTTATCTGTGATTGCATGTTGTGTGTGGAGTGAGAAAAAATCCCTACACTTTTGGTAGAAGTGATTTGAGAAACCAAACACCTTACTCCTTGCTTCTTCTATGTGTATATATATGTGCATGCATACGTATGATGTAGCATTAGAGTTGTTGGTAAATGAAGACGAAGGGAGGGACTAACATCAATGCTACTGGAAGAACGCAGAGGAAGACACATCTAAAATGTTCGTAGGCATATTTGTGATCCATCCTAAGTAAGAAAAATGTACATAGTCAGTAGAGTCACTACTCTGGTTCGGGGAGTCCTTTTTGTAATGACCCGTTGTCATCACAAGACAACTTAACTACTATATTGCGAAAAGATTCCATTTAATTTAAAACTATTTATAAGTTATTTATGAAAATACGAGTAAATTTTTTTCGCGCGACATCACTAGTCATGCATAGGATTCATCATTCAAAAATATATCAACATACATAACTGCAACTGAAAATCATTCATACATAAAATACATAGATGTAAGGAGTGTAGATACCTAGCCTTATGGCAATATACAATTACCACATGCCACAAGTCAGATATATCTCAAAAGGTGCAAAATACATGTGTACCGGTAAAAATATGCCCATCAGTAAGTACATACATCAAAAGGGAAGGGTTATATATATATTACTGCTCATTCCCTACTAGTTGGCCACAACTATATATTATCCTTAACTAGAAACTAGGACAATATAAGAACAGGTAAGTAATAGAAGAAACAGATCTCATGTGACTTCAACTGTGAAGAGCTTGATCTGCTGGTAGTCCAATGTCTGCTCCCACGAAGAATTGCAATCATCATAGTCAAACACATACAAACAAACAACGCAAGGATAAGCTACAGGACAAACATACATTTCAAATAAAACATTAGATCCACATTAACATATTCACATAGGTAAATAATAACAACATGAAGTAAAATCCATTTCATTAGGACAATCACCAACATATCCTTAAACAATATGCCTAGTCATGCACTATATGCAGACATGACTCCATAGAGATTTTCACCAGCTGAGTGACACAGTCAAATCCCTTACCATAGTCCATCATTCGACCATTCTAGGAAATGTCATCACTGATCATGGAAAGAAATTAGTGGCTTTGTCAGGATAGGCTTACGTGGGTAATGGCTCACCAAGACACAAGAATTGTAGAAATCTAGACCTCAAAATGGAATCACCCATCCATCCTATCCCCTAGGCCCATTCCCCGACCCCACCAATCTTTTCGACACTATGTTGAGGGCTACACCCCACCCTCAACTTACGTGCCAACTCGTATCCACAGTCACCATCCACTGTGGATTCATGCATGTATGCATGTACAATCCAATACAACATATCCATAGTCATCATCCACTATGGTCAACAACAACATATCCACAGTCATCATTCACTGTGGACCCATGTACATAAGCATGTAAAATCCAACATATCCATAATCATCATTCATTGTGGACTTATGCTCGTACACGTGTAAAATTCCAACAACATATCCACAATCATCATCATTGTGGACTCAAAGTGAAAGAAAACATCAAAGTTGACCAAAGTTGACCAGACGCAACACTAGACACTCGATCTGGATGCAAATCACTAGACGCAAGTCATCAGATGCAAGTCTCTGGACGCTAGTCATTAGACGATAGTCACTGGACGCAAGTCTCTGGACACTAGTCGTCAAGTGATAGTCACCGAACGCACGCATCAGAGTTGACCAGAGTTGATCGGACGTACTCACTTGGTCTCTAGATGCTCGGTCTGCAGAATTGGACGTTGGGCAAAATCCTTAAATTTTTAACTTTTAAAATGGTTTGGAACACTTTGGAATTTTTCTAAAATCTCTTAAAACATTTGAAATAATGAAAATTATAGAAGTCATCTTTAAGACTTTAGAAAGAATAAAGAGAAAAGTAAAAGATAAAGGAACAATGTGACCTCTTGGGTCTTAAAATCAAAGCACCAACAAGTCTGTTTTCAAAAGAATAAAACCATAGGCAAATCAAGGAATTACAAAAGCTACAAATATCATTTTAGTAAGCAAGAATAAAAAACTGTCTTCAATACAAAACAGTCCACTTCTATGTTCAAAATCTCAATCCATTTCAAACATATTGTAGAAAAACATGATCTCACATTGTAACCCAATGGAAATATAGTTTTCAAGAAAGAAAATAATGATTTCCAATTCATTTTGTACGAAGAGAACCAAAACTTTCTAAAACATATCAAAAATCTTGAAAACAAATTTCTTCGCTGCATATGGGTCAGTTTCAAGGAAACTTTTGAAATAGAAATATGATGAATTAGAAAGCATTCCATACACCGTTAGAAACCTTGAAATGTCTATTTTCTGACTATATAACTCGTTTTTGAATACAATATTTGTAAAAATACAAAATTGGAAAATAAAGCACTATGTTCAGTCAAGCTTTACCAGACAGTACAGTCAACTTTAGAAATAATAACTCCTTCAATTCTCAACCTTTTTGGGCATTTCTGTATCCCCAAATGTCTATTTTCATGTCCAACAAACATAATTCAATTTTGTTCACCACAGCCAAAGTTATCATAAAAACACTAGCACATGTTCAGGCAAAATGCACTGGACGATAAGCATTTTGTACTCAACTATCATATACTCTCATTCCATCAACTCATATCACAAACAAATTATCACAATCATACTTCCAATAGATAACATACATCACAACATATTCATACACAAAGAATACATGAAAACTATAAGCTTTCCTTACCTCAAAGAGATGCTACAAAAATGAGAGATAGAGAGAGACAGAGAGAGTGCTTTTTGGATGGTGGAGTATGATGAACTTGGCTTCTTAGAATAAGGTCTTCTAGAAATCACCAGCGACGCAACAATAAACCATTTCCATAAACAAAAGGGCAAGATTTAGAAAAAGAAAGAACGGTTCTGTCATTAGGAAGAAAGAAAATGAAATATAGTCTTACCAACAAGTCACAACACTTAGCAAAATAGTGGAAACCAAACTTGCTTGAATAAACCTTGAATCTTTGGGATTATAAGAAGATTAAGGAGACAAAAGTTGAAATAAAAATGATGAGGATGAGCTACTGGACTCTCATGGTTGATTCTTAGAAAGAAAAATAGGAACTAAGTTTATGAGGACATTAATTTATAGAAGCAAATGACCTCATGTAAATTTCTTCTCTTCAAAGTAGTCAAATGAAGTAAATTAGCAAATAGTAAAATGGCCCTTGGCAGCAAACCATAAGCATTTTGGTCGGTAAAGGAGACAAGAATTCCACATCTTGAATTGGATACAAAACGTGTAGAATGTTGCTCCACACTTTCAGACAACGGGTCTTTTGTCTTTCGCATTAATTTTGGGTCAAGAAGCAAACTTCACAAAGGAAGCAAGCTGGACTCTCAATTTAATTCACACGGTTTTGTTCAGTTTGCATTAAGGGAGCCTTTGAAAATTTTGCCACAAGTACGTAGGAGTAAATTTTGGTAGGTGTACTTGTAGCTTTAGGTGAAAATATTAACGGGAAAGGTAATAAAATGCAAATCTAGCTAATTAGATTGCTAATAATAAATTGGTAAATGTGTGACTTACTAATTTTAATTTAGAACACCCAAGAAAAATTTAGAATGCCTCATGGAATTTTTCTAACTCCAGAAAAGCTCTCAAAATCACACTTTTTGAATTGTGCTAAAACATTATTTAATTTAATCAACAGTAACAAAACAACATATAAATTTCACAGGGACTTAATTATAATTACTAGAGACTAATCATAATTAAAATCCTTCACTCTCCTTGACTATTTTCTCACTTTCACAATATATTTCTTACACTGCCAAAGTGCAATGCAGTGTCGTTTTCAGTTAAATTCTCTATTGAAACTTACACAGAAAATTCACACATATTTATTAATTAAATTTTCTCATAAAATTAAATTTAATTATATCTTGTAATTATTTTTTAAACACTTTATCATAGATTAGAAAAATCATGATGTTACACTTTGTCTTGTACGAAGAATAGTTATTCGTGTCATGCGAACTTGATACTCCGGGGTTTTTTTTTTTTTTTTTTTATACTCCAGCTGTGTATGATCATATTGATATCAATGATGTATATTGCATTCATGTTTTGTTGATACACAAAAAGTAATTTAATTTGCCTTTTACATTCTGCTAGTAATAAGGTTTATATAGTAAGACAAAAATGTTTTCTCATAGTTTCTTCATGAAGCAAATAAATCCAATTTATTCAATACATGTTGGGAATAAAATCAATGTAACCAGGGGTATTACATTGAACATCATAAATATTGTTATTATATTATATATTTAATGGTTTCTAATTGTAATGGAAGTGAATTGTGACTAGTACTTTGCACAAATTTTATTTCCAATATTAGGAATTCAAGAATTGTTACTTTTAGAATGACTTTACTTGAATGTCATTCCTAACTCAAGGATTATTTTCTTAATTATGTAAAAAAATATTTTCTTAATTATTCTTATAGAAATACCTTATCAAATACCAAAAAAAAAAACTTAAATAATTTTCCTCTAGATACATAAAAATAATTATATTTTCATCTAAAACTTAACTTTAAAATACATTGCATGAAAAAAAATAAAACCATTTTATTCATTTACTATTTAAGAAATAATTTAAACCTAGTTTTAATAAAATAAATTTAATAAATTTAGTTCTAATATATTTATTATATGTTTAAGTAAAAGAATTTAATTTTATATATAAATATTAATCAATTTTTTAATATATGAAGTTATATGAATTAATTGTAGTAAATATATATTAACAAATTGGATTTAAAATACTTTTTCATATAAAATTTTTAATGTCATAATTTAAATATTAATAGAGGAAATTTTCTCATCTTCATTAAACTACTATCATGGACCCCCGAATATATATCACAGTCACATGCGAATAATAAGATGGGCAAAATGCCAAAATGCATGTAGCCACGTAACAGCTAATATTGCTCTCTCATTTTCTTGGTGGATTTTAAAGTTTTGCTACAACCTTCTTGTACCAAAGGGAAAAACAAAGACAATTATTGTATCTTCACAAAAACTCTAACCACGTGAACAGTACCAGTTAGAGAAATAATTCTTTAACTTAAAAAGGTCTTTAATTAAAATTAAATTAAGAGATGCAATTAACACAATTAATTAATTTAGTAACAAAGTTTAAATATTTTTTAATCCATAAATAAAATTTACTTTTTAATTTGACGACCTTCACATGAAAAGAATGTTTGTAAACTGAGTTCCTTATAACCAACAAATGTTTTCTAAATGATTTATACATTTATCTCTCTCTCTCTCTCTCTCTTTAAATGGTCACATTGAGATTCGAACTTATAACATCGTACATATTACTCCAGTATCTTGCCACTGCTAGACCAACCCTAATAGTTGTACATTTATCTCATGTTATAACCTTTTTTCTTGTAGTGTCGGGAATTATTATACCTAAACAATTTTCTAAACCCTAATCCCACACACACATATATATCGGGTCAACCCGAAGATTTTATGGGCCCAAAGTGAAACAATAAATAGGACCTTTTTGTATTTAAGTATTTGAAAAAGTAAATATATATTATACTCTCTTGATCCCAAATTCACTTATGTTTACCATTGAAAAAAAAATCATATTAACTTATGTTCTCGGTTTTAAATGAGATATTAAAACATCTATTCCAATTTTGTCCTCTAATAAATATTGTTGTCTTGAAAGACTTAATAATACATTTATTGAAATTAAGAAAGAGAATAAGGATATTTTAGTAAAATTGTCCTTTAATATATATTATTTTCTTGCAATATCTCATCTAATAATTTTACCAGAAAAACTAAAAATTAATTACAAAATTTTTTAATCAGATAATTAAATTTTAATTAAATAAATTAAAATAGAAATTATTTTCTGAATAAATAGAAATGAATTTAATTACCTCCCTAAATTACTAAGGAGGTCTAACTCAATTGGTTGCGCAAAGTGTGAGTTGTTGTAAACTCCCTGGTATCTGTCTTCAATTCCTACATATAAAAAAAAATTACCTCCCTAAATTTACTTTATGCAAGACAATGAATATTACAAGTCTCAACTTTCATGGTCCCCAAATATTAAATGAAGCCAGAAGACTGTTTCCCTCGTGGGTATATAATTTATTAGCTTGGGGTAGTCTGCCCCTTTTGGCCACCAGAAAAAACAAAAATGTGAGGCCAGAACCTAAAGACTATCATGGCCCCCAAATATTACAGTCGCTTCAAAAGGTATAGATGTTCTATATGTTCCTTTCTCTTCACCCTTATCAATTATGATGGCTTAATTTAACTACATGCTACCATGCATAAAAGGTATAGATGCTCATATGTTGTTTTTTTTTTAAAAATTTATTTTATTATTAAATCATAACAATCGGATTCCATTTTCAATTTGAAATCCCTTAATTTTTTTGTGTGTCAAAATCCCTTAATCTACTCTAATTGTTTATTTTTTTCTATTAACTTTCAATTTGAAATCAATTTTTTTTGGCACAAAAAAAATCTGATGTCTTTTTCATTCTTTATTTTGCTTATATGTTCTATAAAAAATATTCTAATAATTTTTTAATTATAGTGGTAAATTAAAATTTAAAAGATCTTTCATGTAGTTCTTTTTATTTTGATTTTTTAATTAGTCGTTGGTTGGTACAAACACTATTTGCATAACATTATATTCAAAATAGAGATTTGAAAGCTCAATTTTCTTCAGGAGACTAGAGGCAAATGTTAAGTGCATGCAATGTGCATTTTGATTTGAGGAGTGCAAAATCATCTTAAGTAGCTTCAATATTTAACTTTTTGTATTTCAAAATATTCATGTTGCAAATATCTATTTTATTTTACTTTTATAACTATTTTTATATTTAATAAGACTTACTTTTATAAATTATCGTAAACTTAAAGTCAAAATCCTAGCTAATTCAATAGGGAATATATATGTACAAGACCACATTAGCTATCGAGGGAGAAAATGTTTAGTGGATAGTTTTGGTGATAATGTGGGGTTATCATTTGAAATATATAAGAGATTTTAAAATAATAATTTGATGAATAATGGAATCTATGAATTATTAAACTTGATTTATATATTTTAAGAACTTATTATAAAAATTGTCAATATGTTTTTTTAGGAAAAATAAGCTAAATTAAGAACTTATTTCTAATTTCAGCATAAACAATTTTCAATTGTTCTTTCTTTTATGATGACAATAAATAAGGTATACTCTTGAACATGTTAGATTTAAGGATTTTGGAGATATACATGATGAAATCATAACTTAGAGGTTGTTTGACTATAACAAACTAAAATAGATTAATGTTGTTATATCATATTAATTTTTATGAAAATATTTTTTTATTCTTTTCAAGTTTTAATTTTTTTAAATAATAAAAGATATTACAGTCCTACGAATAATTTGCTTTGTGCATCGTACAGGAAAATGCACTAGTATAATTTATTAGCTTGGGGCTGGGAAAAAGACAGGAAGGCGAACAAATTATTATGCAGATGGGGTTGGGGGGGGGGGGGGGGGGGGTTGGGGGTGCAATAAGTGGTTCACAAATGAGCTTTATGCAGCTCATAATTAAGGTGCTGCATTGTAAAATAAATTATGCAGATTTTTTTTTTTATCAAGATGAAGGTAACAGACACGTAAATTATATCTGGGTAATTCCTTTAGATTGGAGATGTGAAAGCAATGAGTAAAACAAAAATTCAGGTTCAGATATGAGAGCTAGCGGGAAGAGAGAAATAAATTAAAAAGTAGGGAAAAGAGAAATATGTGATAGTAAGTCTGATTTTAAAAGATCGTGGGACAATCTAAATTGAATAGAGAGAGAATATGTCAATAGATAAAATCACAAAATTATCCTTTAGTTTAAATACATTTTTAGTCCTTGCAATTTAGCATTTTTTGCTTTTTGTTCTTGCAATTTTTTTTAGTCCTTGCAAATTATGTTTGTTTTGTTTTTCGTCCTTATAGCGGTTTAGATAGCGCTTTTTTCACTGTTAAAAGCATTATCTAAACTACTTTAAGGACGGAAAAAAAAACAAACATAATTTGCGAATACTAAAACAAACAAAAAATTACAAGGACAAAAAGCAAAAAAACACTAAATTGCAAGGACTAAAAATATATTTAAGCCTAAATTATTTTTTAAAAGAAAGATTTGGGTTTTCGTCTATAAGAAAAGGTGTTGATTGCTAACTTACTCCTTCTTAAAAACTAGTGGGAGTAAGTTAGCAAACCCCTATATATAAATAAGTAAAGAAGTCTGAGCGGAAAATTCTTATGCAATTGAGTGGGAAAATTTTAGAATTTTTTTTATCCATTTTTAATTCATAAAACTATATAAATATAGTAATTAAGGTCATTAGAATAAATATACATTCTGATTTGAAATAATTAAATTAATTATGATCAACTCAACTAACGTTGGATGACACAAGTGGTAGCGACTTGTGTCCCTTAACCAAGTTGTCCAGGGTTCGAATCTTGTTCTTGGGTGTGGAATAGACCATGATGGGAAGGGAACACCCACCTTGTGTGCCCTCACATAGATATTGATAAGTAAAAGAGCAAAAAATTTAAAGGATAAAGAATAAAAAAAATTAGAGAAGATTGTGATTAGTAAAAGAAATCAATTAATTAAATTTGAATTAATTAAAGGATTAAAGTAAATATTTAACAAATTATGGTAAGAAATTGAGAGAAAATTGTGATAAATAAAAAAAATCTACCAATAAGTAAATAAGTTCTTGTGTCTGGTTTTCTATAATAAAATTGATTTTCTGTTTAAAAAAGTAAATAAGTAAAACTAATTAAAAGAAATTAAAACCAATAGAAACCATTTTTCGTTATCGTTATGATAGATTTAAATCAATTTAAATTTTGATTAAAGGATCAATAATAGTTAATGAATCATTTAGAGAATAAAAGATCATAAAATAAACGAGAAAACATTCCAGTAATTAAAAGAAATCACTTAAAATTAAAATTAATTGAAAAAATAATGTAAATAATAAAAATTTTCCAGTAAGGAATTTAGAGGAAAGTAAAAGAAATCAACCAATCGTAATTAATTAAAAATAAATTTTGACACATGCAATGCACGAGATAAACAGAGAGTTTGAGTATCTTTATTTGAATTTTTTTATTTGACGGTAAAAATAGGCATAAATGTCTACTAAAGAATATATCAACTTTTACTTGATTTTTTTTGTATCTAACTGCTGCATGAAGTTTATCTTAAATGTGATTTTCTTTTGTTTAATAGAACTAAACAATTGAACAACATTTACTAAGAATATGTTTGAAATATGCAAAACCACAACATAATCAATACATCAAATGTAGTATTTAACTTGCGTATAAACATACTTCATAAAACTGAACTGTATATTTAACCTGTGTTACTCACTCAATGTGATTACCCCAACTGTGAAAGTAGGCATAAACAATTTCCAAAGAGTGTGACAAATTTTACTTGAATTTTATTTTTTGTATCCAATTAACGCCACAATTTTATCTTAAATGTGATTGCCTTTATTTAATAGGAATTAACTATTTAGAAACATATATTAAGAAAATGTTTGAAATATACAAAACAACAAAAGGATTAATATATCAAGCTAGCGTAGTATTGAACCCATGTTATTCACCCAATGTGATTTGCCCAAGTGTGAAAATAGGCATAAATAATTGTCAAAGAGTGTGACAAATTTTACTTGAATTTTATTTTTTGTATTGAACTGACGCCACAATTTTATCTTGAATGTTATTATCTTTATTTAATGGAACTGAACAATTGAGTAACATTTACTAAGAATATGTTTGAAATATGCAAAATCACAACAGAATTTATACGTCAAACGTAGTATTTAACATGTGCCTAAACATACATAATAAAATTGAAATGTATATTTAACCTGTGATATTCACTCAATACGAGTACCACCCCTATGTTTTGACTCCGAATGGCGTGTCGGAGGGATGAAAGTTGTTTTCCCAAAAGGCATAATCGACTCCTTTGGTATATAGGAGATGGATAGTTGTTGTTGGTGGTGGTGAAAACCTTACTCAATTCTTTGATCCCTTCATCGATTAAAAAAAATTTGAGAAGCAAAAGTATCAATCACCTTTACTACCATTTTCATTATCATATATATATATATATATATATATATATATATATATATATATATATATATATATATATATATATAAGTAAAACACAACTAAAACCAATGCTAAGGCAACTTAGTTCCACCCTTTATATGAAAAAGGTATTTTTCCAATGTTGATTCTCCAAAATTTCTATTCTAGCGCTTACAAAGTTAATTTTAAGATTTCTTTTCTTTAAATTTTATCTCTGAACAATCTATCAACAATTAAAAAAAATAGATCTTAATCATAAAAAAAAGGGTATTTCTAGGTCAATATGATTAAGTGAATTTTATTTGCGCATATGTTTAAAATATATTCTTCAAGGTATGGGTATCAACCCTAATTAACACGTATTGAAAATTTACCTTTTTCTTTCTCTGTGTTTATATTTTTTTTTGTGATGTGTTATTTTATTATTGGTTGTATCCAATAGCGGTACATTGAGTACGTCTCTACAAAGTTTTAATTTTAATGAATATGGTCAAAAATTAAATCTTAACTAACATGCATAAAGGGCATAATTATTTTCCATAAGATTAACAATATTATTATATATACATAATCTTATCTCCATATTCATAAATTTTTTTATTTTAATTTGTAGGTTCAAATATCCACAAATCTCTATTTTTATAATTAATATTAGTCATTTCATTCTTTTATGGTAGAAAAATATTTTTCTAAAAAACTAATAATTACAAAGTGTACTATAAAATATTTATTATTAACTTTTCTATTAACATATATATATATATATATATATATATATATATATATAGAAATGAAAATATATTTATAAAGACAATATTTTTTAAAACAAACATTTATATAAATTAAAATTATACAAGACATATGTGAATATAAAATTGTTTAAATATATGTTAATATTATATTGATTTTGATATATTTTTTAAATATTTATGTACATATCTACTAATTTATACATATATAAAATTTAAAAATAATTAAAAAATTATAAATTATAAACTTAACACAATGAACGGGTCATTAAGCAAGTTAATTAAGATAATTATGAATAAAATGATTTCATGATTTGAAAATTTAAATTGATAGTAATATTATATATTCTCTTTAAAATTAATTGATGGAAAAACATATATTCTTAGTTAATGTGATGAATATAATGAATATAATATTTTATTTACTTTATTGTGACATATTTAAAATGTTGAAACTATGCAATTAACTAAAAAGAATGAGTATGTTAATGGAAAATCAAAATAAAATAAAAGAAGTTTATATATATATATATATATTTTTTTTTATAGTTTTGATACTTCTTATTTGTTTTTTTTATAATACATATACATTAAAGTTGTAACATTTTCATAAATATACATAAGAAATAAGAATATTTTAAATAACGTTAATTAATATATTATTGATTGTTCATAAACAAATTTTATATGTTTGTAAAAGTTATATTTTTCTTTGTACATTTATAACTTTGAAATTTTATTTTAAATATGTTAAATAAAAATAATATTGTGCACTAATATTTTATTTTTAACATATTACGTGCATTTTTCTCAAAAAAGAAATATTATACTTTTTTTAAAATATAATTATTATACGAGTATTTATTATGATTCAAAATTTTAGCAATTCCAACAAAGAAAAGGTTATATGATCAACTCAAATATTAACACATATGTTTACATTATTTTTCATTTCCATCGTTTCTTTTTAGAATAGTCAATTACATATTCTTGTATTCATTTTATTTGATTTTAATGAAGGGATAAATATAAACAAGAAATACAAGTTCATTGAAAATTTTATTGTTTCTATTAGATAACTTTATATGTTTTTCATTTCTCTTTGAATATTTTTCCTTACATATTTTATCTAATATTTAGTATTAAATTTTGTAGATATTATTTTACAATATTTTGACATTCAATTATCGAAATGACATGAGGAGGGGTTGATCCTTATGCTTCAAAATCAATGATTAAGTGGTTTTAATTTATTTGTACATATGTTTAAATATATTCATCGAGGTAGCGGTACCCATCCAAATTAACATGTACCATAGAAATTATCCTTTAATGATGTGTCATTTCACTGTTGATTGCGTCCAATAATGATGTATTCAGTATGTGTCTATCAAATTTCACAGTGAATGTGATCATTAATTGAATCCTAACAAACATGCTTAAAAGACATAATTATTTTCTATACTTAAGGATAAAAAAATGTTGTACGAAAGTAGAACTAAAAATGATTTAAAGCAACTTGTAATTATGATTTTTTAGAGAAAAAAAAAATTACAAAGCGCAATATAAAATATTTTATATTTTATATTAAAATTATGTATATATTTAAGTTGTATACAAATGCAAATATATTTATAAAGTAATAGTTTTTAAAAACAAACATTTATATAAATTAAAATGATACAATACATGTATAAATATAAAGTTATTTTAAAATATGTCAATCAATTCTTAGGAAATCCTGGAGTTCCCAAATCAGAGATGTAATAATAGCTGGTATAACTTATATTGTTTCTACCATTTGGTACTGTCGAAATCAGGCCAGGTTCCACAACAGGTCCATCAATCTTACAACAGCAACAAATTTGGTGTTGGCTCAAGTTCGCTTGGCAGGAGAGATTAGCAAGGGAACCATGTTCTCTGATATCTATGAATTTAAAATCTTGAAAAGTTTTAAATTAGATGTGCGTCCTGGGAAGGCCCCTGTTGTCATCCAAGTTGATTGGCATCCGCCTAAGTGTAGTTGGGTTAAATGCAACACTGATGGGGCTGCAAACGGTGCGCCTGGAGCTGCTGCTTGTGGGGGTATATTCAGAGATAGTAGTGCTGCTATTATGGGCTGTTTCTCTGTCAACCTTGGTATCAGCTTTGCTCTTAATGCTGAACTAATTGGTGCTATGACAGCAATTGAACTTGCCAACCAGAAAGGTTGGCTTAATCTTTGGTTAGAATGTGATTCTCTGCTTGTTATAAAGGCTTTCAAATCTCCTAGCCTAGTTCCTTGGAGAATTAGAAATAGGTGGTTAAACTGTATAGACATCACTAGTAGGATGAACTTTAGATACTCCCATATATACCGTGAAGGCAACTTTTGTGCAGATAGACTGGCTTCTCATGGTCTTAGGATACAGGGTTTTTTTTGGTGGGATCTTCTCCCGAGTTGTATCCGGGTAGATTTCTTTCGGAATAGATTGGGTCTTCCGAACTTCAGGTTCAAATGATTGCTCTCATGGGTTTGGTGGATGCCCCCCCATGTTTTGTAACTCTTTACTTTCTTTATTTTATGAATTCATAGTGTGTGGCTTAGGCTATTATTATTTGCAGTGCCAACCTAGTTGGGATTGCAATTAGTATTGGTTCCTTTGCTCACATTTTCAGCCAAAAAAAAAAAAATATATGTCAATATTTATAATTATTTTTATATGTTTTTTACATATTTATATAAAGAGTTTAATGGTGATGCACTGATAGCGTAAAACTAATTTATACAGTCATCCAATCACAAATCACCGTTGGTATGACTTTTAAGATAATTTTTTAAAAGTCAACAAACTTATCATACATGGTAGGTTGTGATTGGATGACAGTGTAAAACTTTTTACAATGCTAGTGCATAGCCCTTTTTCTGTTATATATAAAATTTAAAAATAATTAAGAAATACATAAAAAAAATATAAAAATACAAATGTTGTGTATTATAAACTCAACACTCGTATAAGGCATGGATTGTTATGCTAGTAATATGAACATTTACATTTAAGGTATTGAAATTTTAACATGAATACTTATATTTAACTAAAACATAATTTTGGTCGTACTTTGGAGAAAAGTGTATTAATAATCAAATTAATAATAAGAGTAAATATATATTTTGCAATGCAGATAAATTTATATGGTTTATTAATATGTTGTTGGTTTGAGTCGTGTGGATGGGGAAAATGTGATTGGGAGAGGAGACATCAATCAGATTTTCTGGTAGAAATTAGTTACTAATAAAATTTTGGATATTCTACATCAATATCATGGTGACTTAAAAAAATTATACGGCTCATATAGCATTTGAAATATACTCCTAACTTATTTTTTTTCCATTTTTACCCTTATTTTTTTCATAAAATTTCTTCATTATCTTTTTTATATAACTTTCTCGTTCTCATCCTTATATAATATCATTTTCATATAATAAAAATAATTAAATTATAATATAAATCGATTTATATTAATTTATCTAATTTATTGAAAATATTTAAAATTACAGTTTAACTAAAATTAGTATCTGAATTTTCAAGGTAATAAATATTTAGAATAAATTAAATCATAAAGTGATAATTATTTAAATATATATATATATATATAATTATGAAAATTTAAGTTGTAACCAAATAATTAAATGTCAATTTATACTTATCAACTAATTAAATAACTATTTTACTAAATATTTTAATTGAATTAATTAATTTATTAATGATCAACTTTTTATTTTTAATTAACTTTTCAACTTTCATTTAAATTATCTAATAATTTTACAATAATAATTACACAAATTAATGAAATAATTTTTTATCAGATAAATAAATTTTAGTTAAACCAACTTTTAAATTAATCTATTAAAATAGAAATTAAGTATTTTTATTAGTAAATTGAATTTAAGTTTTTTTGTTGAATAAATAGAAATTAATTAATTTAATAACATCCCTAAATTTACACTATAAGGGACAATAATAATCATGTAATATATTTAGTACAATAATACGTTTCTGGCATGCCAGCGTGATGGTCCCCAAATATTATTGATGGTCCCAAATACTAATCATGTAATGTAATAAGGCAAGAAAATGGGTACAACCAAATCTACATCGTATCAATTATGATGGCCACCAAACATCACGTACTGTTTGTTGCAGAAAATAATAGACAAAAAAATATACGAAGTATTCATTATGATTTCGGTCAAATCCTTAGATTTACAGTTTCATGTTTCAACATTTCAATTAACCAATGAAAAAAATAGATATGTAGTAGTGTGAAATTATGCACTTTTTTCCATAAGAAATTGAAGTATTAGGGTGTATTTGGTAGGAAAAAAAAATTCTCTTTGAAAATTATAATTACTGGGAATAGTGACTTCTGTGTGAGTCATGATGGAGTCATGATTCCCATAAATTACTGGGAAGCAAATATTTTTACTTTCTATCCTAATTGAATTTTCTAGAAATTTTTATTATTTACCACATTGAATTATTTAATAAAAGTAACGTGATATTTTTACTGTAGTGAAACATTTTTCTTAACTTAGGAAAGTTAGATTTTGATCTTCCAATAGGAATAATTTTGTACAAAATATATAGGTACAACACATTTCCGAAACATAATGTTTTCTATGAATGTTATATTTAAAAAAAAAAAAACAAATCAAACATGTGTTGGTGTAAAATATCTAGTGCACCAAAAAAAATATCAGCCATAGTGTCAGCTAACACTAGTCAATTTCCACTTAAGCGATTAACTCAAGGATGAGATTATATTCCTTCCTTTCTCAGGTTCCTGATCCACTCTAAAGAGCTTTCCAACAGTTGTGAATCTAAGATTTCTATACTAGACATTTGCTGTAAATGACTGAATATAAAGACTCGAAAGTAAAAGAAAGCACTTAAAAACGATGGAAGCAGTATCCCTAAAATCTAGGAGATAATGGTTTACATGATTTCTACCACTTATCCTTTCTGGTCATTGCCTCCCATGTCTCTTAATTACCTATTCTAGTCTTATTATTGAACGATGAATTAAATGCCTTGTTACTCTAGTTTTATTATTCAATGACTGAATTAAATGACTTGTTATTTATTTTAGTTTTATTATTTAGACTGTATTATTCTAATTTAATTAGTGATCTTTAATTAGTGATATTCCCCCCCCCCCCCCCCCCCCCCCCCCCCCCTCACTTTCACGTTTCTCCCTGTGAATTTTTGGCGCAGAGCAGAACTGTTTACCTGACTAGTGAACTGCCAGGGCAATTGACAAGGTTAGTTGGATAAATCTTTGGTTCTTATTTTTAATTATGTGTTTAGATCATGGAATGAGGAAAATAAATAAAGAAATGAGAATCATTAATGCTGCTGAAAATGGCCAAATAAAAAATAAAGGAAAAATTAATGTTGTGGAATTAAGTATATGTCAATTTTAAAATAACATGGAGAGTTGTAGTACAACTTAAAATGTAATGCTGCTCGTGAGTAACCTACTACCACTCCTTTGTTGGTTGGCATTTAATTACTTGTTGATGGCTTTTTTACTGTTAATTTCCCTGTAAGTTGTGAGTGTTATCTAAACTTTTTGAACTTTTATTGATGAATCGTCATCTTTGTTTCTGGAATATATTTTTGGAACTATTATCCACATAACTTATTTTGTGGAGTTTTGGGTTGGGTATATATTTTAAGTTGTACTAAATATATTTTGATATAGTGAACTCTTATATTATATAATATCCTACTTAATTACTCCTACATATGAATATCGTTGGATTTGATATGTGAAGTTCTATGGATTTTACTTGAAAATATTTTATAGATATTTTTTATTTGAAAATATTCTTTTCTTAAAAAAAAAAAAATATTCTTCTATAATGTGCTTCCATGAATGGAGAACTTAGTAGCTAAATTAGAGATAACATTAACCAGGGAAGCCAACTTGATGGTTCATAGGACAGCTGTGGAAAATAAGCTTGCAAATTTGAGAGTCATTTACTAAAACCTCTCGAGGAACTAGTTGAAGCCCTTGATAAATGGCCCATGAGGAATGCTAATGTCACACTCTCTAACACACTCTCTTAAACACTCCCCCAACTATTGGGTCACACACTTTTTAAAATTCTCTACTTGGTAACCGGTTCTTCCTATTTCTCTCTATTATGATGTTTTTAATTTAATTTAATTTTTTATTATTGAATCAGCCAATCAGATAAGGAACCCAAACCCTTATTCAAAAAAAAAAACTGAAACCCCGAAAAACAATTGTTGGGGCTTCTCATGTCGTCGGAAACCTGCCTCCAGAGCAGCAAGTCAGCAACGCCATCCTCCTCACCGAAACATCGTCGTCTAAGGCTCTACCAGGAGAGCGGCAACGCCGATACTAAAAATCATTGTTCACCGACACTCCTCATGTGCCTTGACTTCGCCACCATCCCCCTGGATTGTTGCTAAGATTTGTATTTTATTGTTTGAATTTGTTATTGGTTTCAGATTGATCTGCGAAGTCGTAGTCGTGGAGCATCTCATCTGGGTTTGGAATTTTTCTTAAGGAGCAGGGATTTTTTATTTCCGTTGCTGGGTCAATAAACAGGGTGCTTACAAATTTAGGTTTTGAATTCTTTAAGTATTATCATGATATTGTTGATTTAATATTGCGGGTGAATTGCCAAGGGTTGTCAATGGAGACTATGTCAAGGTGTCTTCTCACAAAGTTAAATTTTAGGCATTTTATTGTATTCAATTGGTTCATGAAGTTAGTATTGTAAACATATATTTCTTTTATTTTTCTTTATCAATCTACTTTTAAAACAAAATTTATTTCTATTTAAATCTTGAAGATGTTATCAATTATTATTATTTTAATTATATCATTATATTAAAATTTGAAAAATTTATTTATTTATAATAATTATTAAAATATAATAATGCAAGTTAGGTTAAAAATAATAAAAAATTACTATGAATAAAAATATTATTTATATTTAAAATTAATGTTATTTTGATAAAAATAAATAAAAAAGAATAAATCACATCATTGAAAAAGATGAAAGTAATAAAAAATAATTTCCTAAAAACAATTAATGTTTTATTTTTGTAATATCTAGTGTTTGAAGTGCGTATACTAACATTATTTTGTAACTTTTACATTTTCAATAATTGAGATGAAGCAAAAAGTTTAAACCAAAGGGTCTCACAATAAATAAAAACAAGAATATTATTTTATGAAAATTAATTTTATAATTAATATTCATAATTTTTAAAGAAATTATTTAGTTAATATATATTAAAGTTTTACTAAATAGATAAATGCTAAGTAATAATACCTCATTAATTTTTTTGTCAAGATGTAAATGTTTTTTTTCATTTTTAATTCATAAAATGTTTAATCATTTTAATTAAGATAATTATGAATAAAATGATTTCATGATTTGAAAAATTAAATTGATAGTAATATTATATATTCTCATTAAAATTAATTAATGGAAAAAATATATATTCTTGGTTATACCAAATTCAAATTAAGAAATATTGCAAAATTTATTTTAATTTCATAACATATATATAATCAATTATCATGTGATGAAAATAATGAATAGAATATTTTATTTACTTTATTGTAAAATATTTAAAATGTTGAAACGATGCAATTAACTAAAATGCATGAGTATGTTATATGGAACATCAAAATAAATAAAGAAGTTTATATTTATTTTTGTACAGTTTTGATACTTCTTATTCGTGGTTTTTTTTTTTCATAATACATATACATTAAAGTTGCAACATTTTCATAAATATGCATAAAAAATAAGAATATTTTAAATAAAGTTAATTAATATATTATTGATTGTTCGTAAACAAAATTTATATGTTTGTGAAAGTTATATTTTTCTTTGTACATTTATAACTTTGTAATTGTATTTTAAATATGTTAAATAAAAATAATATTATGCATTAATATTTTATTTTTAACATATTATGTGCATTTTTTCTCCAAAAAGAAATATTATTCTTTTTTTTAAATATATGTATTATACAAGTATATATTATTATTCAAATTTTTAGCAATTCCATCAAACAAAAGGTTATATATGATCAACTCTAATATAAATACATATGTTTACATTATTTTCCATTTCCATCGTTTCTTTTTAGAATAGTCAATTTTTTTTAAGCAAAATAAAATATATTAAAGAAAAGAAAAAAGAAAACAAGAAATCATGGGGGGACCAAACCAAAACCCATGAAAATAAAGCAAGAGGAGCTATAGCTAGGAAAGCCTAAGCTATTTTTGTAAACTTCCTCCAAGCAAATGAAGTAACAAACACCAAAATGATTGTGCAGCTGCACACCACAGCAACCAAAGAAAACTATGTCTAAAAGAAAAAGATCTGTCCTATATAAGCTAATAACGCCATCTGATATAGAAAAAAAAAAAAAAACTCCTTAAAAACTATCAGAGAAAGAACTGTAGACAAAGAGTCTATAAGGTGGCATCAAAATATTATCTCAACTTCTGAAAATGAGAAGGCGCAAGCAGAATTATGTCTTCTTATTTTTGGCTAACCTTTTTCTCTGTGTTTTCGAATTGTTAGCAGTGGCTGTAGAGAGGTTGTTGTTTGCTGCCATATCTGTTTCTTCATCTTGTTCATCACCCCAAAATTTTGAAAGGATTTGAAGGTCTTTTTGAACAACTTCTAGAAAGGATGAAATAGAGCCAACTTGTTGTTGCTTCCCTATTGTTTTCAGTTTCTGTTTTTAATAATTAGAAAGAACTAATTGGAAGTTCTAAGAGTTGCCACTCTCATCTTCTGCGTTAACTGAATTTGATATATCCTCTTCTGAATTATTATCAATCATATCTGCCCAGCACTTGGATAAGGCTATGATGTCGTTGTGAACTAAAGGTTGCAAAGCATAATCTTGTAACGAAACATTAATAGAGAGACCAGCCGCTGTATCCGGTGCGACAACAATATCCTGCACTTCTCCTGAGTTAACATGAGTGCACAAACTTGATGGAACAACTTCAATGTGCTCATTGATAACTTCAGTAGCCTCAGAGTTAGGTTGATTTTCCGATGCATTGATTTGTTCTGTGCCAAAGGCAAAATGCTCTGGGGACTTTTGTCGAACAGTTGAGGGGTTAGACTAAACATTTGATTCAGTTGATTTGCTGGGAAGAATACAATTTTCAGATGAGTTCCCCGAAGAGTGAACTTGATTACCAGGATGCAATGACTGATTTCCATTGTGTGGCTTATGTTTCTGATGAAAACTTTCCTTCTTACAGTGCTCCAAACCATGTCCAATAGTTTTACAGAAAGTGCAAAATGGAGGAAGCCTCTCAAACAAAATGCCCACAAAGAAACCAAAGGATTCCCTCTCCACCAAAATTTCAGAGTAAAGTTTCGCAGATAAATCCAAATCAACAAGAACTCTAGCAAAATGCCCTAATGTTCTGTTTTTGGTGGGCAGGTTAAGAGCAATTGTATTCATTTTAACTTATACATGTACTATAACAATTTAACTTATACAAATGTTTGTTTTTAAAAACTACTACTTTATAAATATATTTGCATTTGTATACAACTTAAATATATACATAATTTTAATATAAAATATAAAATATTTTATATTACGCTTTGTAATTAGTTTTTTTTCTTCTAAAAATCATAATTTCAAGTTGGTTTAAATCATTTTAGTTCTACCTTCATACAACATTTTTTATCCTTAAGTATAGAAAATAATTATGTCTTTTAATCATGTTAATTAGGATTCAATTAATGATTACATTCACTGTGAAATTTTATAGACACATACTCAATACACCATTATTGGATGCAATCAACAATGCAAACAACATCATTCACTGTTCTATTTTTAGAATAGTCAATTACATATTCTTGTATTCATTTTATTCGATTTTAATGGAGGGATAAATATAAACAAGAAATGCAACTTCATTGAAAAATTTATTGTTTCTATTAGATAACTTTATATCTTTTTCATTTCTCTTTGAATATTTTTCTTACATATTTTATCTAATATTTAGTATTAAATTTTGTAGATATTATTTTACAATATTTTCACTTTCAATTATCTAAATGACATGAGGAGGGGTTGATCCTTATGCCTCAAAGTCAATGATTAAGTGGTTTTAATTTATTTCTACATAAGTCTAAATATATTCATCGAGGTAGCGGTACCCACCCAAATTAACACGTACAAAAGAAATTATCCTTTAATGATGTGTCATTTCATTGTTGATTGCATCCAATAATGATGTATTGAGTATGTGTCTATCAAATTTCACAGTGAATGTAATCATTAATTGAATCCTAATTAACATGCTTAAAAGACATAATTATTTTTTATACTTAAGGATAAAAAATGTTGAATGAAAGTTGAACTAAAATTATTTAAACCAACTTGAAATTATGATTTTTTAGAAAAAAATAATAATTACAAAGCATAATATAAAATAATATTTTATATTTTATATAAAATTATGTATATATTTAAGTTGTATACAAATGCAAATATATTTATAAATTAATATTTTTTTAAAACAAACATTTGTATAAGTTAAAATGATATAGTACATGTGTTAATATAAAATTATTTTAATAAATATCAATATTTATAATTTTTTTTATATATTTTTTACATATTTATATCCATATATGCTAACATATATTTATATAAAATTTAAAAATAATTAAGAAATACATAAAAAATATAATAATATAAACATTGTATATTATAAACTCAACACTCGTATAGGGCACAAATTATGATGCTAGTAATATGAACATTTACGTTTAAGGTATTGAAATTTTAACATGAATACTTATATTTAACTAAAACATAATTTTGGTCGTACTTTGGAGAAAAGTGTATTAATAATCAAATTAATAATAAGAGTAAATATATATTTTATAATGGAGATTTCAATTTATGTGGTTTATTAATATGTTGTTGGTTTGAGTCGTGTGGATAAAAAAATATGGTTGGAAAGGGAGACACCATTAAAGGTGGTCAATCAGATTTTTCAATAGATATTAGTTACTAATGAAATTTTGGATATTCTACATCAATATATAATGGTGACTTAAAAAAATTATATGGTTCATGTAGCATTTGAGATATACTCCTAACTTTTTTTTTCCATTTTTACCCTTATTGTCTTCATAAAATTTCTTCTTTATCTTTTTATATAACTTTCTCATTCTCATTTTTACTGTAGTGGGTCATATTTACTGTAACATCCTGAAATTTTAATATAATTAATGTTATTTAAAAGATTAAATTGCTATGAGATTTAGTATAAAAAAATCATTAGTATAAGAATTTATTTGAATTAAAAGGATTGAATTATTATGATATAATATGATATTATATTTAGAATGTTGTATCATGATATGTTATTTGAATTGATTATGATATATTTTATTTGGATTGAAATCTTATCTTAGTATATTATATTGTTTGTGATATTTGTACTATATTTTATTGAAATAATTGAATTAAAATATTACTATTTAGTTACTATATATTAAATATTATTGAGTTAAATAGTGACTTTATCAATAAAAAGATTAGGTGATTAATACAAGAATTGTTATTATCTAACAACTACAAAAGAATGCAAAAGATAATTAATATAGTAATGATATAATATTATATATCTAGTTTAGATAAAATATTCATTATATATAATGTAAATTGGTCCTCGATAACGATTTAAATCTTATTATGTTCTATCTTAATATATCTTGAAAGAAAAGAAAATAGTAGATAATGCTAATAATGATATAAATCTAGATAATAAAGTAGAAAAAGATAAAGAAAGATTTGATAGGTCAAATATGCTAAAATAAATCTTATGCTATCTAATCTTAATCACGTACAACTGCACTTATATAAGGATAGACAGTTTCCTTTCCTAGAATTACATAGTTAGTATCTTAGGAAACAGAAAATTAGTAGATAGTTTGAGGACTCGGGAGAAGAAGACATAGAGTGAATCTTGTTGACGTAGTAGATAGAGAAGAGAAAGAATAAACAAAGACAGTAGATTACTTTGCTTCAAGAGGTGAGTAAAACATCTTTTTAAACCTTCCATGGTATATTTTTCGAAAGTTTATTGGGATTTCTTGATCAGAGGAATTTGTTGTTAGTAAAGATAAATTAGAGATTTTATAATTGAATTATATGTGAACGCTAATGTTTACTGATTGTGAATACTAAATGACTAACTGTTTTATTTATGAGTTATTGTGTGTTCCGACAATTTGGTCTTGATATTCGTTATATCCCGTGACCCTTGGTGCTCATAATTTTGCTGGAGTATTACGTTGTATACACATATAACCATTGTGCTGCTAGGTATCTAAATTGCAAACGTATATAATAAAAGAAAATCGGAGGATCGGTGGTTAGTTTAAGCGGTTTCAACCAAAAGACCTTGCCATAATTATAGATGTGTATATATAAGTAATAGAGGCATATGCGTGATTTAAAGAACTCCAGTGGGTCTTATGATTCATTTTATCATTTTATATATAATCATATATTTATATTTACATGTATATAGGAGGAACGTACTAATTCTTGATGGAAAAAGAAAAGGGATGCGTGGCTATAATTGCTGGGAATTAATTCAAGGTTTTTAATTGCATAGATATATATGTGTTGAAGTAGTATGAGGCCTAAATTCTTTTCACACCATGCATTTTATTATTTATACGTGATTCCTCTGTGCCTTGTACTTCGTTATATATATGTTGTATTATTGATTGAAATTAAGATGTTATAGTGTGCTCGTATTGGATGCATAGAATTAGGGAATTTATTTGGTAGTTATCTGGAATGATATTATGCAATTTTGTGTGAGTTGGTTATTACCTTCTGGGAAGGGATAACGATGTATATTCTATTCTGGAAATAGGATGATAGATACCTCCATCTGGGATGGGGATGAGATCTATGATAGATACCTCCATCTAGGATGGGGAAGAGATTTGAGATACCTCCATCTGGGATGAGGAAGGCAGTGGGACGCCATTGCATGGATATGAGCTCATAGACCTTTTATGAATCTGAGATCCACGCCGGTTCTGGGAACCAAAGAGTCTAGTCTAGTGATTATGGGAATCACTAATTTGTGTTTGTGATATGTATTTGAATGCATTGATGTGTTAATTGTATTTATTGAAATATTTACCTTAATGAGAATGTTAGGAGAGTAAATTGTGGTTGTTTTAAATTTGATTTCTATTGGAGTATATATATATAAACAATATTTTAAATTCTTTGCAAGTTCCATGGTTGAGTTTTTTCGATTACCGCGCCGGCTGAGAACAACACTATTTGTGAACCTTTTTGAACTTGTTTTATTCACTGGGATTATTATCTCATTAAAAGTGTTGTTTTCAGAGCACGAGGAATAAACTGTTGAGACGATGGAGACTTGAAGACTTAGTTCTTTTGAGTTATATTTTTGGGTAGTACCTTTATTTATAAATCCTTCACATACTCACTACTTAGTCAATCATAATTTACTCGGTTAAAGCTTTTAAACTAATACATGTATTATGAAATAGAAATTACAAGATAGTCTAGCAGTGTACATCAATCGCAATAATCACAAATTATATAATTATCACATGATATAATATAAAAAGTGCTCTTTGAGCAATTCAATCAATTGCTTTGAGCCGGGGTTTGCTGGATAGTGAGAGAACAACATCGTTCTCTCAACATCATATATAACTACTACGTATAACAATAGCGGCGGATATACGCGCCTTACGGCGAGTCATAATTCGACTCTTCGGCACTAAAACCCCAAAAGCGTTAAGAGTGGGGAACTCCTAACACTCTCCGCAAGCCAAAACATACAGTACCCCTCACTCCCCCCTTACCTAAGGGTTTTCCGGTAACCTCCGAGAGTACTCTGAGATGTTATCCTTCGTGCGTAGAACCTTCACTCTAACCCTTGATCAACGTAAATACTTTGCAGAAACCAAAATGAAAAAAAAAAAAACTATCAAATAAAGAGCATAAGAATAGAAGTTAATTTGTGATTAGGGATTCAGGTTAAAGAGGACCATGAGAATTGAATCTCTGAGTAGGGAATTTGAAATTTACCAAATTAAATTGGAGTCAAGAACATGCACACAACCTCAAAGAAATTTCAGATTTATGAAGATGAAACCATGACCAGCTTCGGCGGAGGAGAAGACAAATTGAGTCTTACATGTTGATTTGAATGAAGGAAACACAATGATTTTGTTTGACCGAGAGGGAAAGTGAGCGTGTGTAGCTAGTAATGAAGGAAGAGAAGAAAGAAAATGGGGGAGCAGGGTTTCGTGTAGCATAAAATGGCTTTAGGAAGTAAAACAAATATATAATTGAGAAGGCATGAGGCGGTGGTGTCTTGGTTCAGCATAAAACGGCACGTGTACTATTTTATGAAGCATTAAAATGAGATTAAAAGGAGGAGGCTGCACGTTGCTAGTTAGCTGGATTCATAAGATTGATGAAAATCAATTTAGAAAGGAATTGGATTAGTAATTTAGAATGGTAGGAATAAAATTGGTATAGTTTTAATTAAATAAAAAGAGTAAGATGTAATTTAAGATATAATGGTGTGATTACAAATTAAATTTGGACACAGAGGTAGTTATTTAAAATATTAGAAATAACTATAGCAAATATTTTAGAGAATGAAATTAATAAAATAAACAATAGGAATTGCTATAGCAATAGTTGGTGTCTTTAGGATTTATTTGAATTTACTGAGGGTACAAGAATAAAATTTAGATATTATTGAGATTGTACAAAGATCTCAATATGATTATTTCAGGACTTAGATTATTTTATGAGATAGAAATTGTGCTCTTTAATTGACCACTTTGACTCTAAACGAGCCCTAAAGTGTTTAGTTCTCATCATGGGTACTGGTGATTATAAAATCACTAACCACTTGTACACGTCCCTAAGAAACTATTTGTTCTCTATTCATAAACCTTAACCTACTATCCGAAATCTAATCAACAATGTAAAAAAACTACACTATATAAAATCAAATAATTTTCCATACACATATCAAGTAATCAATCAAGCACATATAGTAAATATACCATAGCAACTTATAAGCTAACACCTCAATACAGGATGTTACATATTGTTCCACAAATATCACCCCGTATCCGTTCTAAAAATGGAATGGATTCATTCCCAAATCTCTTGGTGATGGTCTAATTATTAACTTCCCTTGGAAACAAATAATACATGAGAAATCATTGGACTGAAGAATCTTCTGGCTCTCCAATGGGTGTCCACATGAATTTTCAAATATTTTTTGCATCATAATAGACATGGTATGGCCCAACCGGTCATGCCAAACAACAAATTTATTTTGATTCGTAAACTTCTAGTTTACAGCACTATGCTTTTCCATTGTACTAATATTCATGTAGTACAAACCATAAGAAAAGACATGTAATTTTTCCAATACACAATTAATTCTCATGATATAAAGATATTTCACATTATTTGTTTTAATATGGTATCCATTTAGACGGATATTCTTGAAACTTAACAAGTTTCTATGAGACTTAGGAGAACAAAATGCATTTTTAATGTGTAACTTTGTTTCTCCAGGTAATAATATATTAGCTCTTCCGGAGCCTTCAATTGTATTTGTAGTACCAAAAATAGTACTAACATTGACTTCTCGCATTTTACTAAATAAGAGAAAATTTTATTATTCTTCATAGAAACAAGGAGTATAAATAATCAATGTGAGATAATCTAATTAAATTGTAATCAACTTGAAACTGAAATCGTTTATTGATTAATAGATATTGAAATGTAATGTAATTTCAAAATAATTTGAAATATTCAAACCACAAATAATGAGCATTGATTATATCTATTAAAAACGGTAACATTGACAACAATGATTAAAACTTATATATAAATACATAGGTTGCTACATTCACTTCAGGGAATGGAGCAATGTCAATTGAATGAGTCTTATGATTTTTTTTTTATCAAAACTTATTATTTTGTTAAGTCATTAGGAGATACAAAAACATAGACTATTTCTCAAATCATTTTTCTTGATATTGTTGCTGCAGGAGCACATAATATGTATGCAAAATGGAGAATTATTAATTTTTTAAAACATAACTTTATTGGTAATATTTCTCTATATAATCTCAATTGATAAGTAATTCTGAATGTCATAGAATTATACTCATGGTTTTAAAAACTTGCAAATATAAATGCAGATAATTATAATGAGCTCACGTGAGAATTACAATGAACTGTGATAGAAAAATTAGAGATCACTCAGTATGTTATTCATTTGAAATAAACTCCAATCAAAAGGTATAGATTTCAATTGTGTAAATGCACCATCTAATTGAAGTGTTGAAATCAATTAAATTATAATATATAGTATTCAAGCTTTTCAATCAAGTAGTGGTTTCTTTTTCCTTTGCCTCCAATACAAAATTTGCAAGTCAATAAAATTTCATGCACAAATTGAAAATACTTTTAGGGTTTCGTTTCATGCGCAAGGGTTTTAAAGTTTTAATATCAATTTTTCAATTGCATGTCATAACACTACCAGTATCAATTATTGAAACACAAAATAATAATTGAAATCACACAAATAATCAGAAATCACCACAATAGATCCATTTGAGGATTGCTGCAATTGGAATAAAATTCAATACCATAGTGCATATAATTTGAAATAGTATTCAAATCTATTGAAAATAAAATACCAGATCAAGGCTAAGAACATAACATACCAAATACACCGATACCACAATATAATATAATAATTGAAACCTTTATACCATTCATAAAACATTGACCGATTATCATTGCGTTATTATAAAGTATATGTATTAAGTTATTTCCTTCAATGTGTGTAAAGAAATCAATCAATGAAAACATGGAAAAACTAACCCTTGATTCAATCAATGAATTTAACCATGTTTATACTAATAATATAAAAGAATTCAACAATGATCAATGTACAATGTACACACCGTTAGTAGATCCGAAAGTACTGAGAAATTAACATACACCATCAGGTCTTTAAAGCCAAATATAATGCCTTTGAGAAATTAATCATGCAAAAAGAACTGAACCATTGCGAATCGCTGGAATCGATTGCTTTCAAAATAAAACCGAAAGCCTCGTAATGCATATGTATGTGAATCTCAACCAGCCGTCATATTTAATTATAACGACATTAATTGCAATAGATAAATCAAATTAAAATAGAAAAATAAGATAATCATATGTGCATGATCAAATTATAATAAAACTCATATTGCCTCAACAATTACGACATTATTTTCTCACTTCTAGTGAAAAAAATTATTCCTTTATTTTTACTTTTGTATTATATTCTCACTTACGGTGAGAATATATTCTAAAAAGGTGCCGATATCAACAATAGATCGATTAACTTTCAAAGTAAATGATAAAATAGATAGACAAATTAGTTTCAAAATATCTTAACCAAATGTCAAGCAGTACACCTAAACTTCAGGAGGTGTAGCATCAATGGACAAATAATCAAGAAAATCAAGAAGAAAAATTATTCGCACTACCTTCTCACTTTTGGCGAGAAAAATTATTTTCACTTTTGCATTATTTTCTCACTTCTGGTGAGAAATTATTTTTTATAGAGAAATATAACCAGTTCAGAGCCTTTAGGACTCTCAAATAATTTCCTTCTTTGATAGAGTTTTCAGGACTCTCAAATAATTTTCTTCTTTGATAGTCTTTAGGACTCTAAAATAATTTCCTTCTTTGATAGAGTCTTCAGGACTCTCAAATAATTAATTTGTGAATAGACACAAATATTCTATCAAACACATAATATGAATAATTAAATTAGGAAAAAGAAAATCTAACCTTGCTACTAAGAACTTGCCACTAAGAGCTGTTAGAGCCTCGTGCTGATAACGTGTTAAATAAAATATAACTCGGAGCAGAAAAGTAGAGAGAAAAGTAAAGAAGAAGAGACGACCAGAGTTAGAGAGAATGATAATTGTGTGTATTCTTTCCAGGAGGAGTAGCCTATTTCTAGGTACAAGAGATAATTGGAAAGTTACAAAAGATAAATAGAAATAAAGAAAGATCATAAAAGATAATACAAAAAGATATGGACAGCCACAAATAGATTATTCATAACAATAATAAATTTAAATATTTTTAATCCATAAAAAACAAACTTTTTTACTTTGACCTTTACTTGAAATTTTTTTTTGTAGGTTGAGTTCCTTAAACAAAAAATGTTTTCGAAATGGTTACTGTAGTTATATCATATTATAACACTGTTAAAACAAATTTAACATACCCAATTCTTAGAAAGTGGGTTTAGCCCTAACACAACCCTACAAAACCGGCTTGTAAGGTGAGGGTTGCCCCCCACTTATATACACTAACTTAGCCATATCACTAATCAATGTAGGATCTTCAACACACCCCTTAAAGCCGAGGACTGGACATCTCGAGCGTGAAGTTTGCAGGACTGGACATCTGTGGGTGATCCGATTGCGGCCTGATAGCAGGTGGCATGATAGACCCACAACAAGGCACAATAGGCCCAACAACAGATCGCTAGGATAGGCTCTAATACTATCTTAGAAAGTGGGTTTGGGCCTAACTCAACCTTACAAAACTGGCTTGTAAGGTGAGGGTTGCCCCCCACTTATATACACTAACTTAGCCATATCACTAGTCAATGTGGGATATCCAACACCAATGATTGTAGCTCACTTGGCAACACATGTTGAGGTTGTGGGGGAGAGCCTGGGTTCGATCCCGCAGGCCGCAAAATACCTCAAGGTCCCACTGGGGAGGCAAAGGCCCTAATTACAATAGTTAAAAAAAAACAAATTTAACATGATTCACATAATTTTAACATGATTTCGAATATATGAGAAAACTTTATATAAAGAAGTGTTGAAAATTTGATGATTTTGTTTAATTCTCCATAAATATAACAATTTATTAGTTTTGAAAGTAATGGATTATCATAATTGTTTTGTTGTTTTTTGTTTTTTGTGTTGTATTTCGTTCTTTTTCACAAAAAAATATAATTTAATTTTATAAACTTGTATTGTTTAAAATTATTTCTCTAATATTTTGAATAAATTTTTTAATAATACTATTTCGAAAAAGAATAATTATTTTTCTTTATAATTTTAAATTTTAATCAACTTTTGTTTAGTAACAAAATATGTTATTAAATTAAAAATAATTAATGGACTAACTAATTAAGATAATTAATTACTAAATTGTAAAAGACAAAATATAAGATCACTGAGAGTGACAGACAGGGACGGATGCACATGAGTCATTGGGGTATTTAGTTTTAGTTTTTTAATATATGTAATATTTAAAATTAACTTAATTATTTTATTTGGGTTTTTATTGTAGAAATAATTATATTTGACTATTATTTATTTTTATAAAATATTTAAATATCTTTTAATATAATGTGTTTCATTGTGAAGATAATGACATTTTTCAGATAATATATTTATTTTATTTTTTATAGTCTTTATTGTAGAGATATTATATTTTCCCCTCTTCTTAGGTGAAGTTCGTCATAATTAATTGAAAAGCTACTTGGAAGGTTTGAGTATCATTTATTTTCCTTTTTAATGGTTTTTCTTTTTATAATCCATGATTCCTATTTTAAAGTCTATAAAAGATTGTGTTTGCAATCAAATGGCATTATTGTCCTTCAATTTATTTGATTTGAATGTAATTTATTTGAGAATTAAATGTTATATAAGAGATTATATAACATTTATTAACTGGCATTATTGAATTATATAACATTATTGAATTGCATTACATGAGAATTAAATGGCATTATTGAATGTAATTTATTAACTATTGCAAATGAGACAAGCTTAGAGACATTATATAAGAGATTAATAACTTAAACTTCAAGACACATCCAGTAATAAATATTCTCTCTCTGTATTGTCAGTTTTTTGTATGTGTGTGTGAGTGTGTGTGCATGTGTGTCACTATGTAAACCTTCAGAAAACAAATTGGGATCAAAAAGCAAACTTTAGTGACATGTGAATATTTGTAATCTTTGTTCTAATTAAAAAGATGTTTAACCAATAAGGGTTGAATCTAATAGAAGGGGCGAGTCTCTCACATCATGGTAAACCAAGATTTGAACCTTATTAGGAGAGATGTCAATATTTAGTGTCCGACCGTATCTCAAACAAGATTGTGTCCAAAGGAGGATACTTGTGGAAAACAAAAAACATATTTAATTTGTCTTATATGTGTGTGTGTGTGACTACTATGAAAAGGTTATACTACGTCGCACTTTCTACATTGGTTATATAATAACCGATGTAGTATAAAATGCAGTGGCATTTTTCCTTTTTTACATCATCAATTCTTATTTGAACCGATGTAAAAATGGATATTCTACATCGGTTCAAATAATAACCGATATAGAATTGTCTCTACATACATACAAATTCGAACTCCCTCTCATTTTCACCTTAATCCCATGATCTGCTCCTCAATCCCTCAAAAACCTATCGCACCACCACCGCCACCATGTACCACATCTCATTTCCACCACCACCACATTGCACCACCATCACTGCCACTAAATTGTGCCACCACCACTGCCACACCATGAACCACATCACGCTTTCACCACCACCACCACCATTAATGACATGTTTGTTTTTCTATTTCACTTTGTTGGCACGTATTCCAATGCACTGCTTTGTGAGAAGCAACAAATTCTTACTTTTTTGTGAACGTCCGTTTCGAAAGTTTTCAACGTTAAAACAAACACACTATAAATTGCGCTACTACAATGTCGCACCACCACCACCACAACCACACCACGCCACGACCACCACATTGCACCACCATTAGTTTCCGTCGATGAACTAGGTACGAGTTTTTTGTCCATTGCACTATTGCTTTCTTCTTCTCTTCCATATTACATTTCTGAATAATTTCTCCCACCATTAGTAGCCACCACAGGCATTTTTGAGATGTTGTTGGCATCGCGAGTTGGACATATTTGTGTAAGGCTAACCCTAACAATTGCTCCTTCATTGCTTAGTGATTGTCTTGGTTGGAATTTTTTGGTTGAATCCTCTACTGTTTTGTGATGGTGCTTGTGTCTTGTATGTTTTGTGTGAGTGAAGTTTAGTCAGGAGTGTATGTTTTTTTTATGGTGCTGGGGTCTTGTTTGGATATTTAATAGTGATCGACTTGTTTGGATGTTGCATTTGAAATGGTAAAGAAAACTTAGCCTTTGAAGATTGATTACCATCCAATAACAATAATTTGTATCATAGTTTATATAATAGAATTACGATCTTACTTTTACCTTATTTTTATTAGTATTATAGTTTAGGAATTAGAACCTTAGAATGGAAAATTAAATTAGGTAGTTTACTTAGGTTAGCTTAGACTATTAAAAAGATAAGTTAGGTACCTTACTTAAGTTAGCAAGATTTAAAGTTTGTGATTAGTGCGCTGAAGTTTCAAATGAAATTGATGCTGAGAAATGATATTGATATTCATGTTGAGCTTGATTTTGAGATTGACTATATATTGTAAATGGAACTATCTAACAGGCATTGTGTTTGTTGTAATTGGTCATACCCTTTTGTGGTATGTGGGATAGTGCTAAAAATAGAGGAGACTTTGTTGAATTACTCTATCTGTTATGTCTTATTTTTTAGTTGTGCTTTTTTTTTTTTATCTTGATTGTTGATATTAAACATGTTGAAACATGTGGGGTTATAGGGTTTCCTTTTGAGTTCTGCCTATGGGATTTGTAGGATGACATTCAATGTAGTAAGAAAAAGAATGAACTTATAATAAATGAGGTAGAAGTAAGCAAGGCACTAAATGATATGCAGTAGTAGAAATTTATTGAGGATGGAGAAATCACTAAGCTCCTCCTCAATAAATTTCTTTTGCTGCATATCGTTTATGACCTGCTTATTTCTACCTTGTTTATGATAAGTTCATTCAAGAAACTTGGTCAACCCTTAGAAGCCTCGGGAGAGCTATGAGGATAAATGAAAATAACCTTGTAACTCAAGAAAGGCCCTAATATACACCATGCAAAAAACCAATTTTAGTTATAAGAGAGTTGAAAATCAATTTTTTGGCTTGTCATGATCTATATGTCTACTGTGTGCCATTTAGCCATCATGAGTTGGTCTTGCTTTGAGTGTTGAGGAGGATGGGAATGGATTCAAGATTGACAATTCATGAAGTGATAGAAATGATGTTAGTG
Source organism: Pueraria montana var. lobata (assembly GCA_026413185.1). Classification (NCBI taxonomy): domain Eukaryota; kingdom Viridiplantae; phylum Streptophyta; class Magnoliopsida; order Fabales; family Fabaceae; genus Pueraria; species Pueraria montana. The sequence goes on along the minus strand of CM048650.1, from coordinate 55,977,209 downwards.
ACATGAATGTAGTATGCATGTCTGCACTTTGACCAAGCGTCGATATCTTCCCTATCTTCTATTGTCACTAACACTAATTTGTATAGCTTAATGAGTTCTTATTTTTTTATATTCCATTCCCATCGTCCTTGACACTCAAAGCAAGGCCAACTCATGATGGCTAAATGGCACACGATGTTGAGCATGACAGGCCAAAAAATTGATTTTAGACTCTTTTAGAGCTATAAAATTGGTTTTTTGTGTGATGTATATCATTTAGGGTCTTACTTGCCTTACAAGGTTGTTTTCATTTATCCTCATAGCTCTTCCGAGGCTTCTAAAGATTGATCAATTTTCTTGAATAAACTTATCATGAACAAGGTGGAAAATAAGCAGGCCACTAAACGATATGCAGTAGAAGAAATTTACTAAGGAGATACTTAGTCATTTCTTTTCAGTAAATTTCCTCTACTACATATCGTTTAGTGCCTTGCTTATTTCTACCTCCTTTATGATAAGTTCATTCTCTTTCTTAGTAACTTGATCCACCATCAAAAACCCATGAAGAGTTGTGAGGATAAATGAAACCCTCTGATGCCAACACCCATGATCTCGCTATCACTATGCCGCCATTGTTGCCATTGAGAGGTACAAATCTCTGCTGCCACTAATTTGTTTTATGTTATTTTTTATAGTTGCAATTTCCCTTCTAAATCTTCAATTTCACAATAAGGATTTCACCCTCCATATTTTCCAAATTATTTATTTTTTCTTGCAATTCATCATTCATTTCTTTTATCTTATTTTGGGAAGTTGCATAGCTAAGCAAAGGCTACCTTATTGATAGGCATGTAAAGCAAAAGGCTTATATTACTTTGTTAGGCAAAGGTATGACTCTAATTTGGAGTTCCGATGAGTATTGTTGTTATCTTTAGTATCCAGAAATTAATTACTTGGATTGTTGTTCTTCAATTTAGAAAGGGAGAACATATGTTTGTAGTACAGACTTGGTTTTTGGGGTTTTTTATGTTCTTGTTTGTCATTTTATAAGCTTTGTCCTTAGTTTGCTTTTGATCATTGTATGTATTGTTTGTGCACTTCTTGGAGACTCTTTTGTACCATTTATTGATAATAGTGGAGTTGTTTCTTTTATCTAGATGATCCATGATTTTTACCCTTGCTTTGAGGGTTTTTCACGTTAAAAATCTTTGTGTCTTTGTGAGTATGTGGTTTATAATTTTTATTGATCATAATTTTGAATTTATAATATATGATGTGGATGAACCTAAAATTGACAGCATAGGTAGAAACCTAAAATAGACAACACATGTAATTGTTTGGTACAAACATAACATGTGTATGATCATATACACGTTGGGATGAACGTTAAACAAAAACACAATTTAAAAAAATGTCATTTCTACATTGGTTAATTTTTTAACCGATATAGAAAGTGGTTTTCTATATCGGTTATGAACTAATGTAGAAAGTGATCCCACTTTTTATAACTCCTACATTCTACATCGATTATGGAACTGATGTAAAATCCTTCCTAGAACTGATGTAGAATCCCCCTCCTATAGTAGTGTGTGTGTGTGTGTGTGGGAATATATAGACACCAAGGAGATCTAACTTAGTTGTGGAGTAGTGTTTTTGTAAATCTCCTGATACTTGAGTTTGATTCCTATGAATTATATAAATATCATTATATATTAATTGAATGGACTTATATTTTTATTATTGTCTCCAACTATTATTTAACTCTCTGCCTTTGTTTCTCTGGTCACATTTTGTAAAAGTGTTTCTAAAATGAATAAAAAATAATTTCAAATAAATTAGTAAGAATAAAAATGAAAAATGAAAAAATATAAACTTAAAAGCTAGATGAAATAGCTTCTAAAAAAAAGGTAAAAACTACTCAAATAAATACATATACAAAAAAAGTTCATTTTGATAAATAAAAAAAAAATAACTTATGAGGTAAGCTTAAATATGTTTTTGGTCCTTGTAATATACTATTTTTTTTTGTTTTAGTTCTTATAAAATTAATTTTTTAAATGGTCCTTGTAAAATTTCCTTTTTCTTCATTGTCGTTCTTTGTTATTCGGTTTTAGTAGTAGTCCTTGTAATATATTTATTTTTTTCATTTTTGTCACTGTAATACGTACGTAGCATTTGCTTCTTTTTTTTTTGTTTTTTTAAAAAGAGATCATTTGTTTTTAGTCCCTATCAAATATTTTTCAATGGAACTAATACAAAATGAACAAAATATTATAGAGAATAAAACGAAAAATAGATACTCTCTCTGGATTCAAATATAAGCAAAAAAAAGGCTCACATTCGGTGGAATAAGCAAATTTCAACTAATTCAACCCTATTTAAAGCTATTATTCCAAAAATATCCTTAAATTCAAATATGAGGACCATCTCCAACAAACATGATTAAAGGTGGTTTGGAAAATGTAGTTATTTTTATATGAAATCAAAAAAATTAAATGAACTCAACTAACATTCTTAATGAGGGTAAAATTAGGTATTATTTTTGTTTATATTTAAGTCAATAGAGAATACATTACAAGGATTAAAACAAAATAATATTTATGAATTTCTTTTATATAAGGTTCAATTTTATATAAGGTTCAAATTAAAAAAAAAATGGATTTAATATAAAGATTAAAAAGTATTTAAAATTATTGTTTAGCTTAATTAATTGTCAAGTTTTGTCTCTTATTTTAAGTTTTGTAATTAGAGAGCAATGACCTTTCCTTTTTCTCTGCACAAGAAAAAAGAAAAAGCAACAATGAGAATGAAGGAGCAAAACTAAATATCACGTGGGTAGTGGTACCTTGTACCCATCTTATCCCCATGCATGATAATGCGTCACTGATTTACTGTTGTACCCTTAATCCATTTCAGCCCTAGCAATGTTGGTGACAGCTTGCATTTGTAATATTTAGGGTCCATAACTGTTGGCATGCAAAAACCGTGTTTATTATCCCGCATAAAGTATTTTTCTGAAGGATAGGTAAGTTATATTCTAATTTATTTGATAAGTTTGAAAATTTGTTAATATAAAATATAGTTATTTACTTAAATAATTTATTTTCTTAGGTTTTAATATTTTATATTTAGTAAATTATTACATAGTTAGACGAAACTTGAAAAGTTAATTAGAAGTTAAAAGATGAAAGATGATAGATTAGTTGAGTGAGTGAAAAATATTTGTTAAAATTTGTTCAACTTGCTACTAAGTGTAAAAGGACGTTTAATATTAAATCAAAATATGTTTATATATATATATATATATATATATATATATATATATATATATATATATATATATATATATATATATTAAAATCACATTTCTAAAATATCTTAATTATCACATCTTAAAATATTTCAAACCTATCATCACCATCATCATGAACACCACCACCGTCATGACCATCAACACCACTATCACCATGACCATCACTGCAACCACTACCATGACCACTGTCATGACCATCATCGCCACCACTAGCATGACTGTCGTTGCCTTGACTATCGTCGTCGCCCCCAAATGATCGTCGTTGCTGTAACGACCCATCTTCGTTACAGATATGTTATACTAAATGCTCTATTAATTATTATCATGTGAAAGAACATATAAAATTTTCACATTTAAAATACATACATATGTACCTACATAAAACGTTCATCACCACATCACCCATGTATAATATACCGATTTACAAATTAAAATACGAAGATACATATAATATTAGAAGAAAGATCCCCTTGTAGAGAACATTCACTCTAATCTTAATATTTATACAAAAATCCTAAGCTAGTCCCCGTAATATGTACATATATACTAGAACAAAATCAGCAAAACAGGAGGATCGTCCAATCAACATAACAGAAGGATCGTCCAATCTGAGGATCGTCCAATCTTCAATCGTGACTAGCATGAGAGCCAGCACCATCATTGCTACCTGCTCCCGTGTTAACCACACGATCATTGCAGTAAAACAATACAAACACAAATTGCAAGGGTAAGCTTACTTATAAAAAGAATGATAGAATATACACAAATTTCAATCAACATCATTCACAATAAATATTCAATTCACTTCATGTATCACTCCATACATCAATATCATCATGCAACATTATGCTGACTCGACTCCATACATCAATATCATCATGCAACATTATGCTGACTCGACTCCATGGAGATTTCAACAATTTTCGGGCGGTCCCCATAGGCCCTATCCCCTACCATTAGTCTCACCTTAGACCATTCAGGGAGTCCCTTGAGCCACCATGTGGAGGAAGTGTGAATTTAATCGAATATAGATAAGTGTTGGTATTGGCTTACCTCTGTCAGGTTTGCAAAACCTTCCATCTTTAGGAATTCGCCCACTTGTCTATTCTATATGCCCACCATTGGCCATCACGAAATCCTCCAGCACTAGGTTGAGAGCCTACCTAGCACCCTCAACTTACTTGCCTACCCTTATGCAATATCATGCACAACTGAATAACTTTGATTGCCACACGTTCCCTCTATGTTATAAATTCACCATTTTTCTCAAATCAAGCTTATGAACCCATCCAGCAGTTCAATAAGCACAAGTAAGTCATTCTTAACACTTGAATCCTTACTCACAACTCAACATCAACGTTAACCAAAAATGTGATTTTCCTAACATAGTTCTAGAACCAAAATAGTGGCATATCCCACATCCTCGTTTGTAACAAGACTAGGTTCTGATTCCCTGCTAAACACACCCTCATAATTTCACAACCACCATTACTGGACGTCAAACTTTATTGAACATAAGGTACCGCTGGATGCGGGTCATTAGACACTGGATCATTGGACGCTGGTCTTATACAATGAGGTCATTGGATGATGGTTTTTACTACACTTTTGTATTCACTGGACGTTGTTTTTAGTTGTAGTTTAGGTAGATGGACGATGGTTTTCTTTGGACGAGTGGTTTTTTGTAGAATCCAGAACCTTTCAAAACCCATTACGAACACATGTTTCAAAGATTTTGAAACCATTTCCATCACTTACAATATCATTCCAAAGCAAAACAACATATTATCACAACAAACTCAGCTCAAATAATCAAAACATCAAGAGAGCAAAAATCATCACATCATCATAACAAATCTTTAAAGCATACAAACAGAAACAGAATTCCAAAACATATCACCACCATATCATTTCAAACAGTTATGAAGCTTCCCTTACCTACAGCTCTTGACTTAAACCGTGAAGAAAAGCTAGAGAGAATAACTTTGAGGTTCTCGAGTGATTTGTCCTCAAGTTTTGTTACAGAATCAATTAGGATACACCTAAATCAACATCAAAGTAAACTCAAAATCAAGATTTCTCTTATCTCTTAAAATCTAACCAAGACCTATTTCTCATGTTCTTGGGAAGAGATGAGAAAGTTACTTAGAAATCAAGAATAAAAAGGAACTGGACTTACCAACTTAAAATCAGCTAAGAAATCTCTAGGAAAGAAGAAATCAAGCTTCAAGCTAAGGTAGAAATAAATCTCTCACTCACGATAAAGAAACTTATAGAAAAAGAAAGATAAGAATGAAGGAGAATGGAAGAAATAGGAAGCTTTGCACGTTTAATAAGGAGATTTGCATGGAATTTTGCTATTTGTCTCCACCCTTCCTCTAAAGACACTCCCTTCTCTTATTATTTTTCTTCTACAACTTACGGAACTCACATAAAAATCCCGAAAATCTCTCAACACACACTCTAAGTCCAATACCTCATTAAAATCCAAGAGTAATACCACAGCACATAGCACAATGTATAACTTAAGTTAATTATTATATTATTTTAACATAATTTAATTTTAATTTTTCTCTTGCATTATTAGTCAAACACTTAATCATACAATTAGGAAAACTACAACGTCACAATTCTCCCCAACAAGAAAATTTTCGTCCTAAAAAATTCGCTTACCTGGAAAGAGATAAGGGTATTGTTCACGCATTTTATCTTCAAGTTCCCATGTAGCATCACCCATAGTATCACTCCATATAACTTTAACCAAACTAATAGCTTTGTCCCTAAGCTGCTTAGTCTTTTGATCCTCAATCCTGACTGAATGAGTCTTAAGCGTCCAGTCCTCTTGTACATGTATCACATCTGGCTTAATGATATGAGTAGGATCATAAACATATTTCCTCAATTGAGACACATGTAATACATTGTGTAAGTTAGCTAGAGTAGGTGGTAAAGCTATCTCATAAGCCATTGGACCTATGCATCGAAGGATTTGATAGGGTCCAATAAACTTTGGTGTAAGCTTCTTCGACTTAATCGATCGTCCAATACCCGTAGTTGGTGTAACTTTCAAAAAAACATGATCACTCGTTTCAAACTCAAGCGGTCTTCTTCGTTTATCTGCTTAAGATTTCTGTCTATTTTGTGAGGCTTTCATCCTTTCCTTAATCAACTTAATCTTTTCTGTAGTTTTTTGTAACATCTCTGGCCCTACTACTATATTCGTTCCATATTGATGCCAACAAAGAGGTGTTCTACACCTTCTACCATATAAGGCTTCAAATGGTGCCATACCAATACTAGCATGGAAACTATTGTTGTAGGTGAATTCTACCAAAGGTAAAACTTCATCCAAACTTCCAAGATGATCCAAAACACATGTCCGCAACAAATCTTCTAATGACTGGATTGTCCTCTCAGATTGTCCATCAGTCTGTGGATGATAAGCAGAACTAAGTCTCAACTTAGTTCCTAAGGTTTCATGCAAACTTTGCCAAAACCTTGAAGTAAATCTCGGGTCTCTGTCATAGATGATACTGGACGGTACTCCATGCAGTCTTACTATCTCTCTGATATACAGTTGAGTGAGCTTCTCCAAAGAATACTTTATGTTAACAGGTAAGAAATGAGCACACTTTGTCAATCTGTCAACTATCACCCATATGGCATCACAACCTTTAGTTGTTCTAGGCAAACTGGATACAAAATCCATGGTAATACTGTCCCATTTCCACTCTGGAATCTCCATTGCTTGCAACAAACAATCGGGTCTTTGATGTTCTACTTTCACTTTCTGACAAGTTAAACATGCTGTTACATATTTTACTACATCTTTCTTCATACCGGACCACCAAAACATCTTTCTCAAATCTTGATACATCTTAGTCATACTGGGATGTAGACTAAGTTTACTTTTATGACCTTCGTCCAATATGAGTCTTTTTAACTCAATGTCTTGTGGTACACAAATTCTACCTTTGAATCTCAAAATACCATCATCACTCAAACTGAAGTCTATTGCTTTATCCGTACCCAACAACTCCATTGTTCTACTCAAGCTAGGATCCAATAACTGTTTCTCCTTAATCACTCCCAGAAAATCATTAGTCACGGTTAACATACCACAACTAAAGTGATCATAGGCCACTTCGACATACAAGTTCAAATCTCTAAACTTCTCCACCAATTCTAACTCTTTCACCATCAAACTGGACATCTAGACGGTCCTTCTGCTAAGGGCATCAGCTACCACATTAGCTTTACCCGGATGGTACATCAGTTGAAAATCATAATCCTTCAAAAATTCCATCCATCGCCTTTGTCTCATATTAAGCTCCTTCTGATCAAACAAGTATTTTAAACTCTTGTGATCACTAAATAAATCGAATTTAGCTCCATAAAGATAATGTCTCCATATTTTCAAGGCAAACACCACTGCTGCTAACTCCAAATCTTGAGTGGGATAGTTCCTCTCATGAGTCTTCAACTGTCTTGAGGCATAAGCCACAACTTTTCTTCCTTGCATCAACACACAACCCAATCCTTGATGAGATGCATCACAGTAAATCTCAAAAGGTTCACTAGTATCAGGTATTACAAGGACAGGAGAAGAAGTCAATCTTTGCTTTAATTCTAGAAAACTCTGTTCACAAGCTTCAGTCCATGCAAATGGTTGGTCCTTGCGAGTAAGTTGAGTCAATGGTGTTACTATCTTAGAGAATCCTTCTATGAATCTCCGATAGTATCCAGCTAACCCAACAAAACTTCTAGTCTCTGTGGCTGTCTTTGGACGTTCCCATTGCAAAACTACTTCTACTTTAGAAGGATCCACTACAATCCCTTTAGCTGAGATCACATGACCCAAAAACTTCACTTCTTCTAACCAAAACTCACACTTGGAGAGCCTTGCATACAATTGCTTTTCTCTCAAAATCTCCAATACCACTAATAAATGTTCTTCATGCTCTTCTCAAGTATGGGAATAGATAAGAATGTCATCGATGAACACAACCACAAACTTATCCAAGAATGGACGAAAGATCCTATTCATGTAATCCATGAATATAGAAGGAGCATTCGTCACTCCAAAAGGCATGACCATATATTCATAATGTCCATACCGAGTCCGGAAAGCTGTTTTTGGTATATCCTCATCTTTCATCCTTATTTGATGATACCCTGACTTCAAATCAATTTTTGAGAAAATCCTCGCTCCACGCAACTGATCCATCAAATCATCTATCCTTGGCAAAGGATATTTATTCTTGATAGTGAGCTTATTCAATTGACGATAGTCAACACATAGTCTTGAACCACCATCTTTCTTCTTGACTAGTAACACAGGTGCTTCCCAAGGAGAAACACTAGGTCTGATCATTTCCTTCTCCAACAAATCTTTAATTTATTTCTTCAGTTCAGTTAATTCAGTTGGTGCCATTCTATAAAGAGTTATTGACACTGGTCTCACACCTGGAACTAATTCAATAGCAAACTCAACCTCTCTTTGTGGAGGCAAGCCAGGTACTTCTTCTGGAAAGACTTCAAAAAAGTCTCTAACAACGTCTATAGAATTCAAGTCAAGATCACCCTTGACTTTCAAGAAAGAAAGGACCACAAAACATGAGGCTCCTTCCTTCAAAGAAACTTGTACTTGCTTCGCAGAAACAATTTCAAGATCTTCATGATTAGGGAATACAAGAGTCTTCTGAGCACAATCTATAAGAATACGATTTGAGGACAACCAATCCATTCCTAAAATTATGTCCAAATCAGTCAAAGGGAGGCAAATCAAGTTAACCTTGAACTTGCGTCCATTGACTACAACAGGACACCCCACACATACTAAATAAGTCACCACAGGGGTGGTTGTAGGGGTAGAAACAAGCAGATCAAACAACAAAGGACGTGTAGACAATTTCAATCTTTTCATACAATCATGAGAAATGAAGGAGTGTGTAGCTCCAGAATCAAACAAAATAGATAAAGGATTACCGTCCACTTCACACACACCTTGGACTAGATCATCAGATTTGGAGGCTTCCGCTCCACTCATAGAAAAGACCCATCCAGCTACCTTAGGCTTCTCAACCTTAAGTACACGTCTTGTTGGTGCCACTCTATCATTAACTTGGCAATCTCTTGCCACATGCCCGGGCTTCTGACATTTGAAACAAATGATCCCTCTATATGTACAATGACTGCTGTAATGTGGACCAAATTATCTGGTGATCTCTGCATCTTTATCTTCTAACTAATCTTCAGTCACCTGAATTTTAAACTTCCCTAGAATCTAGGGACAAAATTTTACACAGGATCAAGCATTTAATTTCTCATACAATTAAAACAATATCAACCATGTTCATTTCATATAACAATTAATAAATCACATAAATAAATCAAATGCAGTATGATTTATGCAAATGCAGTTTTGACTCAAATCATTTTGACCCTGCTCCATGGAGACTTCCCCTTTGAGTGTTTAGTAAGAAACTGGCCTATCATTATGCACTGCAATTCAGCTATCAGCCCCTACTAAACGCAAATAAACTAGACAGAATTAGGAGATCAGAATACCCAGGAAGGCCACCACGACCGCAACTCAGTCCAGTTTCCAGCCACATGTGGAATTGCCAATATCCTTCACCCCACAGACTATACAGTCCTGTCTAACTTACTCTGCTCACCCCAAAGATTCAATTCTCATGACTACCGCAGTCCCGGTTAGTCAACATTTATTCTTTCTTTTCTTTCTTCTTTTCTTTTCTTTTCTTTCTTTTCATTTCTTTTCTTTTTTTTTCATGGCTGTCGTAGTCCCGGTTAGCCAACATCAATCATTTTTTCACTTGAATCTTTGTAAAACCCCCAAAAAGACTCATGCATGCTTATGCCATGTGATAATGATCATAAGTATAAATTAACATTAAACAATCACATAAAGAGATATAAAATACAATAATTAATCTTATAACATTAATATTTTACTAAAATACTAATTAGGTCTCATTATGTAAAATTACTAAACTACCCTTAATCTTTTCTAAAATTTCAATTATGTCCTTAAAATGTTAAATTACCAAATTACCCTTACTATTTTCTATTATTTCCGATTTTACCCTTGATCTTTTATAAAATCCCAAGATTATCCCTAAACTTTCTAGAATATGTGTAATTACTATTTTACCCTTATACTTTTCTATTATTTTCCAAAATGCCCTTGATCTTTCTATAAAATTCCCAATGTATCCCTACATGTTAAATGACTATTTTGCCCTTGGTTATTTGAAAATTTCCACATAGTACCCCTTGTTTCTAGCCATGGCCGAATGGCCTTCATTCAATTCCAACAACATTTCAACAAATTCAACCCAACAATTTCAATCAATAACAAATCAAACCAAGTCTCAATCAAGCTCAAATACATCAACCAAAGTTCAATCCATCACACATATCATAAAATCAACCAAACATTTGTTTCAATCATTTATTTCAAGCTTCAAACATCAAAACATATAAAAGCCCTAAATCAATTTCCTATTTTCATGGTTCTTGATCAAATCTTGAAATTAAACCTAAGAACATGGTTCTCCTACTTCTAAGTTATCTAAATTGAAATTAAATGCCAAGATCCTTACCTTGGATCCTTAGTTTGATGGAGAATTCTTGAAGTCCTTTTTCTCCCTTTCTCTTGGCTTCTTGAAATTTTTAAGGTTTTTCTTCTAAATCTTCTTCTTTAGCCGATTATCTATGGTTGATTGTGAGGTTTGGTTTGATTTCTCTCTTGGTTTTGGTTGAAAGGATGAAGTGAAAATGGAGGGCTGCAGCTGTTGGGACTCACGGTTTTGGGTGGTGAGGAGAGCTAGCTTATGAGTTTTTCTTTTGCCTTAGGTTTTCATGTTTTTAAAATAAAATTTTCTCCACCCAATTTAATTTGATCTTCACGTCCAGCTCCTTGGTCCTTGGACAGTCCATGGCTTGAGATTCCCAGCCCACTTGGATGGCCACAATCACTTGCTTGGGTGACTTGCCCATTTGCTTGGTCAATGGGTCAAAGTTGTAGAATTCTCTAGAATGTTGTAGGACTTTTTAATTATCTTACAAACTAATTAGAATTTGAAGAAACTAAGACCACCATTAGATTCCTCACTATCAAAAACCTTAGGGTAGTGTCTTAATTATCTCTTAATCAAGGTCTAATTAGCTTAATTTAATTAGATTAGAATTAGTGTGTTGTCAACTTTTGATTGGCTAATACTTGTATTTTTATTTTTCTTAGTTAAACAATTTTTATAATTATTCTAAGTATGTTATAATTAGTTGGTAATTCCATAGATGTCATACCAATTTTATCTTAATTTTCTACCTCCGGATTTTATTGTACTAATTTCACAGAGTTCTAACTCTCAGAAAATTCTAATAATTCGAAATTAGCATTTTAATTCTTCAACTGTATATATTTTTAATCTACATTCAATTATCTTTTTATTATTTTACAGTTTAGTCGAAAATGCTATATTGGAAAATTTATCCTGGACAGCTGTCTGACACAACTGTCCAATCAACAAGTAATTCATTTCTCAACTGTATATATTTTAAATCTACATTCAATTGTCTATTTATTAGATTACAGATTTATCCAAAATGCTACACTGGAAAATTTTATCCTGGACAGCTGTCTGACACAACCGTCCGGTCAACGATAAATTCAGGCCTAAACAAAAGCACTAAAAGACTCAGAAAATTTTACTGAATAGAAATCTATTAATGTTATTATGAAAATATGTACAAAAGGTTTTTCTATAAATACAGTACATAATTAATCATAATATTTATATAAAAATATTTACAAATAGTAAAATAAAAATGAGGGTGTTACAAACTGCATAGCTAAGCAAAGGTATGACTCTAATTTCGAGTTTTGATGAGTGTTATTGTTATCTTTAGTATCCAGGAATTAATTACTTGGATTGTTGTTCTTCAATTTGGAGAGGGAGAACATATGTTCGTAGTACAAGCTCTATTTTTTTTGGGGTTTTTTATGTTCTTATTTGTCATTTTATAAGCTTTGTGCTTAGTTTTCTTTTTGTCATTGTATGTATTGTTTGTGCACTTCTTGGAGACTTTTTTGTACCATTTATTGATAATAATGGAGTTGTTTCTTTGGTTTGGATGATTCATGATTTTTACCCTTGCTTTGAGGGGTTTTTCACGTTAAAAATCTTTGTTTGTCTTTGTGAGTATGTGGTTTATAATTTTTATTGTTCATAATTTTGAATTTATAATGTATAATGTGAATTGACAACATAGGTAGAAACCTAAAATAGACAACACATGTAATTGTTTGGTACAAACATAGCATGTGTATGATCATATACAGGTTGGGATGAACGTTAAACAAAAACACAATTTAAAAAACAAAATGTCATTTATACATTGGTTAATTTTTTAACCGATGTAGAAAGTGACCACATTTTATGACCCCTACATTCTACATCGATTATGGAACCGATGTAAAATCCTTCTAGAGTGTGTGCGTGTGTGTAAAATCCTTCTCGAGTGCGCGCATTTGTGTGTCTACCTTTGTTTCTTTGGTGACATTTTGTAAAAGTGTTTCTAAAATGAATAAAAAATAATTTCAAATAAATTAGTAATAATAAAAATGAAAAGTGAAAAAAATATAAACTTATAACTTAAAAGCTAAATGAAACAGCTTCTAAAAAAGTTAAGAACTACGAAAATAAATACATATACAAAAAAGTTCATTTTGATAAAAAAAATCAAAATAACTTATAAGGTAGGCTTAAATATGTTTTTGGTCCTTGTAATATACTATTTTTTTTTGTTTTAGTTCTTATAAAATTAATTTTTTAAATGGTCCTTGTAAAATTTCCTTTTTCGTTGATGTTGGTCTTTGTTATTTTATTTTAGTACTAGTCCTTGTAATATATTTATTTGTTCGTTTTTGTCATTGTAATACGTAAATCATTTGCTTTTTTTTTTTTTTGAAAAGAGATAATTTGTTTAGTCCCTATCAAATATTTTCAATGGAACTAATACAAAATAAACAAAATATTATAGAGAATAAAAAGAAAAAATAGATACTCTCTCTAGACTCAAATATAAGCAAAAAAAAAAAGCTCACGTTTGTTGGAATAAGCAAATTTCAATTAATTCAACCCTATTTAATGCTATTATTCCAAAAATATCCTTAAATTCAAATCTAAGGACCATCTCCAACAAACATGATTAAGGGTGGTTTAGAAAATGTAGTTATTTTTGTATGAAATCAAAAAAATTAAATGAACTCAACTAACATTCTTAATCAGGGTAAAATTAGGTATTTTTTGTTTATATTTAAGTCAAGAGAGAATACATAACAAGGACTAAACAAAATAATATTTATGAACTTTTTTTATATAAGGATCAAATCAAAAAAATGGATTTAATATAAAGATTAAAAAGTATTTAAAATTATTGTTAAGTAGCTGCGTTAATTTTCAAGTTTTGTCTCTTATTTTAAGTTTTGTAATTAGAGAGCAATGGCCTTTCCTTTTTCTCTGCATAATGAAAATGAAGGAGCAAAACTAGTATCACGTGGGTCGTGGTGGTACCTTGTACCCATCTTATCCCAATGCATGATAATGCGTTACTGATTTACTGTTGTATCCTTAACCCATTTCAGCCCTAGCACTGTTGTTGACAGCTTGCATTTGTAATATTTTGGGTCCATAACTGTTGGCTTGCAAAAAACGTGTTTATTATCCCGCGTAAAGTATTTTTTTGAAGGACAGATAAGTTATTTTCTAATTTATTTGATAAGTTTGAAAATTTGTTAATATAAAATATAATTATTTAGTTAAATAATTTATTTTATTAGGTTGTAATATTTTATGTTTAGTACATTATTACATAAGTTAGACGAAACTTGAAGAGTTAATTAGAAGTTAAAAGATGAAAGATGATAAATTAGTTGAGTGAGTGAAAAATATTTGTTAAAATTTGTTCAACTTGCTACTAAGTGTAAAAGGACGTTTAATATTAAATTGAAATCTGTTTATATATATATATATATATATATATATATATATATATATATATATATACACTCTTTTTAAACAAATAAATAATAATTTATTATCTTAAAATTAAGATAATGATTTGGTAATTATATTTTCATTTTAAATATTTTATTTCAATGAACTAAAATAATATAAGTATATTTATATTGTAAATTTAATGAAGTTATATTAAAACATATATTTTATGAAATGGGAATGGGAGAATAATATAATAAACGAAAAGAAGAAATTTTTAAAAAGACAATGAATATAAAAATGAAAAAAAAAGAAACTTATTCCAAATACTACCTAAAAGGATACACGATGCATTTATATCTCAATATGAAATAGTGTATCAAACAATATTATTAGAATCAGGTTAGGTATTGACTCGATCAGGGTATTGAATCAATGAGTCAATGCACTATTACAATAGGACCTGTTCAAATTGGTTGTCTTGGGGATTCAACATCGGTTGTTAAACCGATGTAGATACCGTTGATGTAAAAAGTGAAACTTTTTATATTGACCTTTTTACAATCATTGTAGATCTCATTGATGTAGAAAGTCGATATTTTTAAATTGGTTCTAAATGCATCGATGTAAAATGTTCTCCTCACATTTGCTTCAACAACACCATGGCTAGTGGTCACAAGTAGCAACTGATACACCATCACTCACCGCAACCTCCAAATATTGTGAAGCCACATCAAATAGACTAGATACACCAAACAACCCTCATGGCAGAACCCCACATATGATAGGTACACAACCACCATAGCACCATGAACCACCTAGACCAGTAACTCCAGCAACCCGCATCAAGAATCATAGACCATCTCGCATCAGTCATGTCTCTGTAGGTCATCGCTCATGCCAACAACCACACAATCCTAATCTAATCTCGTACTGACTCATCCAATCTCTTGTTCACGTTTCTCGTCAAACTGATCTCGCATCAGATCTCATTCGATCTTGTTCATGGCTTCTTCCCCTCCACCCTACTGCCACAACGTGTGACAATGCCACCACAGACCTCATTCCTTCAATCGCGAGCGACGTTCTTTTGGCCAAATCCTTGATGGAGGTGATGCAAACCGCACTTGCTTCATGGCCTTTAGAGAAGAATCTTTCACATATTTGACTAGAAATTACAAAGCGGAATTGTTTCCTTAGCCTCTACTTCCACTTAACTGCTTCCCTAAACTGCCACTGCCAATTGCAAGTGAATAATTGAATTAAATTAAACAACTCTTTTGGACATTCTCTTTGAACTCCTAAAACCAAAACAAATTATGCTTGCTAAAAAACATGACGGAGAGGTACAAAAGCTGAAATTAGGTTTTTAATACTTTTCTACAATGATTGAACATTTAACTAATGTAAAAGAGTCTTTTACATTGATTAATTAAAGATATAACCGATGTAAAAATGTTTACTAAATCACAAAAATGTCAATGCTTTCATTCTACATCAAATGTTTAACAATCAATGTAGATCCGACAATGTAAAATGTTATTTTTTTATTATTTTATAATGAAATAAAGTAAAATTTGTATTTATTACATATTTAAAAAGTAGATGATGTGATAAGAAAATTAATGAATTATAAATACTTTATATTTTATTAACTAATTCACATCTCCAAGTTAGGAAAAAGAAAAATAAAGATAATGAATAAAATAAAATAAAACACAGTACATCCATTCTCTTCCTCCCTTTTCATCACCTTTAGGTCTATAAATAGCTTCTCTAAGTTTTTGTTATTCATGCAACATTGTTTTGAATAATCAAAAGCCTTTCATATATCATAGCCCTGCCCAAGAAAAATGAAGAGCACTGCGTTGTTTGCTCTCTTTCTACTTTCTGCCTTCACCTTATACCCACCACCTTCAACTAGAGCTGTCAATTTGGCCCTAAGTCCTAGGGCCAGTCCACTTGACCCACTATAATGACCCTAAGTTTTCTAGCCCATTTAACGAAAGGACCAAAAAAAAGCCCTAACCCACAAAGCCCCACTTTATAAAGGGCCAGGGCTAGGGTCTTGAAGGGTCAGCCCACAAATTATAACAATTTCAAAAATATTTTTTTAGTTGACCAACCCTAGGGTATTTTTTTGTCGACTTCAACCAAGACATCTTTCAGCTTGCCTTAGATAGGGCATTTTTTGGTCAGTCTCGGCTAGGGTATTTTTCGGCTAACTTCGGCCTGGATTTCTTTCTGCCAGCCTTAGTTAGTGCTGCTTTCGACCAGTCTTGGCCAATACATTTTTCAGCCAACCTCAACTAGGACAGTTTTTGGCTGACCTAGAACAGGAAAATTTTCGCCTGACAGTCGGGGCAGCTTTTTAAGACGTCGATGGGAACAATTTTCAACCGACATCGACCAAGTCTGTTTTTGGACTAACATCGATTGGGGAAAATTTTGGCCGACCTCAACTAGGGCAATTTTCAGTCGACCTTGACCAGAGCCATTTTTTGGTCGACATCGGCTGGGGGAGTTTTTGGGTGGTGTCGACCGAGGCAGTTGCCGGCCGACCTCAACTAGGGCAGTTTTTGGCCAACCATGACTAGAGTTGTTTTTTGGTCGACATCAACCGCAACAGTTTTTGGACGACCTTGACCAGGGCAGTTTTCGGCCGACCTCGGCTAGGGTTATTTTTCGGCCAAAGTCGGCTGGGGGAGTTTTTGGGTGGTGTTGGCCGAGACAGTTTTTGGCCAACATCGGTCAAGGTTGTTTTTCATCCAACATCGACCACGACAATTTTTGGCCGACCTCGGCCGGGGCGGTTTTGGCCGACCTCGGCCAGGGCTGTTTTTCGGCCGACATCGGCTGAGGGAGTTTTTGGGCGATGTCAGCGGGGACAGTTTCGGCCGACCTTGGCCAGGGTTGTTTTTCATACAACATCAACCACGACAATTTTTCAGTGTACAAAATTTATAACAATCTATAGCAATATATAAAGGGAATACAGCCTTTTGGTGTACACAATTTTTAGACCATTTTACCCTTTAAAATTATTGCATTTTCCCTCAACGTTGTAACTCATTTGTAACTCATTTAGCCCATCACGTAATTTCACTACTCCACATATAATTGCACCATAAAACAATTGTAACTGCACAACTCTATAACTGACTTGCCCCATTTACGAATCCCATAATTTCACTCTCCTACTTTCCCATTTTTTATTTAGCTTTTGTTCGCTCTCTCTTCTTTCCCGATCATCCACCACGGATCATTTTACTTTCACGTCTCACCCCTCCCACAAGCCACAACTTAATATGACCTTCCTTTTTGTTCCACACTTACGTAAACTTGACTGATGCAAAGGAGAGCCTACGCCTATTTAAGGCAACCAGAGCATTTTCCAATCGGTCGGGGAATGAAAGATTTTATCAACCAATCTTTGATTTGATTTCCCTTTAATATACAGTGTAACTATTCTCTTACCAATTTTCTCCTTACATTGCTTATTATGTAACTGTATGCTCTCATACATTGTCTTTCATAGTTTTTCTGTAACTGTATATCTCTGCTTTTAGTCTCATTTTTTGACCACACACTCTCAATCGTGGTCCTTAACATTTTTTTCCTTCCCTTGAACGAACGAAACAAGACGACTTCCATTTTCTATCATTCTCCCTTCTCTTTTTTCTCATGATATCTAGAACAAGGAAAAAATTGAAGGCTTGAAAGAATGCTTGCATTTTTTCAAATCGTTGTTCAGCACTTGAGCACTTCAAATCTTCTGGAATTTATAGACTTGTTGAGGAAGTAACTGTTGTCTCTAAACGACCTTCTTTCTTGCATCTAACCATTGTTTGAAGCTAGGTGTTCGTTGGAGCATTAAATGCTTGTCACCAACTAGTCACTTAGAGCTGATAAAGCAGTCTATTTATCTTCCTTATAGGGCACTCCATATCTCTGCTTCAGTTGCCAAATTGCTTTTGCTCAGACAAGTACTCATTACAGTTGGGCGCATCTTTTAAGGAAGAGGGAAACTTTAAACTTTGACTCTTCTTCAGTTCCCTTGCACTTCGACAGATCCTAGGAAGTATATTCATACATTCCTTGCACATAAAATAAAAAAATGACAATGCATTAACTGTGCCTTAAATGCTATCAGATTCAGAGTTTGTCTACTATCATCTATCGCTATAGATGAAAATACAACACTTTTGCCTGCTAACATTTTCAGGCGCAACTTTTAATCTTAATATTTATTTGCATTAAATCAAAATTATTGAGGGTCCTAATTCGTCTTATGACTCAACAGTAAGTACATTTTATTTGTAGTTCATTTATTAAGTATCAAACTATTATAATCAACAATTATTTCAATCATTTAGGTATTGACTTGCTACTATGTGTCAACGGGGAATATAGATCTGTATGAATTCCTTGAGCATGATACCATTTAGAAGTCAAGGAATAAAAAAGAAGAATCCTAGGCCTACATTCAGATTTGGATACATGAATCAACAAAATGGTGTTATCTAACACCTTACTTCCATGAGTAAGTACAAATTTACAACTACTTTTAAATTATGTGTGCATTATCACTAATTGTTCTCCAATGTAGGTCCCACTGGTAGCTTTTGATTATTTATCCTAGGGACAATATTGTCATCTGCTTGTGTTTGTTGCACAAGAAGCCCAACAAAGAAATCTAGAAGATAATAGAATTGTAAGCTTTTATTTGTAACACATTTGCTTTAAGGTTTGTATTACGAGTCTAAATCTTATAACATACTTTACATTAATATGTTTTTAAGGGTTTACTATCTTATAGTCCCAAAACTTGTTAGGATTTTTATTTTTAGTCCTGTCAACATTCCTCAACTTTTTTTTTCGCTTTTACTTTTAGTCCCTTAACTTTTTTTTCCGTCCTTATTTTTAGTCTCTGTGTTAGGAACTAAAAGGACGAAAAAAAAGTTAAGGAATGTTAACTAATCAAAATAATTCAGGGACTAAAAATAAAAATCCTAAAAAGGTTCGCAACTAAAGATAATAAACCCTAAAAAGAAAGAAAGAAAGAAAGAAAAAACAGGTACAGGGAGGTAGCAAACAAGTTGCAAAGCCATGCGAGATTGGGAATATTTTAGGAAAAAAGGTGATGAAACTGTGTGACGATGAGGACATGATTTTTCTAACTGGTTCATTGTTATACCACGGTAAAATGAATGATTGTACATTAGAATAAATATTTATGAGTATGTATTAATTAAATTAATTATATAATTTTAATATATTCATTTTGTTTGAATTATTAAAAAAAAATTAAGAAAAGTGTTTTATAAAAAATATTAAAGAAAGGTCATGTGCATCTTCATCCCTGGCTGTCAGACTTGTGGTCCATCTTTATCCCTTACAGCTGTATACTCTGGTTTCATTATTGTTCTCCATTTATGAATAATTGTCAGTTGATAATGATTTACCCAACAATGTCGTCTGTGAAAATTATAAGGCAAAACTAGAAATCCAACATGAATTTCAAGTGTCAGTTTAACAAAAACATACTCTAAGTATGCACCTGTCATTATTCTATTCATATAATTTATAACAGACTATGTACAAATAAGTTTCCCCAATCAACGGGTAAGTATCTAAGTAAAAATGTAAAATATCAATTGACTCTACAACATGAAGAGCTTATGATAAACCCTGTCTGGCTATCTCGCATTCATTTACCTTTTTTCCTGTGATTGAATATACTTTATACTTTCTTTTCATAAAAAAAATAAAATAACTTCTTTTAATCTTTGATGATATAATTATAAATGATCAAGATTATAATTGAATAAAATCAATATTATCCATCCATATATGATAAATTATCCCACTTGAAATCTACATCGTCAGATAATTCAAGCCACTCAAAATAGTTATTTTCAAACTTTAATATATATATATATATATATATATATATATATATATATATATATATATATATCTCACATTACAAATTTATGTTTTTTATAAATTTTTTTTTGGATATTATGTTTTTTTATAATTTTGGAATCATTAAAAATATTTAAATTTTATAAATATATAAAAGAAATTAAGAATGATAATGCTAGTCTGTTAGAAAAACTGGCATGAAAACAAAAGCAAATGAAGGCATAACTTTGATTCTTTTATTTAGTCTTGCAATACAACCAAAGCATTATTTATCATCATCTTACACATGTCTCTCATTTCATGATATTTAATGCATCAAACCTGTTAATTTTCTCAAACACAACCTGCAATGGTTTGTCCTCAGACAGTACCAAATGCCTGTACCCTTCCTCATCAACATGAATTCCAATACTTTCACACGTGTCGGTGTCACGTGCACAGAACGCAAGCTTGTAATGTTCACCGATAGCTTTCCTAATTTCAAACCAACCGTTTACTGTGTTTTGGTAATTACCAGCAAGTTTAACAGCCTGATGACCTTCTGGTAGACCCTCGACAACAGTCCACAGAGGGCTCGATACACAATCTGCCGGCACGCCATCGAACTCGAGCTTCAACATGCGTTCTTCGGAGATGAAACGGACAAAGGTTGGCGACGAAATCAGTACCGGAAGCCCCGAAAGGAGCTCGTTGGAAGATTGCACAACACTGAGAGGACAAGTTTCGTTGCCAGTTGCGGCTCCTTCTATTCCACCTCCTTTAGCGTTAGCATCCAATATGTAGTAAAAGCCTTTGTTTTCAAGCTTGTTACCATTCATGTCGTACACAAACTCAGCGGTGGCTGAAGGTAGGTATGATGAGGTGAAGGCAGAAAGTAGAAAGAGAGCAAACAATGCAGTACTCTTCATTTCTTAATGAGCTGGCTATGGTAGGCTTTAATTTGATTATTTAAAACCCTTGCGTCTTGAGTGGATAAGTAAAGTTGGAAGCTATTTATAGACGTGCAGGATAAAAAACGAATTTTGAAGATAAATAAAAATAGCATAAAATAGAATTTTGCTCCCTCATTTTCATTTTTAGTTTTAATTTGATCCCTATTACCTAAGTTCAAAAGTTTCGGTTTAGTCCATCCCTTAGAATGTTTATGTTAGATCAAACTAGTCTCTATACTAAGGGAATCTAGCTCAATTGATTGAGCAGGGTATGTGAGTTGTCATAAACTTCCAGATACATGTCTTCGATTCCTACGAATAAAAAATAAATAAAAAACTAGTCTCTATCATTTTTTGTATTAGCAGTGTTAGTTTTGTCTGAAGTGATATCTCTCATGGTTTTTATGTGTAATCAAGTGAACCAAATTAGAGTGAAAAGCTAACAAAAGAATCAATTTACTCTAATAGAAACATTTTAAGGAACAAACTTAAATTTTTTAACTTAGGAAACTAAATTGAAACCAAAAATTAACATGAGAAATTAAAATTCAATTTTAGTTATAAAACAAAATTATATATATATATATATATATATATATATAAAGAGAGAGAGAAGGGGGGGGGGGGGGGGGGGGGGGGGGGAAGGAGAGAATAGTTGTATTTTATTTTATTTATTATCTTTATTTTTCTTTTTGCCAATTTGGGGATGTGATATTAGTTAATAAAATATAAAGTATTTAATATTCATTAGTTTTCTTATTACATCATCTACTTTTTAAATATGTTGTAGTAAGTACAAATTTTACTTTTTTTTAGATACTTCAAATTTAATTAATTATAAAATAATCAAATATAAATATAATAACTATTTTATTTTATTTCATATAATTTTATTATATTTCATTCTATTGCGTCAGTTTTCTCAAGTAATTAAAGCAAACAAAATCTGAATTTTTTACGTAGGTAATACAAAAAGAAAAATATATATTTACACATATACTATCCATTGCATATTATTTACACGTATACTATCCATTACTATTCACAATGTGAATTCAGCTTCAGTAGCAGAATTCTCACCTTGTTCTTTTTTTTTTAACCCTTCTGAATTCGGCTCTCCCAATCCCGAATTCTCAAAGGTTTTTTTGTTTTTTTTTTTCTAACTTTTTATGTTTTTTAAATTTAATTTTTTTTAATTTTAAAGTAGTTTAAAATTATAAATAATTAATTTAAGTAATTAATTTAAATAATAATTTTAAGTAATTACTTGTTAGTAATTAATTTAGATAATTAGTGTAAAAAATAATACTCACAATTAAAGTAAAAATTGTTTATAGTCATGAGAGGGGTGACGGGTAGGCAAATTTACAGTCAAATTGGATGAAATATGGTGTGATTGTGGAAAATTTGAAAAACTACACATGCTTTATTCACTTATCATTGCTGCATGTAAGCATGTCACCCCGAAGATTTACAGATGCTGAAGACAGAGAACTTGCGGACAAGCATTCTAAGCATTAAAAATCTCTGTAAAAGTTTTCTAAGTTTTTCTCTAGTTCTCAAAACACCTTATAAATCTTGAGAGTAGTGACTGTAAACTTAAACTTGTACATCCATCTAGTAGACACTAGATTTAGTCAAGTGTGCACCTTCCTTAAACAGATCTCAAAGATTTGTTTGAAGGCAGAAGTGACTTTGTAGCAAAGAATATTTGGATTTTTAGATTTTTAGCTTGGAGAGGCTAGTATAAGACTACTTGGGTAAAGCTAAGAGTGGAACTTGATGGGTTTGCTAAGAAATAGACATAATCTTAGAAGTTGAGATGAATCAATATAAATTCTTGTTTCATCTCTTTCCCTTATCTGTTTTTTTTATTACTAACCTTTGAATTGTGAATTCAACAAAAATCGTTTTCAAAGGATTTTGATAAAACAATGAGTTTCATAAAACTATCGTTTGTATTCATCGAATCATCTTCCTTGTGATCCTTAAAACTTGGTTTCTAAGTGTTTTTGAAATCACAATTCAACCCTCCTTCTTGTGATTTTCTACCTTTACAAACCTCATTTCTTTCTTGTAAACGACTTTTTTTTATTGATCTCTACTCACTCACGTTCTCACTCAATGCTGTTGCTACTACTTTCTCACTCTTGCGCAATGTTGTTGCTACTACTTTCTCACTCTTGCGCAATGTTGTTGCTACTACCTTCACACTCTCGTGCACAACTGCCTTCGTAGTCTCAGTGCTCTGATCTGGTCGTGCTTTTGTTTGTGGTGATGCCTATTAAACACAATGATTAAAGAGATAATCAGTTATATGTGTACACAAATTTGATTTTTTTTTTTTTTTTTGTATAGACCACATATATCTCTACTAAAAGTAATCCTGTTCGAGTCGGATAGGACCACTGAGTGACAAAATTCTCCCTCCGAATATTTAATGTAGCTGCATACCACAAGTATAAAAATTTCATTATGCTAAAAATAATCGATTATTTATACATACATAATCAATAATTGATTATTGTTTTTTTTTTACTGCATAATTGATTATTGTTATTAATCAGGGTGTATACATACCAAACAAAACCAGAGTGTTATTTAACCAAAAAAGACCACCGACAATGTGACATGGCATAATGGCAATAACGAAGTTTCATTTGTGTAGGGTGAATCCATTTTCAGGGGAAGGTTAGGATCATCCTGGGCTACACGAAGATAAATTTGTACGGTCTAAAGGGTATACCGTGACAAAAGGGTAAATGTTCCCCCTTGGGCAACCCATGAAAGACCTGGCCACTCTTCTTTATTGTCCATGTTCTGATGTTCCCATTTAAACATAACTAAATCTAGTTTTAGACCACAATCATTACTATTATTAAAAATAGAGTAAAATAAAAATAAAGAAAGAAAGGATATTATTAAAGAATGGAAATTCATTAAAAAGCTCAGTACGTGAATTGGTAATATTTTTAATAAATGTACTTTTGTCATAAAAAGAATCTATTCACACTTCTTTAATTCTTATAAGAAAAATGAATTTAGACTTAACTCTTGTTCAACAAAGAAAAAAATTACAATCTTGTTGTCATATAATCGATTATATAGTCTATAAAATCAATTATTTATGTTGAGACATAAAAAAAAATAAGGAAGAATAAAACGGCATTTTACTTAATATATTATTTTCTTTTTTTCTAAACAAATAACTTCATTTTTTTCACTTTTTTTCTTTAAACCAAATAATCTATAATTTTATTCTATTTCTTTCTTATTTCTCTTCTCCACTTTTTTCCTACTTATTTTTTCTCCTTTTATTTCTTTTTTCCTACCAAACAGAGTTTAAATGATAATAATTAAAAAGTTAAATTGAATTTGCAGTCGTGGTTTGTCGTGGTTTTAGGTTATAAGCTACTTTTATTTTCATTTTTATTCTCACTAATTTACTTAAAACATATATTTTTTTATTTTCATTTTAGAAACTCTTTTAGACACTCTATTACCAATGACAGATGTAGGTTAAATAATAATAGGGGCCAATAATAAAAAATTAAAGTTCATTTTGTTAATATATTAAGTATTTATGCTTATGTGCATTTTCTACAACCACCCAAGTTTTTAACCAAAGCAGCTGTTCATGTCACCTGGGAGTTTCTTTCTCAATACTAGCACATAATTTTTCTTTTATTACTGTGTCCATGTATGAAGTTTTAATTTCCGGACAAGTTGAAGGGGCTACCTGTCCAGGTTCAATAGCAGCAGTAATGACATCCATCACACAACGCATTTTACTTGTAAGTTTTTGTTACCCACACAAAGTCTTTAACTGGTACATAAGTGTTCATTCATTTCGAAAGACAGAAGTAAATGAATTCTTTTGACACAAAATAAATAGTCCCAATAACTAATAGGGTTAACTATCGTTTTGGTCCTCATTTTTGGTCAATTTCAACTTTTAGTTCCTAAAAACACTGACAGGTCTTAATTTCTCATAAATTTTCTCATTTGTGTTTTTAGTCACTCCGGTTAACTTTGACTGTTAAACTTAATAGTTAATTAATTATTATTTTTACATAATTTGTATTATTATTTTACAATCATACAAGATTTTTCCATAAAATTTATTTAACTAACTTATATTTATTAATTAACCATAAGTCAAAAGCGTATCACTAAACTTCTTTTACCTCTTCGTCACAATGCTTTGATAATTTAAGATATTTGGGATCTCTTCATTGACACCACAATTTTATGCTGATGTCATTGCGGATAGCTCTGCAATCGCAATATTGCCATCAGCAATTTAGAACCCCGCTTTATAGTGGAAACAGATAAGAAAGCATTCACTCTGAACTTTTTTTTTCCCCCCTTTAAGGCAGCATTCATTCTGAGGTGGATTAAATATATGCATGCCATATTATGGAAAGCTCGGTACGCTAATCAAGAACCATTGTGAGACCAATTCAGGTGCAGAGTATTTTTAGAACCTAGCCAATCAGAGAAGTTTGAAAGGCAAACCACCAATTTTTGTGTTATATCACAGATAACTGATAAATGATAATCATCTCTTATTTAAGTGATGTAACATTTTACACAACTTTTTTTTTTTTTTTTTTTTAAGGTAAGAGTCGGTAGTACAAAATTTATAATAACTCACTCAATCGATTGAGTTAGATTCCTTTAATTATTTTACCCAACTTTAAATCTATACTAAATGATTATATCTAATATATATCTTAGGTTGAGTTTGATTATCTGTCAAAAATACGCTACATGTTTATTAGAAAAAAAAAACATAAAAATATTTCTTTTTTTGTTTTGAATCAAACATCTCCTATGACATCAAACAATCTAGCTAGCCACCAACATGTTGTTGGTCCGAGTGGAATTGAGTTTAGTCCCTTTAAGTAAAGTCTCGAATTCGAGCTTTGTGGATGAAAAAAAATGTGGTTGGGAAGGGAGACCTCAATAAAAGTGGCCAACCAGATTTTTCGATAAAGATTAGTCATCAGCAAAAACTGATGGATACTTTGCACCAATGTCGTGGTAACAAAAGAAAAGAAAATTCTAGCTAGCCAGGAAATTGTTGATGTTTGAGAGAAGCACCTGTAAAACTCAACTTTGGGTCCAACGCTGAATTGAGAACTTGGAGTTAGTATCACGAATAAGGAAAAGGATAATTGACAGCATGGCTATAGGTGTAAATGAGCTAAGTTATTTATGAATTATTCGAGCTTGACTTGTTAAATCCTCGTTTTTTTAATTAAATAAACAAACTCTTACTTGAGATTTGACTCGATTATTTAAATGAGTAAGCCCAAATTTTACAAGCTTGATATTAACAACTGGTGAATAGCTCATTTATTTGAATGGATGATGAGGACTTTATTATCCATTGTTATTTATATATTCATTATGAAAATATGAAAAATTTTGTTGAGAACATTAAAATTAATTTTAAAGTTTCTTGCCACGACGAGATAGCTACAATACAACCAAAGCATGTTTATTTAATTATCATTCATCATCTTACGCATGTCTCTTGCCACGACGAGATAGTACACGCTTTCTCATGGTCAGTGCACCATCATCGTCGTCATCAATGATAGCTTCCTGCAGTTCAAACACGAATGCATTATTCTCAGTCACAGCCAAAACCCAGTTTTGTTTATCATCCTTAACAAGCCCAATAGTTTGACACGGGCTATTGTCAAATGCACAGAACGAAAGCTTGTACCTAGTTTGAAGGGAAGTTCTGTGTATTGAAAACGCACGGTACACTCTATTTTCGAAGGCAACAAGTTTAACACCGGGTAGACCCTCGACAAGGCCCCACCAAGAAGGCTTGGCGGTACACGGCGGAACATCGGCGAACTCAATGGTCACTCTGCCTTTGGGGACATCAAGAGAAGGGAACTTGGACGAAATCTTCAATGGTAGCCCATTAGAGTCTCCATTGGGAGATTGCACAACATTGAGAGGACAAGTTTCATTTCCTGTTGCGGCGTGTTCTACTCCACCACCACCGTTTTCCGAATCAACTGGCAACATAGGATTATTTTGAATATATTTAAATAGTTGAAAGATCATTTTGAACATTTTAAATAAGATAAAGGACCAAAGTGAACTTTTTAAAAGATAAATGATCATTTTGAACAAAATAAATAAAATAAAGGACCAAAATGAACTTTTTAAAAGATAAATGATCAAAGTGAACAAAATAAATAAGATAAAGGACTAAAATGGTCATTTAGCCAAATATAAATAATTCATTATTCATTATTTTTCTCAACACATTATCTACTTTATAAATAATAAATACAAATTTACTTTATTTTATTATAAAATAACCAAATAATAATATAATAAGTTTATTTTATTAAACTTCATATAATTTTACTATGTTTTATCATGTTGCGTCAATCCCTGTATATATAAACGTCTAAGATTATCTACCTTCTCATGATTTTACTCTCTCCTAATATGCATCTAGTATATCCGGCCTCTTTTTTTTTTTTTTTGTCTAGATCACAGGTATCCTCCACTGGAAGCAATCATGTTCAAGCCGAGTAGGACCACTATGGGTGGCAAAGCTTTCCCTCTGAGTATTTAACACAGCTGCATGCCCAGGACTCTAACTCAAGACCTGGTTAACCTAGAATAATCCCACGTCAATTGATCTACGCACTCGGTGGTATCTGGTATATCCTCTTATGCTTTAACTTTAACAAGTTGTAACTAAATATTGGAAACCAATTTCAAATATATATATTTTATCTTCAAAATTCAAAAATGTTCCAAACATGAATATGATATATCATCTTATACTTTTAAATTGAACGGTTTAACTTAACTTATTATATCTTTCAATCTATCATTTTCAACATCTTTAGTTCTAACTTGAATTTGAATATTTTGTAAAAGAAATTGTCAATAATTAAAAATAACAATATATCACAACATAAACTATGAATCATAAATCTAAAATATAATTTATATGTTAAAAATATGTATTTATTAATGATTTTAATTATAATATAATTTATATAGTTAGAAATATTTTTACTATAAATTGTAAATTTTAGTTATATAAAATAAACATTTATTTGTGTAATGCACAGACTAAAATACTAGTCTTTCAAGTAAGCGAACAAAGCATGATTGCAAATTAAATTATGCAAGTACGAGGACAAATAAAAGTGATTATTATAAGAAAAGCCAAGCTACTAAAAAAAAAACTTGACAAATTCTACCACGCACATTTTTTCAAGCTTAAATATGTTTTTAGTCCTTTAAATTTGGGATAAGTTTGTTTAAATCCCCTAAATTTGAAATTGATTTTTTTGGCCCCTGTAATTTGACAAGAGCATATTTTAGTCCCTCTACTCAAACGTCAGTGGAAACTTTGCTTATGTGACTAACAAATTACAAGTCGCGTACATGATAACCACTTTTATTTTGCATATTCTTATTATCAAACACCCTACCACGTGTGTGTTTTTCTTTCAAAGTATTCATTTTGATGGCATTTGGGTAGATGACATTCGGGCAGAGGGACTAAAATAGTTTTTTTTTCTTCAAATTATAGGTATTAAAAAATCAATTTAAAATTTGGAGGACCAAAAATGAACTTACCCCAAATTCGAGAGACTAAAAATATATTTAATTTTTTTTTTTAACTGTTAACTTCCCATTGTTACCATGTACAAATTATTATTTCTTGTAACATAAATTATTTGGATAAAATATACTCTTACTTTATAAGTTTTATTTTTTTTAATTGGATAAGCCAAATATATTATTAAAGCTAAGTGGGAGCACAAGAAATGCTCACTAAGCATAAAATACCAAAACAACACAATATGAACGACGAACAAATGGTAAAAGAATACAATGCGCATCCTATTTATTAGTTTTAATAAAATTTCACTCAATATTTTTCTCTTTTTTCATCCTACACAGATCTCTCTTAGTTTATATAACAACATAATACCATATGTCATTCTCATGAATACACATCTCCCGTAATTTCTTATGCATTTCATTGAGATAAAGACAATCTAACCCATATTTTTATTAGATATGAATAAAGGTTTTGTTTTATGTTATTAGTGCATAGGAAAATATAGTAATTATTTGATGATAGTTATATAAGTTATACTATGAAGAATCGTCCTAAGATCATCTGCTCCATTCATCATAAAGTTGTATTGTCTTGAGACCATCCTACCTTGTAAAGTACACAGTAAAAATATTTTTCATAAAATATTATCTTTATCGGGTCAGAATGTTTAATTATATGAACACTTTGTAATATAATTAAATATGATTGATAAGTTGTCTAAGTACAAAGATATTATTATTTGAATTTTAAAACTAAATATATTTTTATAAAAATTATATTGTTATCTACATTAAATGGGTCAACATTATTGTTACTTATCGGTAAAAACAGTCTTTAAATTATAAGAACTAGGGAAAAAGAGGCACTTTGTGTCTCTATATATTTTCTTTTAAAAAGTAAAGTTGA